>BLBF01000003.1:25516248-25568972 GCA_015471245.1 Laticauda colubrina | reverse complement strand
TGTAGGCTTTTAGTGCAGCTTGGCTCCGTGTGAAGGGACGGCTGCTCTTCATTAGCAAGCTGCTATTCATTAGCAAGCTGGGTTTCACCTGGGTGCCTGGTGGGGGGGTTAGGTTGGAGCTATCAGAGGGAGTCTGTTTTGTTTGTTTATTTCCGTTTCCATGGTGAACTTGATTTTGGGGTGTGTGTTGTTTAGGTGTGTTAGGAAATTGTTTAGGTTTTCTTTTCCATGGGGCCAAATCACAAATGTGTCATCGATGTATCTTAGCCATAGTTTGGGTTTGTGGGTGGCATTAGCCAGGCCTCTGGATTTGAATTCTTCCATTCTTTTCATATGCATGTATGCATGTATGAACTTTATAGAGTAAGAAGAGACATGATATCAACATTCAAGTACATTGCAGGGTGCCATAGAGAAGACAGAAACTGTTTTCCATTGCTACAGAAACTAAAATCAGAAATAATGGATATAAGTTGCTACCTACATTTCATTTAAACATAAGGAAACACTTTCTGATAAGAAGTTATATACAACAATGGAACAGCCTATGTAGGGGCACTGTGGGTTCTCCATCTGTACAGGTTTCTAAGAAGAAAACTGGACCATTTAGTTGACTTTTCAGTACACAAATGACTCAAGGATGATGGACACCACTGTGAGTTGGCGGTGGGGAAATGCCACTAGGATAGCTGTCAGCATAGATAAATCAGTGAAAGAAAAAGGGAAACAAATGTAAAATGTTTGCTGTAATGGGTAAAATTGTTCAGTACACGTGATTTTAAAAAAGACCTTGAAAACTCCATGAAAAGTGACTAAACATCTTTACGTTCTATAACATAAAATTCAGTAAAAGCATTAATTTTCTTTATCTACCAGCAGAAAAATATCATTTGAAGGTACAGTTGAATGTCTTACCTCTGAATTTTTTAGGAGGACTGTTAAGATCACCTGTTTCTGGTTGGACAACGCATCGGTCATCAACAAGTCTGCAATAAGCAAAAATGGGGAACAGAATTAAACCTAACATTACAACCTCCAAACTATTATTTTCAGACACCAATTTAAGATTGTTTTGAAGAAGGAAAGAGAAATAAGTCGTCCAAGATTAAGTTACAAAAGTAGCTGAATTATCTGACTTTTCCCAGATGCTACATTCTATCATTCTTATTTTCATTTGTGTTCCTCAAAAATGCAAATTCATTTGCACTCAGGGAACACCTATATAAGTCTAGTGGCAAGTGTAGTTGAATTTTAAAAATTAGAAGGTGAAATAAAGGTGAGAAAAATATGAAACTTCAAAGAATCATTTTTGACATTAGAAAGCAAACTATTTATATACAGTATATATGAAATAATTACAAGTGCTTTTCTACTCACAGCAGCATTATTCTTCTTGCATAAAATAAGATATACACCCATGGACACATGCACATCAAATTTATACAAAAATGGAACAAAGACAATAGCTATAAAATTAATTATTATCCACTGGAGAAGAATTAGATTTATTTTATGAAAATGTCCCAGTGAAAATAAAATGATATCAAATTATATACATTATAATGAATGTGTCTTGCTGCATGGCATGAGAGTATGGGTATATGCTATTTGGGTGCTATTATTTCCTATTAACTACATATAGTTGACTTACAATCTTCATTTAGTGACCATTTGAAGTTAAAACAGCACTGAAAATAGTGACTTACAACTACTCCTCACACTATTGTAGCATCCCCGTGGTGTTGTGATCAAAATGTGGTTGCTTGGCAGCTGACTTGAATTTATGATGGGTGCAGTAACCTAGGGTCATGTAATTGCTATTTGTGACCTTCTCAGACAGTTCCAACAGGCGGAAATCATTGGGCAAAGCCATATTTGCTTAATGATTGCATGAATCACTTAAAAACTGCAATGATCCACTTAACCATGACAAAAAATAGTAAAATCAGATACAACTCACTTAACAACTGCCTTGTTTAAAAATGAAAATTTGGGTCCCAATTGTTGTCCAAGGACTGTTATCATTATTAACAGTGTTATACCCATTTAGCAAAAGACAACATAAATGGTCTACTAATTTTAATTGTGACAATTTTACTAAGTAAACATTAATGTGTACTATCTATTTTAGATTTCTGAATATGGTCAGAAAAATTACAAAAGACCAACAAAAAACATTTATCTACTTATTTGACTGTTTCCTACCTATGGCAAACTGTTATTCTTTTAATTAATTTATTTGAATAAAAAAACCTTTTAATAGTTAACTTTCCGAATCAAACTTACCAGTGCTTCATGAAAAGAAAACCAGTCAAAAGAGGAATATTTCCTACTAAACTTCTTGGGTGAGAAGAAACTGAACACAACTAAGTACAACTAAGCAGATATACTGTATATTTAAACAGAAATTTAATTAAACATTTTGTAACAGCAGCACTAAAAAGTTAACATGTATTTCACATTATATGGTTGTTTCTTTTACCCTCTTATTAACCTAACATGTTCATTTAATTTTTTATGCCTATGAATTTCTTATGCTTGAATCTTCCCTTGGAAAATTTTATATTCAAGGGATGCATATATACTGCAATATTCATTATATAAGGAAACAACCTTGTTAAAATTGTCATTAAAAACCCTATGTATGCATCCACAAATCGAACTTAGCTCTGATGTAGAAAAATGTCCATGTAAATAAATAGTTCTGCATTTATGGGAAGGGATACATCAACCTACAATTCCCTTGAAATCACAATTATGGATTTTATGTGTCTGGTTTTGGTTAACAAGATAACCATGGGAACCGTGTGTAAGCCAGCAATGATCACTGATGAGTTGCACAAGTCTATAGGCAGAAGATAGATTGTATGATTATATGTACTTATCAAAAACCATAAACCATGGCAAATGTATCATCGTCATGTACAAACAAACTGAGTCAGGATAAGTGATCTACTAGAAAATAATAAAAGCTTAAAAGGACAAGTTTGTGAACTAGATTTCTGGTAGCAAAATGACCAGTTATAACCGAAAATGTTAAAGTGACTATAGTAGGTATTGACATTACAGAAACTTTAGTACTCTTAACTTTTACATCAAAAGGCTGTTGACAAGGCAACCCATTGGCTGTATAGATATACATGAGAAATTACATGTGTTGATTGATATTCGTGTTTGTTAACTCCTAGGAAACCAGATACTGTCTTATCTCAGAGCAAACTACTTCCTGTAAATAAATATCAGTGCAGGTGCACATATTACAAGACTAGAAATAAATTGTTGCTTCTGGAAGTAATTTGGGCCAAGTCAAAAGCAGAAGATCCAGAGAGAAAAGGGTACATACATTGCACTGTTTTTCCAATTTATTCTAAAAATAGAAAAATAAGCCTTATACATTGCAGGCAGGTGACAATTTGGCAGAAGGTTTATGGTGGCCTCTATGCTTTAAGTGAAATGTAGCATGGCCTTGGCTATCTCTAAGAACTGGCAGGTTTCACTGTATAAATATGGAAACTTTCAGTAGATCATGAGGCTGATCTTTGCTGAGATGAAGAATTTACAAGCTACAAGAGACCTACCTCTCTGTTTTGGCTTCAAGGAATCCAAGAGAGTTGCAATCTAATCTACTGAATTAGAACTTTCAGTGGGATACAGTTAATTTTATGCATCTGAACTTTTACTATTGCTGGCTCTTCATAAATTTCAGGAGCAAAAAGCTCCTGCATTTTAATTACTATTCCATTTAGCATAAATTTAATTGATTGTGTATGATCAAGTTTTTAACCTGTAGTGACCACAAGGACAGGTTTTCTCCATGACAATCTATCCCTAACATGTTCTTTCAAATCTTCCAAAGGTGCACTCTGTCAGGATTTCAGCAGTTGACCTAATTAAATCATTGTTGTGTAACTGAATCTCTCCACCTTGCTGCTGGTTGTCCTCTTGTTATCTTTCCTTCCACTTTTCTCAGCATTAGAGCATTTTCCAGAGTTCTGGGCCTGTCTATAATGTTTCCCTAAAAATAAGACTCAACTGGAAAATAAGCCCTAGCATGGCTTTTTAGAATGCTCATAACATAAGCCCTACCCCAAAAGTAAGCCCCAGTTAAAATCAAACGCATTTACTACCGTATTTTCCCCAAAATAAGACCTAACCGGAGAATAATGAGAGAACAGAATGAGAGAACAGAAATATGAAGTCAAAGGTTATCTTACGGTTTCCTGAAATGATAGCAAATAGGTTGTTAATTTTAATATATGGAAAGATTCACCTTCGTCAATAATTAGATCATAGGCAAAGAATTACTATTCTGGGAATATAGAAAAAAAAAGTTTACATAGTATTAATGACAATTAAGTTTATTACTTGGATATAAAACACCAGTGGTAGGATTAACGTTTTTTTTTTACCACCAGCTCTATAAGAGCATGCTTTGCATGCATGCACAGCATCCATAAACCATAGATTTTAAGCTGCAAAACTGATCTTGTATTCAGCGCTGGTGAGTAAAATAGCTGAGGTGCGGCAATCTGCTCTGCCACACGAATCAGCTGAGCTCACAAACAAGGAAATAAAGCACAGGAAAGGGTGGGAGCGAGTGGGTGGGGACAACTGCTTACCAGTGCTACCAGTTCATCAGAACTGATGCGAACCGGCAGCATCACACCGCTGAAAAACACATTGAACTTAGTCCATTTCTTTGTTCATGAATTCTAATCTATAATCTCTTGCAGGTTTCTGACTTTAATGTCATATAGGAATAAGTATATTTCACATTGAATGTTTTAATATTTGGGAGGATTGTTCATACTAATTTGATTTAAACTATTTTGATTTAAACTATTTTGATTTAATTTGATTTAAACTATTTTGATTTAAAAAAATACTGAGGATCAGGACTACTAATATAACATTAGTTACACTAAGGCTGCATGTCATCTTAGCCATTTGACCATTATTCTAATTATCTTTTCCCACATGCTTAAAACTCTTCTTGAACACCAACTATAAGATCCTAGATATTGCCTAAGAATTGGGAAATATTCATACACAGGCTAAGCAGTGACTTACAGTTCAACACAGCAGCTTTTTCCAGCAAAAGCATCAAGTGAAACTTCAAATAATTGACACTTCATAAAATTACCCCAAAATTAATACCAAATCAGTTCTGCTCACACAAAGAAGGCAATTTTCAATATCTATGTGATCACAACGGCATATGTGTTAATATTTGAAGATCTTGGGAAGGCATTCGCAATTCTATTTAACTTCTCTGTTCATCTCTTAACTGCTTCTTTTAGCAGTTAAAGCAGCTGCGATGTCTATAACGATTTCCTTCCTGCCTTCTCAATAGAAGGTTCTCAGTTCCCCATAACTTTCTTCATCTATTCATTTTCAGTTCTCAAGAGCTTCAGTTCTATACAATAAAAATAGTTGCCTGCAGAGAAGTATAATTCGGTAACTTAAACTATGTTTAATAAATGGGATATTGCAGTTGTCCACACTTTTGTCAAGGTTACTTAAAAATACTGTAAACAAATAAATAACAATTCCTTTGAGTCAAGCCCATGATTACATGGATACATCTACTTATTTATTTATTTATTGAATTTATATCACCGCCTATTCACCCATGGCGACTCAAGGCAGCTTACAGAATATAAAACAATATTTAAAATAAAAAACAATAAAAGCTAATAAAAGAAATCAAATAAATTAATAAAGTACAATAGAACAAAATCTGGAAAAATAAATAAAAAATCACCCCCAACTGGGCAATAATGCAAAAGTGATTTGCCACTGTCTTCTTCTAAAATGTTCCTTTCACTTTCCCAATCTAGCTAACATTCTTGGAGTACTCTTATTCTCATAGTAACAAGAATATTCTTCTCTTCTAAGTTCAGCCAAGGTAGCTGCTACCATCTGCAAAAGCAGAAAATACTGTAGTCATCAATAACTAGCATTTTCATTAAAAAAAATTCTTATTCAATTGTGAATCAAAAGTGATTTTGAGCCCTGCAAATTCTTCAGAACAGATGAGACTCCAAGACTGTATGTGATATTAGTCTCGGTTTCCCATCCTGGATACATATGCTCTGAGCTAATAAAAGGCTCTTCCTATGTTGAAAGAAACAGAGTCTTTTGTCCATAATGCTTCATCTAGAGAATTGTGTGACAATACTTCAGTTTTGTAAATTTATATTCTATGTACTACATCTCTTATTGCTTGAAGGTTCTTTAAAATGTGGTAATACAGTAGGTGAAATTTGATTTTATCTTATATGTCCTATATTTACCTAAGTACATAAACACTTTTAGATTGTCTAATTGGCAATTTCTATTGAATTTAGAATTGCTGCTGCTACTGTTGTGTGTGCTGTTTAAGGTCCTGAATAATATATAATTATATCTTGTTATATTTGAAATTTTGTTCTGCTAAAGAAACTAAATGCTGTTTGCTTCCAAAAAGATTATGAAAAAAATTATTACCTCTGTGTAACTTATTTCTTAATTTAATATTTAAATCGTTATCCAATGAACATGAAAAGCAACATAGATATATAACAAAAGCAATTGTTCTTCTTTTTGTAATTAGCATGCAATAGTCTTTTGGCCATCTGTAAAAAAAGTATTTCATATAAGATTTGTTGCTTCTCCGATTCCTTTTTTACTTTCAGAAGAAACACTGCCAAGTTTCTCATCAAAATTTAACATTTTATATTTTATTGCCTTCTACAAACATGCAAAGAATGTTTCCCATATTTCTAAAGGAAAGTTAGTAGGCAATATAGCATAAACTATATATACACTATATAAATCACTTCTCAAAAGTATCACTTATAAGCATATATGTTTATATATACATATTCTGTCATATTTAAAAATCAAATCTTTCTCTCCTCTTTCCTGGCTTCCCTTTGAAGTTTTAAACTTTTATGGAAACCCAGCAGTTTCAGAATCTAGTCTGCATGTTTAGATGGAGCATGAAATCAAATCTTAGCATGAAAATAACTTATAGTAAACATTCATATCAGTGTTTTTCCTACCACTCCTATGATAGCTTGCCAGGAAAATATAAGTTTTGACAGAAGTGTATCTCATTACATATTAACTTCCATACAATTTGTTTAAACAAACCAATTTCATAATCTACAGATTGAGACCGATCTATTGCAAGCAAAAAACAAATTATATTATTTGAAATTTGGCAGGATCAAATATTAGCAAGGTATGGACAATGAAGTCTAAAAGTGGTATTGGAGAAGAGAGTTATGAGCCAAGGCTCCCTGTTGTATGTGTTCATCATCTGTTCGCAGTACTAAGTCCACACACAGCCAATGGCTGAATTCAAATATCACACTAAATCACAACGTGGTTTGTTTAATTTAGTCATGGTCTCATTAAGCGCAGTTATTACAGTACATAAACTATTTTTTGATTCAGTATCAAAACCAGACCATTCTGTCTTACTCAGTAAATTAAAATAAACCATAGCTTTGCACAATTTAAGGTGTGAGTTTACCAATCAATGTTAATACAAAATTTGTATGCACTACCAAACTCCTAAAATTTGTATGCACTACCAAACTCCTTTAAAATTCTATCTTCCTCAACTTACAACAGTTCATTTAGTGACCATTCAAAGTTACAAAGGCACTGAAAAATTTACTACCGGTTCTATAGTCATGGTTTGGTGGGCATGGCAAGGGAAGGATACTGCAAAATCTCCCTTCCACTAACCTGCTTTCCAGCTCTGTTCTCCTGTGCAGGGCAACAAAATAAGACCTAGCCAATCAGCTGGGACTTGGGAGGCAGAGAATAGATGGGGGCAGGGCCAATCAGAGGTGGTATTTGTCGGTTCTCCAAACTACTCAAAATTTCTGCTACCGGTTCTCCAGAACTGGTCAGAACCTGCTGAATACCACTTCTGCTTACAACAGTTGCAGCATCCCCATGGTCACATAATCAAAATTCAGACCCTTGACAACTGGCTCATATTTGTTATAGTGACAGTGTCCTGTAATCAGGTGATCTCCTTTTGTGACCTTCTGACAAGTAAAGTCAATGGGGAAGGCAGCTTCACTTAACAACTGCATGACAGAATTAACAACTGCCCTGATTCACTTAACAACCCTGGCAAGAAAGATTATAGAATGGAGCAACACTGACTTAACAAATGTTTCCCTCAGCAATAGAGATTTGAGGCTCAATTGTGGTTGTAAGTCAAGGACTAATATAAATGAATGGCATAGGGTCTGGGTACTCGAAGAACTGCCTATCTCCCATAGAATTTGCCCAGATAATTTGATCTTGTAAAGGATTCCTTCAATTAATCAATGCCATCTATTGGGACTTGTAACAGCACCTGCCCTCTCACACTGATCCAGATGGTACCCATCCTGCTGGTGTTTTACAGAGATAACAGATAAGAGATAATCAGAGTTGGAAGGGACCTTATAGGTCATCTTGTCCAACCCCCCGCCCAAGCAGGAGATTCTACAACATTTCTGACAAATGGCAGTCTAATTTCTTCTTGAAAGTCTCAAGTGATGGCGTTCCCACAACTTCTGAGGGCAAGCTGTTCCATTGGTTGATTGTTCTCACTGTCAGAAAGTTTCTCCTTATTTCCAGGTTAAATCTCTCCTTGTTCGGTTTCCATCCATTATTCCTTGTCTGGCCTACAGGTGCTTTAGAAAATAGCTTGACCCCTTCCTCTCTGTGACAGCCCCTCAAATATTGGAAGACTGCTATCATGTCTCCCCTGGTCTTTCTCTTCACTAGACTAGCCATGTCCAGTTCCTGTAATCATTCTTCATATGTTTTAGTCTCCAGTCCCCTAATCATCCTGATTGCTCTTCTCTATACTTTTGTACTACCTTGAACAGTTGGATCTTCACTCAGGCTTTTCGTGAGGGTGACTAAAGATCCCATATTGGGAAATGTTGGGTTTGCTTGTTGCTCGGATTTTGCCATCTTTCGTTCTCTGATTTTCTTTCGTTCTCTATCATTATATTACATTATTGTCCTGACTGCTTTCATCCATCAACTGCCCAGTCGGGTAGGAATTGGGTGATATAAAATAAATGAATTAATGAATGCTGCCCACTTACTGAGTTGCACGTTTTCTGAAAAAAAGATTGCCAATAATTACTATCAACTCTACAAAGTAGCAGATTTGGATCTAGTTCATGATGTGTCAAGGGGAAAAAAACCCACTGTGCACCATTTTCATTGCTTCGTTGCAAACAAGACCTCCTTCTAAACATCTTTCATTCCCAATTCTTCACCCAGAATATACACCTACGTAGTTCCATTCTTTGATATCCCTTTTAAGACTGTTCTTAGAGCATCAAAAATGAAGGAAAGTAAGAGGGATATTTTTTTAAAAAAAATTAGATTTGGCTGAAATATGGTCACTCACCTGGGAAACTTCTTAACCCAGGATTTATGGCTGTAGGGGGAAAAAACAGATACCCAGTACTGTTAAACACTGGATGATGGCATACACCAATGGTTCTCAACATTTTCTTCTCCATGGACCCATTGAAATCCCTTTTCTGGCCACAGACCATGGCCACCGACTTCTAACACTTAACCCAAGATTTAAATTGTAACATTTCTTCAAGCCTTCGTGGACCCCTTGTGATGAGACTGTACCCCTCCCAGGAGTCCACGGACCACAAGTTGAGAACCACTGGCATACACTATTAGATGACTAGTCCATAGTTCTCCAATGACAGCCAATAAATATATGCTATGCAGCAAAATAAAATGGCAGCTCTTACCCCAAAGTGCTGATAAATCCATTTGTTGAACCTTCTGCATACAAAGAGCAAATGTCTCCAATGTGCAAAAAACTTGACATCTTGTCAGACATCTGGGGCTTGCTGGCTCTAAGAGAGAAAACGAACTTATTAATATTACCAAGTTAAACAACGTTGTTTGTCACAGTGGCTGAAGTTCAAGGAAAGTTTGTCACCAATGTAAATTCACATATTTACACACAACCATAGAGGAATATACAGGTAGTCCTAGACTTACAACCATTCGCTTAGTGCTACAACGTCACTGAAAAAAGTGACTTATGACCAGTTTTCAGTTACAACCTATTCGGCATCCCCATGGCCACCTGATCAAAATTTGGAAACTTGGCAACTGGCTCATATTTATGATGTCATTATGATGCAGTGCTTGGGGACATGTGACCACCTTTTGCAACCTTCTGGCAAACAAAGTCAACGGGAAAGCCAGATTCACTTCACAACCGTATTACTAACTGAACTACTGCAGGAATTCAATTAACTGTGGCAAGAAAGGTCACAAAATGGGGTAAAACTCACTTAACGACTGTCTCATTTAGCAATGAGAAATTTGGACTCAACTGTGGTCGTAAGCCGAGGACTACCTGCAAAGGGAACATCTAGCTGTATCTAAGCAATGCAATCCCAAAAGTTGCTGTTATTTCTCACTAGTTTTAACAAGCCCTAAGTCTTAAATAATTTTTAACATTAATTTAATAGAAGTATAGAAAATGTAATAAAAATTATCCTACTCCATGTAACAGTTAGTATAGACGCTTCTTGACTTATGGCCACAATTGAGCTCAAAATTTGTTGCCAAATGAGTCAGTTGCTAAGTGTCTGAATTATGATCCTGGGACCATGGGGATGTTGCAATGGTCATAAGTGTGAAAAATGGTCATAAGTCAGTTTTGACAGTGCTGTTGTAACTTCAAACAGCCTCTAATTAACTGTTGTAAATTGAGGACTACCTATGTTACATTTGGAACAATATTTTGACATTTTAAAAGAAAAGAGATTGTCAACTAAAAAGATACTTCCTTGGTCTTTTTAGCTGCTAAAAAAAGGGAGTGGAGGAAAACAAGGCATTCTTGAAATGCCTAGATATTCACCCCGGTAGCCCAAAGTTGTCAGAGCATAAGAAGATTATTGGAGAGTATGATGGATGACTCTTGGAGATGGATGTGTCCCATTGGAGAAGTTACATCCACGGGGTGGGGGGGAGACCAGGGTCAATGGGGAAATGTATGATGTGATTTAGTATTGACTGTACCCAGCCACACGCCAACATGTCAACCTCAAATAAATCAATTTTCTTTTCTCTGAGATGCGGCTAGAGACTTTTGATTTCAATGAGGGTGGATTTGTTGGAGACCTGACAGAGGTTTTGAAACCATGGGAAAGGATTATTTCTAGTTTTCCTTCCAAAACAATTAAAATTGGGATCATTTTGAAATATATGAATTACTTAGCCTCTTATCAAATGCCAATGTATTTCATTGATTTAATGATATGTAAGTTATAACAAAATATATTTATTGGTTATACTGTAGAAAAACACAAATATTTTATGTTTACTTTTCATAGAACAAAAAACAAACATACACATACAGTAAGATATAAGATGTTAAGGCCCTGTCACACTGGCCGACGGATGCAAAACAATTGTAAAAAGGACACAGCGGACGAGAAAATTGTTCCATCCGTTGTTATCCGCTCTCAAAAGGGGCAAAAATTTGCATAACCAGAGCGGACAACACGGAAAGGAACAGACGGGGGGAGGACATAGGGAGGATGGAAAGCGGATACTCCACGGAAGCCTAGCGGATGGAAGCGGAGAGCGGATGGCACATCCGCAAGGCTTCCAGGGGACCGTAGGAAAGCAGACGCCGAGCGGAAAGAGCAGATGCAGAGCGGATGCCGAGCGGATGAAGCGGATGCACAGCGGAAGCCTAGCGGATGAAGCGGATGCACAGCGGAAGCCTAGCGGGTGCCTAGCGGAAGCCTAGCGGATGCCTATCGTTCACTGTGCATGCGGGGAGGATGCATTGCGTCAGCCCCGTGGATATAAAAGGAAGCAGCTCCCAAGCAGGTCACCATTCAGAGGAAAGACCTGCTTCCAGACACATCTCCAGCCTGCCTGCCTAACTGCCTGCCTGCCTGCCTGCCTGCCTGCCAGCCAGCCAGCAACCCCACAACCATGGGGAAGAAGAGAAAGCCTCAGCAATCTGCTGCCAGCCCTGGCAAGAGGGACAGGGCCACCCTCCCACCCCCTGGCCCTCACTCAGCTTCTGCTGGGGCTTCTGCAGCACAGGCTCGCTCTTCTGGGGCTGGGGCTTCTCCTGATGCTGCTTCTGGAGGAGCTGCTGATGCTGCTTCTGGAGGTGGTGCTTCTGCTGGTGCTTACTCTGCTGATGCTGCTTCTGGCGGTGGTGCTTCTGCTGGTGCTTACTCTGCTGAAGCTGCTTCTGGCGGTGGTGCTTCTGCTGCTGCTTACTCTGCTGGCACTGCTCCTGGTGCTGGTGCTTCTACTGGTGCTTACTCTGCTGACACTGCTCCTGGTCCTGCTGGTGCTCCTGGTCCTGCTGATGCTCTTGGTCCTGCTGGTGCTCCTGGTCCTGCTGGTGCTCCTGGTCCTGCTGGTGCTCCTGGTCCTGCTCGTGCTCCTGGTCCTGCTGGTCCTGCTGGCGCTGCTGGTGCTTACTCTGCTGCTGCTAATCCTGGTGCTGCTGGTGCTGCTGGTGCTGCTGGTGCTGCTGCTGCTCCTGCTTTTGCTGCTTCTGCTGCTGCTGGTGGTGTGGAGGAGCAGCCCCTACAACCTGGAAGCCCCTCAGATGAGGGCCCATGTGGTCCTGCCAAAGGGAGGAAGAGGCAGACGCAAGAACGGGAGAGGAGGCAATACAACATCGAAGAGGAAAATGAGGATGAGGTGCTCGAGTGGCTGAGAGAGAATGAGTATCTATGGCGGAAGGGACACAGGCTCTATAGGGACACCAAAAGGAAGCAGGCTGCTTGGAGAGAGAAGGCGGAGAGCCTGGGCTACACTTCAGAGGTGCTCCTCGGCTGGTGGAAGCACATGCACACCTGGTACGGGAAGCTGCACCTCAAGAAATCTGGCCAGGCTGCGGTCGAGCTGACGGACAGAGAGACCTACGTCATGGCCAAGTGCAGCTTCCTGGAGGGTGAGATCCGCCACCGAGGAGCAGCCCCTCTCACAACCCTCTCTCTCAGGAAGCCTGCTGAGAGCCAGTCCTCTTCCGACAGAGAGTCAGCTCCTGTGTCCAGGCAGGTATCTGTGGAGCGTGCCACGACGGAGAACCCGACAGCTGTAGTACCCGTGGCGGAGCTGTGGAGGACCCCCTGACACAGTGGGAGAAAGGAGATGGCACTTCCACCACAGCTCAACCCGCATCCACCCCCAGCTCCACCTCCACAGAAAGGCAGAGAGGCAAACTGGAGGGGCAGAGCCACACTGTCCTGCTGGATATAAGAGACACCATCAGGAGCAGCGTAGATCTCCTCTCTCAGCTGGTACAAACCGACTCTTCATCCTCCTACCGCAAGCCCTTCCTCACCTATGTGAACCAGACCCTCATGGACATGGCGGAACCCAAGTACCAGGTGGTGAAGGATAGGATCACCGATCTGCTTCACAACCCTCCAGACCCAGATGAAAGTGCTCCCACCCAGTCCAGGTCTGCTCCTCCACCCCAGGAAATGTCCCTCCCATTCCAAGGCTTTCCACAGGCCCTCACCTACCAGGGCTATGGCTACCAGGAGGTCCAGCAGCACAGGCAGCAGCCCTTCCCAGTCCAGGCACATGTTCATTGGATGCCACTGGTGCCACTGATGCCACCGATGCCACCCACGCCACCGATGCCACCAACGCCACAAATGCCACCAACGCCAGTCCTCACCCAGCTGCAGACCAGACAGCCCCACTACACTGCTCCTTCCTCCACCCCACAGCCAAGCCTGGCCTCCAGCACTCCAGCAGAAGCCACCTCCACAGCACCTAGACCCTTCACCCCTGAGACTGGGCACACCTCCGAGTGACCAAGAAGAGTGCCAGAGACTGGGTGGCTACCTGTTGACTTTATTTGGACACTTGACTTGGGTCATTTTTCTTTTACAGCTTGTTATTAATAAAGATTATCTTTTCTTCACACACTTGCTTCATTAATTTTTTTCAATAAAGTCTTGGTGGAAACTTTTAGAAATGGTTTAAGCCTTTGCATGCTTTTGGTATGAGTTAAGATAGCAGTGGGATGGGCAGGGATACCTTTGGGATGGGTTAAGATACCTGTGGGATGGCCAGAGATACCTGTGGGATGGGTAATAGCTGTGGGATAGATAAACCTCCAGTGCAAGCATAGTGGGACTCTATGGTCCACCCTCCCAGGTGCCAAACCTATGGCCCTTTATTATCAATAATAATGTAATCATTCATCCACACATGTCAACATAAACACAACTCTTTATTAAACGCCCTGTTCATTGTAGGCCCATCCAACATACATGGCCCAATCTCATCAGTGTGATGAGACAGGCTGAAGGAAGCATCCATTAAGCATCTATCATCCTGTCTTGCCACTCCACTGTTCCAGCTGGGGAGTTGCACCAATGTTTCAGGAGGTTGCGCTGCTTCTTCCCTTCACGTGAGGCTCTGTTGGGGCCTTGTACATCCTCAGTGTCTATCAGGTTTCGCCCTTGCCTCCATTCCCCAGGCTTCATGTCCCCATTGCCTTGTTGGAGGTCCACGAGCCTGTTCTGCAAGACTGGGTAGCGGGTGCACATGAGATTGTGCAGGATGCAGCAAGCTTCCATGATCCTCCTCACGGTCTCTGGGCGATCCTGCATGGTGGTGAGAAGTACCTGGAACCTGTTGGCCAGGATGCCAGAGGCGTTCTCCACCACCTGCCTTGCCCAGGACAGCCTGTAGTTGAAGATCCTCTCTTCACGGGTAAGGAGTCTGGAAGTGTAGGGCTTCATGAAGTAGGTTCTGAGGGATAAGGCGTCATCCCCCACGATGAAGTAGGGCACATCTTGCGTGTCATTGGGCAGGGGGTCTGGATCTGGGAAGCCCATGATGAGGTTGCATTCCAGCCCCTCCTTGAGGTCACTGGCGTTGTATACCTGAGCATCTGAAGCTGACCCGTTGCCTGAAACATCGATGTACATGAACTTGTAGTCAGCATCGACCATGGTGAAGAGGACAATGCTGAAGAAGCCCTTGTAGTTGAAATAAGTGGACCCCGACTTGGCTGGAGCTTTGCAGGCCACGTGCTTGCCATCGATGGCTCCAACGGTGTGGGGCAAGTTCCACTTCTGATACCACTGCTCTGCAACTTTCTTCCATCCTTCTTCAGTGGAGGGCCACTGGAGGAGCTCCTTGTATTCTTCGATGATGGCCTGCACCACTTCTCTGACCACAATGCTGATGGTGTTGTGTGGCACCCTCCAGCGATACTGCATGCTCCTGTAGGTGGTCCCTGAGGCCAGGTGGCGCAGAGTCAGTGCCACCTTGAGCCCAGGGTCCAGGCTGGGCTGGAAGTTGGTGCTCTGCTTGGTCAACCTGGGTGTCAGCCGCTCCACAACTTCGTCAAACAGGCTGGAAGCATCCTCATGAAGTTCTGGAATGAACGAGGGTCTTTGTTCCTCAGCTCCACCATCAGCTTGTTGTGGAGTCCGTACTCTGCTCTTCTCCCGATCCATCTTCAGACGCAGACGCTTCTTGGCCACCTCCTTTTCTTCCCGTAGTAGAGTTCACAGAGCCTGTAGATGGCTTCGCACTGTTGCAGAATGATGGTGGCTACCAAAAGGCTGCAGAGGTCTGCACAGCAGGGCTGCTGGACTGAAAGTGAGATCCAGGTGAGTTGCTCCCCCTTTTTATAGGCAACATAGGTTTTCCACTATGTGTCCTTTTGCATCCTCTAGACATCCTCTAGACATCCTTAATATCCGACATAGGTCCCTTCTGTGAACGCTTTTTCCGTTTTAAATGCTTTATATGCGAGCTGCATCCGCTTTCATCTTTTCTCCGTCCGTGCTACTAATTCTGCACGTCCGTTCCGCGTCCGTTTCGCTTCCTCCCTGTGTCCGCTTTCCGCTGGAGCGGATGTGAGTTGAGCGGATGCACAGCGGATGCCTAGCGGATGTAGTGGACGCATAACGGATGCCGACGGATGCAGAATGGATGTTCCCCGTATGCGTACCGGCCGCAGAACGGACGCATTGGATACATTTTCCGCTCAAATAGTTTTGAACAGCTCAAAACTTTTTGAGCGGATGGAACCTCAGTTGACAGATGCTGGACGGATAGAGCGGAAGAAAAATGGACGCAGTGAGTACAGAACGGATGCATCGCGTTAACCAATGGATGGCAAGTGTTTTCTCCGTTTTACATCCTCTTTCCATCCGTTGGTGCAGTGTGAAATGGGCTTTACCAATTGCTACACTTTATTCTAGCCTTTCATATACATTTTTAATTTCAAGCACTATCAGATAACAACATTACACATAATCTTAACTGTCATTGAGCCCAGAATTATGGTCCTAAATCATTTTGGTTCTACGTCTTGGTATCACATGACCACACCTGACTTTTCTACATTTTTTTTTGCAGCGATCGATGATCCAATACAGGAAATGAGACAATAAGAATCCAGGAAATGAGAGAGCCAGTTTGATCTAGTGATTAAGACACCAGGCCAGAAACCAGGAGGCTGTTTAGTTCTAACCTAACTTTAAACACGAAAGCCAGTTGGATGATCTTCAGCCAGTCACTCTTTCTTAACCCAACTCATCTCACCTCAGGTTTGTTATTACGGAGGAAATAGGAAGAAGAAGGTATGCTGGATATGTTCTCCACCTTGAGTTAATTGTAAAAGTAATAAAGTGGATACAAATAAATAAAATGAAATGGACCACTTCAGGAATTGTTAGAATCAAAGAGGTGGAAGGCTTGGCATCTGAGCTTCCTCACTTTGGGTAGCAATAAAGGGGAGAACATCTGAAAGATCTGTTTAGAAGTCCAGAGAGCTCTATTTATAACCCCGCTGAGAAAAAATTGCCATCCTTTTTTTTTATCTTTTATATTTGTACAAGGAGAGAGACAAGCTAAAGGAAGGCATTTGGAGCCATGCTACCTTGGCAACTATCTTTCTCCCAAGCAAACCAATATTGCAAGTGGCCTAATGAGAGATATCATCATAAACATAGGGAAAACCTAAAGCCCTTTAAAAGTATTACACTTTAAAATAACTGGACAGCTATTTCAGAAAATTGAAGAAATTGCATCTTTTTTTAAACTAAGGGGATTTATGAATGTATGGGGACATGCTTTAGATAAATTGGTATACTAATTATTATATCATGGAATGGTCAAACTTCAAGGCTCTCTCTTTTAAAGCTGAGATATCCATATGAAAATGGCAGTAATTTTCTTGATTTCCAGTTAAATTATTGTTAGTTATACATATTTTCCGTATGAAATGAAGATGACAAGAGTATAGCATCCGTGAAATCCCAGTAAATGTTTTGTTCTAAGGATAATAGGAAATCTGTTGTATTACTAGCATTGAATTTATTTTAGATATCGTTCAGCAATATTGAACAGGAAATTAAAATCTGATACCCATTCTCATGAGAAAATAGCTCCCAGGAATAATTCTTAACTAATTCTTAACTAAGCCTTATTTTTTTTTTGACCCCTGAAAAAATGGCTCAGCTGTCTTTTCAGGGATGACTTAATTCCCTCCACTTGCATCCTTGGGTGGACAGGCGGCGACGGCTTAGATATTGACCTTGGCGTTGGTGGGGCACTTCATATCAGGAGACCTTCCACCACCATTGCTTTCTCTTCTCCCCATGCTGCCGCGGCGTTTAGAGCAACGCTGCGGCATTTGGCGCAGCCTCGCACAGCCAGCCAGGGCTCCTCCCTGCAACGGGAGCCTGGCAGAGACACTTGGCTTCAGGCGCTCCTGTCACCGCCTTCCCTTCGCCTTCGAAGGCAAAGCCAATTCTTTTAAAAACGACACCCTACTACCGGTATGACAAAGCTTCCCCTGCCCAAGAGGGCAGCCCAACCCCACGTGGGGAGGCAAATCTCCTGGGGCCGCAGCGCAGGATTGGCCCACCCCGGGAGAAGCACCCAGCCGCCATCCCTGCCTTGTGCCAGGCAGAGCATGAAGAGCTTCGCCTGGGGCGCCCAGCGCAGCTGATTGGTGAGCCCTTCAGGCCGGTAGCAGAGCTCTTGCCAAGGGAGCGAGCACCTCCCCACTGGGCCCTCCACTCATCCCGCCAGGGCCGCGCCAGAGCCATGCGGGCTGGGCAGAGCCGGGAAAATGAGCTGCGGGTATGTGCCCACCTGCCAAGCAAAAAAGCTGGGCCGACCAGAGCTTGGCTTCCTTCCCAAGTCCCTCCAGCCTGAAGCAGAAGTGGCCACCAGGAGAGGCTGCCAAGGCAGAGATAGCACTCACCCGTCCACAGAAAGGGAGGTGAGGCAACGGCAGCGCTGCTTCCCTGGCCGGCAGGTCCAGCGGAGAGAGCACAAAGCCACCCGTCCTTTCCACCCTTCACCCAGCCCGTACCCATCCCCACGCATCTCCAAATGCACCGGCAGCTCCAAATACTGCAGCGGCATGGGCATCAGTGCTGACTTGGCAGGGCTCAGCTCGGAGGACATGGTGCAGGCCATCGCCCACAGGGCTCTGGCATGGCCCTGGCAGGATGAGCAGAGGGCCCAGTGGGGAGGCGCTCGCTGCCTTGGTGAGAGCTCTGCCGCCAGGCAGGAGGGCCCGCCTGTCAGCTGCGCTGGGCACCCCAGGTGAAGCTCTTCGTGCTCTGCCTGGTGCCAGGCAGGGATGGCGGCTGAGCACTTCTCCCAGGGTGGGCTGATCCTGCGTTGCGGCCCGGGGAGATTTGCCTCCCCATGTGGGGTTGGACTGCCCTCTCAGGCAGGGGAGGCTTTGTCATACTGGTGATAGGGCATCGTTTTTAAAAGAATTGGCTTTGCCTTCGAAGGCAAAGGGAAGGCGGTGACAGGAGCGCCTGAAGCCAAGTGTCTCCGCAAGGCTCCGGTTGCAGGGAGGAGCCCTGGCTGGCTGTGCGAGGCTGCGCCAAATGCCGCAGCGTTGCTCTAAACGCCACGGCAGCATGGGGAGAAGAGAAAGCAATGGTGGCAGAAGGTCTCCTGATACGAAGTGCCCCACCAACACCAAAAGTCAATGCAGAGAGCACCATATCTGGGTATGCAACAAAAGTACTTACTAATGGCAACCCCCCCCCCCCCCCCATTCCCCATTTTGCGTGTTTAATAGAGGCCTTAATTTGGGGGAGGAGCTTAATTTGATTTTATGCCCATAAAACATGCTGGGACTTCCTATTGGGAGAGGCCGTATTGTTGGAGAAACACGGTAGAAAAACCTTTTTAGAAAGCTAAGCCAACAAATCAGTTTGACTGAAAAAAATTTAAAATACTAAATAAATATGGATAATATAAGAGGAATCTGGAACAGACTGCTGGAATTTCCTAAAATACAAATTAGAATATTGGCATCAAAGTTTAATGTACATGTACCCTCAACTTATGACCATAATTGGGAGAAGAACTTTCATTGCTAAGTGAGGTGGTCATTAAATGAGTCACACCCAATTTTACAAACTTTTTACCACAGTCATTAAGCAAATCTGGCTTCTGCCATTGAGAGTGTTTATTGGAAGCTGGCTAGAAAGATCATAAGTCGCAGTTACGTGACCCCAGAACCCTGAAAATGTTATAAATATGTTCTGATTGCCAAGTGCCCCGTCAACCCTGAAGCTGGCCTGGCCAAAGCCATCTTGGAGCTTCAGTGCTGCCACACTGGAGCTGAGGGATAGGGAGGGGGGATTCGAGATAGCTGGAGTTTCTGTAGTCAAAATAAAATTCTTTCTCTTGGGAACCAAAGATGTTCTCACACCTGGCCGGAGGTAGGACGAGTGATGTCACCAAACCAGCAGACACTGTCTTGATAGGGCCATGTGTCGGAGGGAAAAACTTTCACTTTTAATTAGGTGAAAACCAAGGGCCCTCTCAGAGTTGGTTTTCACCAAATATGTGCCAATATATTTCCAATAAAGCTATTGAGGAATCCACCTGCCTCAGAGTTTTTGCTTGCAAATGGATCTATTTTACTTGGAACCCTGATATTCCCAAATTTTGATCACATGACTGCAGGATGCTGCAACAACTGCCCAGAGCTACCCTATAGTAAGATGGGCATAATCCGGTATAATAGGAAGTGACAAAACAGGCCTATAATTCATCCTGAAAAGCCTTGTAGAGGCTTTTTCCAAGCCTTGGGAGGCTGAAAAAGGCATCAAACCAACGGGGGGAAAAGTTAGCTATGAGGCGCGCAGTGAGGTTAAGTTTGCCTGCAGCTTGCATGCCAGCACAAATGGCTCTGCGTGCAACTTGTAGCACGTGTGCCATAGGTTCACCATCACGGGTATAGGGTCTTCTGCGTGAGGAGGAGGCTGGAGTGGAAGACCTCCAAGATCCCTTCCAGCTCTATTCTATTCTATTCTATTCTATTCTATTCTATTCTATTCTATTCTATTCTAAAATAATAAAGGAGGATAAAAATAAAATTTTTACATATGGTTTCTTTATATACAGTATAGCTCCTATACCACTTGCAGTACTTGTGAAAGTTTGCCTGGTCTTAGTATCAGCAAAAAGTCCATGGAAGAAATCTGATTGCTGTCTAACAAATTCTGTTAAAAGACAAGCTTTTATGAATGAAAACAGCCGAACTATTGAAAATTAGTCAAACTGTGTTAAAGGCTAGGTCACATCGGCTGACAGATGCAAAACGTATGTAAAAAGGACAAAGCAGACGAGCAAATTTTCCATCCGTTGTTATCCGCTCTCAAAAGTGGCCCAAATTTGCATAAAGAGAATGGACAACAACGGAAAGGAACAGACGTGGGGAGAACGTAGCGAGGATGTTAAGCGGATGCTCAACGGAAGCCTAGCGGATGGAAGCAGATGACACATCTGCAGGGCTTCCGTGGGAGAACAGCGAAGCGGACGCGCAGCAGGAGTGGATGCCGAGCGAATGCCGAGCGGATGACGCGGATGCATCACGGATGCATCACGGATGCCTAGCGGATGCCTAGCGGATGCAAAGCGTTCACTGTGCATGCAGGGAGGATGCATTGCGTCAGCCCCGTGGATATAAAGGGAAGCAGCTCGCAAGCAGGTCACCATTCAGAGGAAAGACCTGCTGCCAGACATATCTTCAGCCAACAACCATGGGAAAGAAGAGGAAGCCTGTGCCTACTCCTGCCAGCCCTGGCAAGAAGGACAGGACCACCATCCCACCCCCTGCCGTTGACTCTGCTTCTGCTGGGGCTGCTGCTGCTGGTGCTTCTGCTGGTGCTGACTCTGCTGGTGCTGATGCTGGTCCTGCTGTTGCTGGTGCTTCTGCTAGTACTGACTCTGCTGCTGGTGGTGCTGGTAGTGCTACTGCTGCTGCTGCTGCTGCTGGTGGTGGTGTGGTGGACCAGCCCCTAGAACCTCAAAGCCCTGCTGATGAGGGCCCAGAAGACTCTGCCAGAGGGAGGAAGAGGCAATCATGAGAAAAGGGGGAGAGGAGACAGTACTCCATTGAAGAGGAACATGAGGAGGAGGTGCTTGAATGGCTGAGGGAGAACGAGTACCTCTGGAGGAAGGGACACAGGCTCTATCGAGACACCAAGCGGAAGCAGGCTGCTTGGAGAGAGAAGGCGGACAGCCTGGGCTACACTTCGGATGTCCTCCTGGAGTGGTGGAAGCACATGCACACCTGGTACGGGAAGCTGCACCTCAAGAAGTCTGGCCAGGCCGCGGTCAAGCTCACCGACCGGGAGACCTATGTCATGGCAAAGTGCAGCTTCTTGGAGGGTGAGATCCGCCACTGAGGAGCAGCCCCTCTGTCAACCCTCTCTCTCAGGCAGCCCACAGACAGCCAGTCCTCTTCTGGCCAAGAGTCAGCTCCTGTGTCCAGGCAGGTATCTTTGGAGTGCCCCACGACAGAGACCCCCCCGAAAGCTGCACTCCCCATGCCAGAGCACATGGAGGATCCCCTGGCGCAGATGGAGCAGATGCCAAAGGCGTTCTCCACCACTCGTCTTGCCCTGGCCAGCCTGTAGTTGAAGATCCTCTCTTCACAGGTGAGGCATCTGGAAGTGTAGGGCTTCATGAGGTAGGTTCTGAGGGAGAAGGCGTCATCCCCCACGATGAAGTAGGGCACATCTTGTGTGTCATTGGGCAGGAGGTCTGGATCTGGGAAGCCCATGATGAGGTTGCGTTCCAGCCCCTCCTTGGGGTCACTGGCATTGTATACCTGGGCACCTGAAGCTGACCCATTGCCTGAAGCATCGATGTACATGAACTTGTAGTCAGCATCGACCATGGCGAAGATGATGATGCTGAAGAAGCCCTTGTAGTTGTGATAAGTGGACCCTGAGTTGGCTGGAGCTTTGCAGGCCACATGCTTCCATCTATGGCTCCAACGGTGTGGGGGAATTTCCACTTCTGATACCACTGCTCTGCAACTTTCTTCCAGTCTTCTTCAGTGGTGGGGCACTGGAGGAGCTCCTCCACGTATTCTTCGATGATGGCCTGCACCACTTCTCTGACCACAATGCTGATGGTGTTGTGTGGCACCCACCAGGCGTACTGCATGTTTCTGTACGTGGTCCCGGAGGCCAGGTGGCGCAGAGTCAGTGCCACCTTCAGTCCAGGGTCCAGGCTGGGCCAGAAGTTGGTGTTTGCCTTGGTCAACCTGGGTCTCAGCCGCTCCACAACTTCGTCAAACATGGCTGGTGGCATCCTCATGAAGTGCTGGAATGCACGAGTGTCTTCGTTCCTCAGCTCCACCATCAACTTGTCATACAGTCCATACTCGGCTCTTCTCGCGATCCATTTTCGGACCCACACACTTCTTGGACGCCTCCTTTTCTTTGCGTAGAACAGGTGAAAGAGCCTGTAGAGGGCTTCACACTGTTGTAGAATGATGGCGGCTATCAAAAGGAGTGTGCGACAGTCCATGGTGGAGATGACTGGATGCTGTGGAAGAGCAAGAGCAAGAACAAGGCTGAAGAGGTCTGCACACCAGGGCTGCTAGACTGAAAGTGAGATCCAGGTGATTTCCTCCCCCTTTTGATTGGAAATATCGGTTTTCCACTAGGTGTCCTTCTGCATCCTCTAGACATACTCCAGACATCCTAAATATCCAAGATATGTCCCCTATATGAACGTTTTTTCCATTTTAATGCTTTATATGCAAGCTGCATCCGCTTACATCCTTTCTATGTCCGTGCTACTAACGCTGCACGGATGTTCCACTTCCGTTTCGCTTCCTCCCTCTTTCCGTTTTCTGCTGGAGCGGATGCGAGTTGCGCGGATGCGCAGCGGATGCCGAGCGGATACAGCGGACGTGTAATGGATGGAGAACGTTTGTTTCATGTATGTGTAGCGGATGTAGAACGGACGCAGCGGAAAGTTCATCCGCTCAAAAAGTTTTGTGCAGCTCAAAACTTTTTGAGCGGATGAAATCTCAGTAGATGGATGCTGGACAGATAGAACGTATTAATCACGCACGCAGTGAGTACAGAACGGATTCATCGCGTTAACCAACGGATGGCAAGCATTTCTCTCCATTTTACATCCTCTTTCCATCCGTTGGTGCAGTGTGACATGGGCTTAACGTAGGATCAATGAATGGAGACTGTGGTAGCAGCAAATTTGGATACATTTATTGCTGTAGCTTTCAATCTTTTTTACTTTGTTTTTAAAAACTGTGTAAGAATGTCAGCTTTACAGTCACAAAAAAAATCATCAAATGAGTGGACCCTGGAACCTTGTGATATTAACCTCAAAAGGAAAGAAATACTTTTGGCAACTGTTATGGGCAAATCAACATTCAACAATGGTCTTTATGAAGCTCTGCTTAGTCATTTTCATTCTTTGAGGCTGCAAAACATGAAAATGAATTTGAGGAACAAGTCGGAAGTTTTTTAAGAATGAGGTCAAGGCTCCTCCACACCCACCCCTCAACTAGAACTGAAATAAGTCATGCAGGCATGAAAACTATTTCTGCCTATTTGGATTCAAAGTGTCAGCATCAAGATTTGCACTTCCTGAAAAATACAGCCTTCAAACTATAAACTTCATTTCACTGAGTACTAACTCATTTACATTAAAGGTGAAAGAAAAGCTTATTAAACCTTAATGGTGGATCAAGGAATAATAGCAGTTAAAAAAATTATCCACATTCCAAAACAGAAATTTAATTGTTATCCATTTTAATTCCTACTGTATTCAAAAAGCTTTGGAACGTGAGAAACCCAACCATGGGCTTTCAGACTAGTAATGGGCTACCAGATTACTACAGCAGAAGGCTACTGCTACAGAGAAGCATTAGTGCTAGACCTACTTTAATTGAATTTCTGCATCCAGCATCCAAGAAAGTCAATGGAAACGTTCAAAAGAACTCCCTCATAAGAATTCCAGAAGATGAATGTTGGATCTGAAGATAAATCTCATCTACTGTTGGACTAAGTGGTTGAACATGTAGTTGACATGATTGACTAGCTATAGCATTTGTTAGTTTGGTTGACCTTGTTGTAAGTGGCACCTTTGTCTGATTGTACAATTATTCAAATTTATTGTTAAATGAAGCTTACATGCTGCTCTGTATTTGAATGTGTGTTATGAGTGCAAGATTTCAATATGCTATTGATGGCTCAAAGAGAAACAATTGAGCAGTGATAACAAAAGTGACACCAGAACACTGAGATCAGACGTAGGAAAGTTGTGATCATTAGTTAGATTCTGAGAATGTGCTAAATGCAAATAAAACAAACCACATTATGGTTGAGCAAGGTATTCGAGTCCCAGCAATTGTTAGTCAACACCAAGTCAGATTAAACAACTAAGGCTTATTGCCATTACACCTGCTCACTCATGTGGAGGCATGTCACAGGACTGTGGTGGGATTCCAATTTTTTAACTACTGGTTCTGTGGGCGTGGCTTGGTGGGTGTGGCAGGGGAAGGATACTGTAAAATCTCCAGTCAGAGGTGGGATTTGCCAGTTCTCGTAACTACTCAAAATTTCTGCTACCAGTTCTCCAAACTGGTCAGAACCTGCTGAATACCACCTCTGTGACAGGGGCATACTAATTTCTCTGCTAATTTGTTTCTACTATACTTTTTCTTTTGAGATTTAGGGTTATGCCTTCAACATCTTTTTCACTTCTAATTGCAATGCAAACTTCATTTTTCTCTTCCATATAGGTTCATGAACAAAATCAGTTTAGTATATGGTTATGAGTCATTTTCAGCATGCGATTGATCCATCTCTATCATCTGATTTTTATTAAGTCCAAGATGTCCATTTTTTTACTGTATATTTGATAACAAGAATGTGAAATATACAGCTGTAAAAAACTAGTTTTCAATATAATGTACTAACTCTCACAGCCATTAAAAAGAATTGATCATCATCACACTACGTAATATAATCAGATTTTGATGCTATGTACTGTACATCATACTTTTTTTTTCATTTTCTGGGTAGCATGACTCACATGCTTCAAAATTTTCCCTGATCATTCCAACATTCGTATTTTTGTCTCCAATTTGCTACTGTTGCTGCCATGGTTGAATTCAAGGTAGCATAATCAACAGTCCCCATTTATCCATTTCTTCTTCAATCATCTCAATGCTTTCCCTTCCTTTACCATTATCTCTGGTAGCACTGTGAACTGCATGTCATTGTGGTTTGGCCTTTCCCCCACTGTCTCCTATATTTTAATATTTGGTTCTAGGACATGTACATGTTCTGGTTCTACAGTACCACCAATATGCATATTCCAGGGTCATGTTTTTTGATCTGCACATCACCCTACTCTGCTATTCCATGCATGAACCTATCATTACAAAATGTTTTGCATAATTCTCAAGTCTATGAACTACAAATAAATCATACTTTTTCTCAGCCCCTCTTGGCAGACCAAACCAGGCAACCAACATCTCAAGGAGGCTAAATCTACTTCTATGGAGATTGGTCCCAACAGAATCTTGCAAATCTTATCATTCTGTACCTTCTACTGTTTCTTATAGTTCAGCAAAATGGAGATTGTGTCATATTAAGAAATTAAAAATAGCAATATACTAAAACACCACACAAAGGTGATATAATTAAATGTTTATTGCACTTAAAAGATAAAGATATTTAGCATATAGAAATTATTCTTTCTGCCCATATCTGCAAAAAATCCAAGATTCACCAATATTCTGTTAAGAGACTTGTTAAACATTGTGCTTCAATTTTCATTAGGTTCATATAAAGAAACTGATTTACAACAATTACTTATTATGTTACCCTATGAACACTGCAAGCTTATACAATTAACATTTGGTTTGATTATTTTTTTACTATTCCCAACTGAAATTATGAAACTACATTGAACTTAGCATCAAAAAGCTTGTAGTATCAAAAATAAGCCTGTTCAGACATGCAAACCTAATCTCAAAAAGATAGATGAGAATGTGCAAATACCACTCTCTGTACAGTCATCCAAACTATTCTTAGAATTTCCAGATTTTTGTAAAATAAGCCAACTACATATACAGAAATCACAACAATATTTCACACGGAGTAGGATTCTTGGGAAGTATTCAAACAGTGAAGCATATATTATAGAAATCATGATAATGATTATTTTGGAACAGAAGCATTGACAAGAAAATATTTTTGTTAGCATAATTAACAGAAGACAGCTAGATCACTACGTATCTCAAACTAATTGATGATCTCATCCAGCACCTTAGACAGATCTTAAACAAAAGGGTAGGGAGCACTGAGTTCTGA
Organism: Laticauda colubrina; assembly: GCA_015471245.1. NCBI lineage: Eukaryota > Metazoa > Chordata > Lepidosauria > Squamata > Elapidae > Laticauda > Laticauda colubrina. Next base: position 25,542,270 of record BLBF01000003.1, on the reverse strand, counting down.
AGAACTCCACAAGTGAGGGGTCTTGGTTTCAACTTTTCCTGCCCACAGAAAGAAAAGTTTCCTGTGTCGATTGCAACTAGAGCCACCCACAGAGAACTGAGGAGAATCACTGCAACCCAGGGCTACCCACTCTGGACCCTGTTGGTGGTTCAGAATGATATCATGACCAATTGCTTCGAATGTTCAGAGGGATCAAGGAGAACTAGAATAGCCAAACTACCCCCATCCCAACAGAGGTCAATGGCAATGTAATTAGCACTTTCTCATTACAATGTTCAGATCTGAAATCTGATTGAAATTAATCAGAAGCCCATCTTCTCAACAACCTCCCCTAAAAAGGAAAGTTGGAGACTTCCTTATCCAAGGCTGTCTTTCTACAATTTGTCATGGGATATTTTCATCATTATCCATCTACCACAAGAATATGCCAGCCAAATCCAGTACATTTTCAAGAGAGAAATAGGTTCTAATTTTTCAAAATGTATAATATTCATTTTGCCCAATATTTTCCACTCACAATGGGTAAATAAAAGCAAAGGGGGTGTTATTTCTGGTCTTGTCAGTTTGAGGGTAGAGATTCTGAGGGTCATAAGAGGAGTGTCAGCATATCCCAGGCTTCGTTCATCAACTTCACAATTCTTGTCCTTCTGAACATTAGTCAAATGCTTTTAGAAAAAACAAAGAATAAAAGTAGACTTAATGTGTGTACCTTCACTATTTGCCATTCAAAGTTGGACTGCCTATGAATATTGAAATTTAATTTAATTGATTTATAAAATAAAGTATATATTTACCTAAATCGGGGGTGGGGAATTCTGGGAGTTGAAGTACACAGGTAATAATGGGACTATTATTACCTGTGTACTTCAACTCCCAGAATAACTGAGCCAGCCATGCTCCTTCAAGAATTCGGGGAGTTGAAGTACATAGGTCATAAAGGGGCCATAGTTCCCTACCTCTGACTTAAACAGTTGAACTATATTCAAACTAGGACCACCTAAGAAGTTCTTTATGTCCATCATGACAGACAGAAGAGAAATATAATTTTGTCAGAAACTAATCCCATATCTACATTTTAAAACTTGTTAACAATAACATCAGGGACTAAAGATTTTTAGCAGGCATGGGGATGACTAAATGAGTTATTATAAAACATTGGAAGCATTGTAGGAGGAGAGCTGTGTTATTCTATGGTGATAAAAAAATCAGAACAGGTCTGTTAGAACTTTTTCTAACACATTTTATTGAAAGGCAAAAGCTTTCATGAACAGCAATTCACTATTAGATACATTCAATGAATAGGTAGACTGATGATACAATTTAAATTGGGGGAGGTAGAAAGAAAAATGGGGAAAGGGATAGGAAGACGATTTTGCAAATGCAGGTTACATTAAAGACAGATTACAAATACCTTATTCATTAATGTAATGTTTAAAATATTTTGCTAATATTTAAATAGTCTTACAATTAACCAATTATTGAATAAATCAAATGATTGAGTAAATTAAATGTTTACTTATTTTTAAATTTATATGTCACCCATCTCACTACCAAGCAACTCTGATTTAATTGTTTGACAAAGAGTCAACAAAGATGATTTTTGAGCAATGCAGCTACTTTTTCTGGAGTTCTGTTTTTAACATAATTTTTAGATTTATGTTTCTGATTTTTTAAAATTGTTTATAAATTTTGGAGTTATGTTACTCTTTCAGTGCTGTTGCATGATTCCAATTTTTCTTTTCTGAGTTAGTTGAGCATAATAAAACACACAAACAAACAAAGTGTTTGGAAATACAGCAATATACACATCCAACTTCAGGTAAAAGCTAACTTTATAGGGCAGCAATAGGTAAATAAATCAAGGTCACCCAAAATATCAGTTCCTTAACCGTAGTCCAGCAGCACATAGGCAGTCCCTGGGATTAAGACAAATTCCATTCCTAACTCCCTCTTTAACTAAAATTTGTATTTATGTTGGAACTTGTGTTTATAAACAGTCTACCTACCACTAAAAATGCTGGACATCATTGTGCTTCCTCAAGTTCATGAAGACTGAAGCCACATCATTTTCTCAGGAATTGCTTAAAGCAGGCTGTATATTAATATCACACAGCTTCAGTGATTCCTGAAAGCATCATATGGCTTCAATTCCTTGCCAGCTTGAGGAAGGAGATGGCTATTAACCATTCTTAGTAATAGGCCATTTGTATGTAAGGGTTATCCTTTAATCAGACATTCTTAACCTAGGGACCGACTGTATAAAGTTAATAAAATACTTTTATTCAAGCAATAAAGTTACTCACTACAACATAGTTCTAGGGTGGCTTGGTGAACAATCTCCCTCCATGCATAAAAATATATGATTATCAACAGAAGAGAATATCTATAGTTCAGGATTGAATTTTGGATTCCTTGGCGCTCTCTGAGCTTAATTGTTTACAGACATTTTGTTACTCGACTAGAAGGATAGTGGGGTTTGCTTGCTGTTTTCAATTCTAGAAGGTAGTGGGGTTTGATCTCTGTTTATATACAGTAGCTTCTCCTATCAGTGTTGATCAGTGTGTTGTTTTCTCTTGGAAGTTCCTTGATTAAGCTGTTCTTTATTGCTTGTTTGTCTGAGTTGGTAGTTCCTTAATTAGGTTATTGTTATGAAGATGTTACCTACTAGGCTAAGGTAATATCTGCAAACAAACAACAGAGCTCAGAGAGCATCAAGGATTCCACATGTGAACCTGGCCCATCACTGTTATCTTGCAAATTTCTTATCAAATTCTGCTATAAAACATTCTTAAAGGAAGTGACAGGAATGTCAAAAAGTATATTAATAAAAAGATTACATATTGTCACAAGAGTGCTATCATTATTCCAGCAAGATAAGGTATTGAAGGAATTTTATATCTAAATTTATTTTTTTGGTTATGGTTTGAATGTACATTTGAGAACACTTCCACATTACAGAGGCTGCAGCAGTTGCCACGCGATTTCTGACTCCAGTTTAAGGAGCTCCTTTCTACCTATAAAACCCTTCATGACAGAATGAAGGAATGAACAAATAAATAGATGAATGAATTTAATGTTTTTTTTAAAAAAACATGCTTATAATGAGTCTTGATTATGTGTACATTATTCAAAATTAATGATGGAATTAAAAGGCTGATTAAAAGAAAAAATGGTAATTTGTGGGCCGGGAAATACGAGATACCTATAAATGTCTGAATTGGGAGGAAGAAGATAAACAAAGTATCAAGGAAGACAATTTCCAAGCAATATGATAAAAAAATAGCAGCTATTCTTTTGACATAACTTTAAAGGTCCTTTTTTCTCTTTTTTGAAGGTATATTATTTTGTAAACACTGCATATATGTGTACTTTTCTTCCATTAATTTAACATAAAAAAATTAAAAACAAATTTATCCAGATAAGTGAGGGCATTCAGTAATTGCAGCTTTAAGTACTGGTCACTGAAAATGATAGTGCTTCTAATTTAAACATTGGTTTCCTTGTCTGTAATAGGTCACTACAAACCATGACTTCAAAGAGCAGTAATATATTATTTATGGATAGTGATATAATTCAGGAAATAAAAAGTAAGCCAGAACTTTTCAACTGGATCCTATGCACAATAGGATCCTGCTTTATTTAGACCAAATGAGGGTAGGTAAATAAGATTCTATATCATGTTGTAATTCAGAGAATTATGATCTGGAATATCATTAACTCATTAAAACAATACTTTCTAACACAAGTCTCCCAACATTGATAGGATGCAATTTCCATTCCCTATCTTGCCCATGTTGACAGAGGTTATGGGGACAGCAGTCTGATATTTCTGAGAACTGCCATAAAGCTAAATTAAATATAGAAAGCACTTACTCATATTGCTGAAGAAAAATAAAAACGAGCAGGTGGGTTAAATTGCAAAATGAAGGAGAAAAATATCAAACTGCTGAGGAAGCAATTCTGCCAAAAAGTTTTTAATGATATTAAAAAGAAAAGACTTGCCAAGAAGTTTTTTTAAAAAAACCAAAGAACAGCACAACTTATGCATTCATCTCCATATAAACCAGTATAATCAACTCTTGCTCTTCACTTATAACTAAAGACCATCATTTTACTATACTTCCTTTTTCTCAAACCAATTTTAGTATACATCTAACATAACATTACCCATATTTATTTTCTACTTATGAAACAAAACTAATTCTTGCTAAAATTTCTGATTGTTAAAAATCCTCTGACCTCCAATAGAGGAAAGTGCATCACACATGGTATTAATCAAAATTATTTTCCAATCTACACTGCCTCTTTCACTTTGCCTAACAATATCCAATCCCCTTTGCCTTCCCCAAAACACCTGATTTTAGATGCCGCCATGGACCTTCTTCAGTTTCAATTTTCTGCGAAGAAACCTGGAGAACTGTTACTTGCTCTTCCAAATTTCTGCAGGCAGTAGGCAATTTTTCTCTGCTGTTATCTGTTCTCTCTTGTAAGAAGATAAAGATGTCCAAAACTGCAAGGGAAACTAGTCTCTTCTCCTTTACAATTGCTTGAAAAAAATCCAAAATCTATTCAGTAATAAAGTCTCAAAGTGGCTGTACAAGACAACTGTACAGCATCTGGAAGCAGTGTGGAATGTGCCTTATGTAGAGAGTTATAGGTGGCCAAGAGACCTACTTTCAAAATAGGAAGGAAAAATCCCAGTAGGGTTCTTTTTAAATGAAGTTCTAGTTTCTTATTTTGGCCCATATAAGTCTAGCTTTTCCATACTTTCCAAACACATATTCAGAAGAATGTAAGTCAAACAGCTGTAAATGAATTTGCTTTTCAGCATTGGACTTCTCCCTAAAGGGATTGAATCAGGACAGAATCAGAAAGTGAATTCTCAGTTATTTTTTGTTAAACTCTGCATATCAGTTTCTTTAAAAAAATTCTCTGCAACAACATAGTACACAGAATATATCCTGTTTCAAGAGTGACCAAGAGCTTAAAGATTGCAAGAAATCCATTTCCAATGAATCATTGAACCCAATCCTAAAAGCTTCACCAAGCAACAGTTCAAAACACCTGTCTCATCAGTATTTCATTTGTTAAGTTCTCTGTTAAAACCCAAGTTGCAGTTATAGGCAATCTGCAGTCATGTTATTTCATCCAAATTTTAATAAAACATATGCTAAATAAAAAGAATTTAAACTACAAGCTTTTGCTGACGATTTAGCTTTTATTCTGGAAGACCCGTTAGAAACCGCTCCAAAATTATTGGAAAAGATAGAGACATATGGTGAGATGGCTGGCTTGAAAATAAATAAAGATAAAACAAAGATTTTGACAAAAAACATGTTATTGAGACAAAGAGAAGAACTGACAGATCTTTTGAAAATCCAAGTTACAAATAAGGTTAAGTATCTGGGGATATATTTGACAGCAAGATGTAGCACATTAAAAGAGAATAATTATATTAAACTCAAACAACAGATAATTACAGATTTGAAGAAATGGGAAAATTTACAATTGTCATTAATAGGGAGAATTTCAACAATTAAGATGAATATTTTACCTAGAATTTTATTTCTCTTTCAAACAATACCAATTAGACTTGGAAAAGACTACTTTGAAGATTTAAATAAAATCATGTTGAAGTTTATATGGCAAGGTAAAAGAGCGAGAATAAAGTTAAAGCTTTTGCAAGATGCTAGAATTAGAGGAGGTTTTGGCCTGCCTAATTGGGAACTGTATTATCAAGCTGCAAGTTTGATGTGGGTCAAAGAATGGATAACATTAAGAAAGCATAGATTGTTGACATTAGAAGGACATGACTTACTGTTGGGCTGGCATGCTTTTTTATGGTACAAGGGAACTAAAACACAGGGGTATTTCAGAAGACATTATATACGGGAGTCTTTGTGGTTAAATTGGGAGAAGATAAAAAAACAATGTTACCTGAAAATTCCAGTTTGGTTATCGACTATTGAAGCATTTTCCTATCCTATGATCTATAAAAAGGAACAAACAGTTAGATATGGGGAACTGTTGGATGAAAAGGGTGGACTTAAATCGATCCAAAACTTAGAGGAACAAGGTATAAGGATGAATTGGTTTTCATATGCGCAAATACACTCAAGATATGTTGAAGATTTTAAAATGGAAGGATTTTATGACAAACAGACTGATTTAGATAAGATATTGATGGGTACTGATGAGAAAGTGATTAAAAAATTATATGATTATTTATTGGGAATTAAGCTAGAGGAAGAACAAGTTAAAGAAACTATGATTGCTTGGGGGAAGAATTTTGGATATGGGATTGATTTAGAGCAATGGCAAAAATTGTGGTCTCAAAATTATAAAATGACAATGTCAATAGCATATAAAGAAAACTTGTATAAGATGTTTTACAGGTGGCACTTCCCCCCGACAAGAATAGCAAGAATGTTCAAGAACAAATCTGAAAAATGTTGGAAATGTCATCAGATACCTGGCTCATATTATCATATGTGGTGGACTTGTGAGGATGCCAGAAAATATTGGACTAAAATTCACATGTGGTTGGAAAAAATGACAAAAAAACACATAGACTTGAAACCAGAGATCTTTTTATTGGGAATCTTACCTGATATTTATAATAAAGACTTGAAATATTTGATTGTAAATGTATTAACAGCGGCTAGGATTGTATTTGCTAAAAATTGGAAGAATGAGAAAATACCATTGCAGGAAGAAATTATTAAGAAAATATTGGAATGTGCTGAGATGAGTAGATTGACATTTGAAATTAGAGAGCAAGAAGATAAACAATTTTATGAAATTTGGGATCTTTTTTATCAATGGTTAGATGATAAAATACAATAATAGAGCATTAGTATTATATCTATGAAGGGTTTTTAGGATTGATTTGTTATGACTATATGATTTGTTATAGAATAAAATGTTTGAAGTATTGTTATCTCACAAAGCATGAATGATTAAAAGTATAGTCAGAAAAAGACTTTATTTTAATTTTTTTTGGTAATATTAGGATATGGATTGACAATATGAGTGGTTATGTAATATAACTGTAATTGAGACTATAAAATGAATGCACAAAACTGATAAACCAACCGACACACCGGAAGTATATATGAGAGTAGATGTTTTTAATGTTTTGTATGTTATGTCTGTTTGTAGAAAATTAATAAAATTCTTTAAAAAAAAAAAAAAAAGCACCTTTGGGAAAACCATGGCCTGGATGACTGGGAATCTCTACAGAAAGAGAATTTTAATGAATAAATGTAGATTGCTCTGTTTTACTTTTCTTTGGATCAATTCATTTACATTCATATTTTAGTTAATAAATAAACATATTAAAACTAAAAAGCAACATTTTTAAACATACTATATTACATCAAAATAGCTTTCTGTCCTGTGAAAAGGCAAATGTATATTAATCACAGCACTATAAAGAAGCAATACGTATTTTTACAATCTGTATGTTTCATAAAACCCCTATATCTAAGGAAAGATAAAAATACATTCCCAGTCCTGCTAATCTTTAAAGTGCTTTTAGAGGTATCATTAAAGAGAAGTATTTTATCCTCATTCTTCATAGCTACTTTACAGATAACTGTAGGAATCCTTACAGTACACCTAGATGAATGTCAGCTGTCAGGATTTACATCTGGCTGGGAATTGCTTGGATACAATCAAACCGTATATGATATATAAGCAAAGGGAAATCTTGTGGAAATTACAGTCTAACTAATGCATTACAGTTCTTTGTGAATCTAACTTTATTTTAAATGGTTATACTATGGTAACCTCCAGTATTGTTATTCCCCAAAACATAGGACACATTCAGGGAAGTTAAGGAGGTAAATTTTATTACTCTGTCACCTGGTAACTGACTTATGATTGTCCGTTCCTATTATGGCAGACATTCGGTCGAACTTTCCCCAAGGAAGACATTTTATAACTAGTCATGGCATACTTAGATTAGAATATTCCAAGTGTTTCAAAAAATGTTATCTATTGTAATCTAAGAAATAATGAATTTCTCATCTTATCCTGCAATAAGATCACTATGAAAACTCCTCCAAAGGGTAAAGAAGATAATATAGACATTTAGTTTAGTTTATTGTCATTGCACCTCGTACAATGAAATCAAACACCATCTTCAGTGCACATGACCATGACCATGAAAATAAACACACACACACATCCTTCACCCTCCACACATTGAACCGAAAACCCCCAACACCACACTAACACCAACATTTAAACAACAATTAATACATTCCGTATATTTATTGAATGGTATCTCATTTTAATGACAGAACAGCAGCTGTGACTAAGACTTTGGCAGATAGTAATTTATTAAACTTTTCTTCCAAACCAAAGAAAGAGAAGAGGAAAATATTGTTGGTATACTTGTCTAGTTAAGGTTTTTTTGCCAAAACTAAAAATATTTTTGATGTTCAATTTAAGTGTTGTCATGTAGGCAATATTTAGGATCATCGGTAGTGAAGATAAATTTAATACTGGAAATCACTGGGGGAAAGAAACATAGTTTCTATTAAAGGTAACAAAGTTTTATGTGGCACCTGAGCATGTGTAATGTACCACTCTCAAAAATGGCACCTGAGAAAGTTTCTATAAGGATAAAAGGATTTATAACAACACACCAGAATGAAGTTCCCCAGTTAGAGCAATCTTCTCACTGGCCACCAGATAAAAGTGAAATGCTTCTTTCGTTTCTGTGGTGCACAAAATAGAAGACTCAACTTCACTATTGGGCTGTGAACTGAAGTGTAAATTGTAGCTAAAAATGACCTCTGCTTCACCGGAACAATTTGCTGGAACGTTTATAGTTTCAAATCACTGAAATAAAAGAGACATTTTGATCTGAAGTCCATATATTTCAAAGAATGGTAAAAAACATTTTAATGTGAAAGCACTCTTTTTTTAACAATGTGAACAATAAAGGACAAAAATGGTAGGTTTCTTCTTCAGCATTTAATTTGGGGGGAAAAGAGGCAAAATATATTCTAGAAATTATCAGATATGTTACATATGTGTCATCCCTTACCTTATGCAAAAACAAACAAACAAAACCACACAGTGCAAATTATGGCAAATCACAGGTGACCTCAAAGCAAGAGGAAGCCTTCAGGGACAGGATAAGCCCAATTAATAAATATAAGCTTACAATCGCCATATGGAAAAAAAAAATGTTATACTTCATAGGCTAAAAAGGTTTTGTGGGGTGAGGGGATGAGTAAAGTTTGAGCAAACCCTCATTCAACCTCAAAAAAGAAAATGCGCATATAAATTCAGCAGCAGTTTTATTGGCTATAAATAGTTGAGTTTCAGCAAATTTTCTGCATTTGTGATATAGCAATCGGAAAAAAGCATCAAGCAAAAATATGCCTTCAGTAAAATGCATATTGTCCTGAATTTAATAAATCCTAAAGAAACAATATCATTGTTTCCACACATAATACATCTGCAAAATTTATTTCATGGAGTATTTCAGCAAAAGGGGAAAAAAAGAAAATGAAGATTTATTCTTGTTCCTCTTGGCAAAAAATGTTAGCATAACATTCATCTGTAAGCTTGGTTGAAGTTATGCTTCCAAATACGATGAAGTGACAGTGTGTTAATCGCTATGGATACATTGCCTTTCATAAGACTGCAGCATACCTACTGTCCATGGCTCCTAAAAAATGCACCCAATTAGACATGACATCAATAAAACAACTGCAAACTACTTATTTGCAATAATCTATATTTCACAGAATTGGAATATTCATCTGCCCTTGCTCATTTTTTTAAAAAAAATCTGATATTTCAAAAAGGAAAAAATTCAAGTGCTTTTCAGATCAAACTAAAAAAAACCCTACAGATGATAAAAATGCTGAATAATAAAAACATAACAACTGAACTGAGACTTTTAGTGCCAAGGTAAAATGGACAAGGAAAAAAAAGTTCAATTGAGATTATTAAGAAATAGAACAAAAAAATAACCAGAAAATTAAAACGAGGATAATGGAATGAATAAAGGAATAGCAGGAGACTTATTTTTGCATTACTGACTATAACAAGGGCTGAATATATACCAGGATTGATCATACCAGAATAGGGAATATATTTAGGCTAGCAAGACTGCCAGAATACCTAATGATTCCTTTGAGGAATCTTTCTGGTTAACAAGAAACTATTGTAAGAAGTGAAGGTAGAGAAACAGTGGGTGTTTCTCTTTCCCTGAATATGGAAAAAATGCAGACAAGGAGGCATACCCATTACTGCATATGCTAATAGAATATATTCTGAATGTATTTATGAAGATACACATGAATGTAAGAGTGGACATCTGGTATCAAAACTGAGGGTCAAAAATTGAAATAAGTAGATGGCATCACAATGTTCTTGTACAGTCAGCCAACCATGATTGAGCCAAAGACAACAAAGTTTCTACAGTCTCAACTTGTAGAAGACAGTACAAATCACGACTGACAAAGCCTATTATGAATACTAAAATGAAACAAGAAAAACATTCCATTTGATGTGATTCATGTTAACTATTGAGAATAGAAAGATAATGTCAGTCAAAATGCTCAGAATACTTACAACTGATAAAATATGGGCTGAAAAATAGATTGACAATATTTGGGAACAGCAAAGAGGAGATTAATTCTAGGAAGGAAGATATGGCAAAATGGATAAGGTTCAGAAAAAGCTACTATGGTGGACAAGATTGGGGGAAGCTGAAGAAGGGAAGACAATGAGGTCAATAAATCGCAATCACATGATTTAAGACTCTGCAACTGTCATAAATGAAAAGTGCCCAAATTGTGATCATGTGACTGCAGGAGTGGTGTGATCATTATAACTTAAGGACAATTCTATTCATTAGGTCCATATCTCACTCTTTAATCCTTAGGAAGAAAATTAAAAAAAAAACTGTCATTCTTCAACGGGTAGAAAAATAGAAATAGAACTCAGACACAAGAAATTTCCAACTAGAAAACTTGTACCAATATAAACCTTTTGCCTGCATTCCAAAACATGTTCTAAAACATGACCTGCATAACCAACTCAATCCTGAGTTGAAAGGAAAACTTCCATTTTAGGTAAAATAAAACATACAGAAGCAGATACAAAGAGAATAGTAGATCAGAGCCATTTTTATCTTAATCACTGCAGCAGTCAAGAAAACATGAAGGGCACACATGCATCCTGTTTTCAAAGGTAAAACTACCATGTTTCCCCCAAAATAAGACCGACTTATATTTTTTTGCCATCAAAAAAGGCATTAGGTCTTATTTTGGGGGGATATCATCCACTGACTAATCTCACTTGTACGCATTATCCCCAGCCTCCTTTTTGCTGTCAGAGGGCTTCAGGAACTTCTTCTGTGGCCGGCAAGTCTTTCCTGAAGGCCTCTGCAGCTGATAACAGAGCTCTGGGTTGATCCGGAGCTTTGTTATCAGCTACAGAGGCCTTCAGGAAAGACTTGTCAGCCTTGTGGCAGCAGAAGAAATGGGCCGGAAAGGCAGGTGTTGAGGTATGCAAGGGCTGGCTACAACTGTCCAAAGGTAAATAGTGGAGCAGCTCTATCACCACTCTAACCCCACCCTAGCTTAATTTTTTTACCTGTGCATGATGGAGTGTGCAGGATCTTAATTAGGGCTTATTTTGTGGGTAGGGCTTATATTGGGTGCATGTGTAAAAAAAATCAAGCTAGGACTTACTTTCAAGGTAGGTCGTATTTTTGGAGAAACTGGGTATGCCCACTCTTAATTCATACAAAAATATTACATCAACAGATCTAACAAATACAACCAATCAACAAGAGAGGACAAACCTCATCTTTCATCAATGTGGAAGGAGAAAAAATATAAGAAGCCGATACATATATTCAGAGGTACTCTTCTGTTCATCTCTAAGCCCTCATAATAAATCAGAGAAGTTAAAAAAAATCTAAAAAAGATAGAAAGTGAGGGGAAAAAATTGTCCTGCATGAAAGCTTCTCCAATACTTACAAATCATGTCACATCTCTCAGCCAACATTTCCTCTATAGTTGCAAGTTTTGTCCCCAGTGCCTTGTTCCAAAGAAGTAGTCACAACATATGTGGAGGCTGCCAAGTCTAGGAAGATACAATCCAGCAATGCTTTTCCTTCAGCAAATAATGATTCAATTGAGGTCCCACTAAAGATCCAATCTAGGTTAGGCTGGGCCAGTAACAAGCAAAAGAAAAAGTGGATGGATATAGAGTGAGGAGAGGTCCTTTGGTGCTCTCTGAGCTTACTTTTTTCTTGCAGATGTTTCATTACTCAAACTAAATAACATCATCAGTGCTAGAGTCGGAAGTCCTGGTTTTGCATGTGGTAATTTGCTTGGTTCTGGGCAGAGATAAATACTGTGGTGATGTCCTGCCAAAAACGAGAATCTTCCTCTGCCAATTCTGACATAATTGACTCTAGTTTAGATAATAATCTCCTTGGATTATCATTTTCAAACAATCATCAAAAAATGAAACAAAATGAAAACACATCCCTCTCCCAATCAGTAGAGCTATTCTGCACTTCAAATATTTACATTGTTTTCAAATTTTGAATTCTTCAGTCATTAATTCCTCAGAGAATGCATTAAGGAGCATGACAGTTGAGAGCATGATGTTGTGCAGTGCAAACTTGTAAATTTGCAACTGGGGCTTAGTGCATTGCCACAAATACCAAATGAGCCACTTTAACCTGCCCAACAAATGGGCTACCCAAGTTTTACATTTCTAGAACACACACCAGAATGATTTGCTTGTGGTTGTTGAAAATACTAAATATTTCCCCAAATAGAGAATTAACAGCTCAAACTAACTGGGAATTTCTGAGAATTTCAAAAGAGGAAAGAGAAGAATTGCAAAGGGAAGAGTTGTTAAGAGCAGTATATGATAAAAGACTATCTTCTCCAACATGGTGTCTTTTGAAATGGGCTGTTTTAAAAATCCTAAAATTCAACTTTAGCCAAATTTGCATAGTAAATAACTAAATCTTCAAGTTTCCAGTAATCCCCTATATGAGTATTCCTCAATCTTGACAACTAAGATTTGTGGGCTTCTATTCCAGAATTCAGGATATTAAGCCCATGAGCCTTAATGTTGCCACAGCTGAGAAACACCACTTTAAAGGGATCCAAGCAGTGTAGCTTCCAGATTTTTTTACCATAGTGATAATACATAATTGGTCCTCATGATGACCTCTGCCTTCAGTCTTAGGGAATCAATTGCTCTGGCCTTACTTGAATAATTCCAGTCCTACATTTTTCATTCCTTTGAGTGAATATTTTGATTTTAAATGTTATTTGTTTATTTAATCAATTTATATAGTCACCTATTTCTACCACCATTCTGGGCACAAATGATAGGAAGTACAGATATATACAGTAGCAAAAGCAATAGCACTTAGACTTATATATCGCTTCACAGTGCTTTATAATTCTGTCTAAGCAGTTTACAGATTCAGCATATTGCCCCCAACAATCTGGTCCTCATTTTACTGACCTTGGAGGGATGGAAGGCTGAGTCAATCTTCAGCCCCTTCAAGATTGTAGGAATCAAATTCCTGGTTGTGTGAGCAGAGTTACCCTACAGTACTGTATTCTAACCACTGTGCCACCACGGTTCTTACACAAATATTAAACTACAAGAAAACTAATCATTGACATAGCCAGGAAACAAGTTTCTTCATACATCTGGAGGCCAAGCTTGAGCACAGAACCATGTATTTAGGTTCCTATGAAAGGCTAGGTGGTTAGGGCCAAAATAATCTCTGGAGAGAGAATGTTCCAAAGGGAGATGCTACAGCAGAACAGGCTCTTCTTAGGCATTGAACAGCCAACACTCCTTAGCCATTGGGACCCAGAGCTTTCCCATCCTGCTGGATTGGACAAGATGGGCAGAAATAATGGGAAGAAAATATTTCTTAAATAATCTTGACTAAACAAACCACGAAGCACTTTAAAACTTGATTTGCACTGGAAGACAACTGGCAGCCAATGTAGCTCATAAAATTGTGGGGACTTGTGCACAGAATAACCAGTGCCACTGATTAGCCACATAGCTGCATTCTGCACCAGTTGAGGTTTCCAAGTGTCCTTCAAGGGCAGCCCCATGTAGACTGCATTGTAGTAGTCCAGATGAAAAGTTACAAGAGTATCTGTAACCACGAGCAATTCAGAAACAGTCCTAACTGTCACACAACCTGAAGGTATGCTCTTTAACTAAGAGCTGCAAGTCTAGGAGACCACCAGATTGCACATTGGATCTGTCTGAGTTAGTGCCAGCCCACTCAAAACAAAAGATGTAAGAACCCTGGCAATGGATTTGCAAAGTCATTTGGCCCTGCTTTGGCTGAGCTGAAGCCTGTTGTATCCCATCCAGGCCTCCACAGCCTCCAGGCACTAAGACAGGGTGTCTCACATAGCTGCAGGTGATGAAATAAAAATGAGTGAGTGACATAGGCATACTGATGCCATGTCACCCCATATAGTCAGATGAACTTAGCCATGCCATGTTAAAAGGAGACCTGAAGCCCTGTGGTGCCCCATATATACCCCACATCCCAGACAGTGGGCTGTACCTCATCAACACCAACTAGAACTGTTCATGGAGGATGGAAAACCAACACAATACAGTGTCACCCATTCCCAATCTCCACAGCTGGATACCATCACTAATTGTGACAAAAGCCATTGAAAGATTAGGAAGACTCAGAATGGATGCCCTATTTCCATTCAAACCCACCAAAAGTAATCCAAAATGCTGGTTTTGTCTAAGTAATTGGACGAATAAAAAAGAGCTATACTTCTGTTCCCCCTCATTACTCCACATTTTCCCTTCCCTTCCCCATCGCACTTCTATAGTTAATCATCTTTTTCTGCCAAAAAGTTCAGCATGAAGACACTGTGCCATGCTAAGTATTTTTAGCATGGACTCCAACACTAATTGTCGGTACTGTGAGTCTCAGGCAGAGGCACCGAAGAAACAGGAGTCAAGATAATGCACACTGATGTTTTTATATTCACAGAAATAATTCCTTATTTAGAACCTAAAAGCCTGTCAAAGCCCAAAATTAGCTCTGAGAAGACAATATATTTCTCCCAATATATCAAACTGAGAACCAACAGCTAGAATACTTGTTCCTTTATTCCAGTCAGTTTCACAAATCAACTCATTTTATCAAAAAAGCACAGTATCTGTCAAATCCTCAAATGCTGCATTACAGCCTTGAGAAAACTGGAGCTTGCTGCCTGCTAAACCAACCTGCTTAAGTCTGATAACTGATGTGTGGTTGGGATAGCCGCCGCATGTCACTAGCATCCTTCACTGTTATATTAAAAAAAATGCTTTGAGAAAGTGAAATACATCCTGCCACATTCAAATGTGCTGCTAGGATCACAAGGGGCTAAGCCTCAACATACGCACTTGTGGCAGAGGTGGTATCAACAAGGGACTAAGCCTCAACATATACATTTGTGACAGAGGTTCTGGCCAGTTCTGGAGAACCAGTAGTTTGATTGATTGGATACTTCCATCTTTTCCTTTGAGAAGACTAGAAACTTCCATTCCAGTCTTAGATGAGTTATAGTTTACTGTTCAATCCAGATGGATTTACAATAACTGTTGTGTCTTGAAGCAAGCATACTGATCAGCATTCACTATTTTGAATTCAGTCTGCTAAGCCATATTACTGTCTATTTAGCATTATATTGAGCCAGTCTACTATAGATTGTTCAGTAAACTACTTCAAACCATTCTACACAACATGTGTGGTATGATGGATAAACTAGGTAACTGTAGCATATTGAAAGCAGCTGGAATCTTGTATATTTGATGGGCAGCTATATAAATGAAATAAATCAAAGTTAAATAATATTTAACATGGTAGCCAAATCTAGCAAAGTACACCAGGAATAGGGAACCTACAGCAGGGGTGTCCATGGCCCATGGGCTGGATGCGTCACACGCCGGCCATGCCCACACCCAGTTTACCAAAGGGGGGCAGGAAGTCACGATACATCACGTGATGATGCTGTGACAATACAAGTTTTACACCCCTGACAACTTCCTGCTGAACTACGATATTCAAGAGTTGCAGATGCTGGGCCCCCATCAGTGGTCTAAGTGTGATCAGTAGTCCCTTTCAGTAAAAGACAATTTCTTACATCTTAACTTTAGACATTAATTTAACATACTAGCACACAACAACTCAGGTCAGGATACATCATGTTGGTGTACTTGGTAATATCAAACAATTATTTCATTACTATTGTATTTCTTTTCTGTTACTGTATGTATCGAGAATATTAATTGCATTTTCTGCTTCAGGTATTTTGAGCAATGTCTGATTATTAGACTTTAATAAGAATCATAGGCTTGGTAGAAAGCAAGAGCCAGCATGTACTCGAATGTCCACTATTCAAATATATATCATATACATTTTTAATAGCAGTAGAATATCAACAGGAAGTTACAAAATACACACTGGGAAGTATGTAAGATCTTTTTTATTTAAAAAGTCCAATTATTGTAGTCTAGGTAACAACTAAATATTTAGATTGTTAGTTACCCAGACGTTAAAGAATTAGGCAACCGAAGTCACCTATCTTTTGACCATTTAAGACCATTCATAGCCAAATTTGAAACAGTCATGCATGTTTACATAACACATCCTTCAACTTATTCAGAAAATATTTTTAAAAGCTTGATAGAAGAAAGAGTCAGCAAGCACTCAAATTACTATCCCAAAGTATATCATAAATATTTTTAATGGCAGTGGAATATTAACAGAAAAGAAAATATGCAATTTATCTGTTTTAGAAAAGAATCTTTAATATTTGCAATTATATTGGTAATATTAAGAGTCCTTTTTGATATGGGAAAATATTAGAGGACCTGTATGAATACAGAATGCAGCCTAAAACTGAGAGAAATGACTGATGAGCTCTTCATTGAATTCCCAGTTTATCCATACACTTATTTAGTAGTAGAGAAAATACTATCAAGGAATCTCACATGTTATGACAAAGGTCATCTAATATGCCTTAAAAGCAGACAAGACCTATCTTGAAGGGATATGGTGAAGATTACTTATATGGGGTAGATTTAAATAATGTGCTATGTTATGTGGTTTGTGTGTATTGGATTAGTATGTTGCATAACTCAAATATTTTCAATCATGAACTATGATTTTATGGCATGGTAGGATTTTATACAGACTCGGCCATTTCCAATTATAAAATATAATTCACGGCTTAATGAATTGCATGAACATAGCAAATCAGTTAGTTAAACATATATACTCAGTCCAAGAAAACCGTAGTTCCATCTGAATGTGTCCCAGTGTCTTTGGTTAAAGTCTGCATCCTAACAGTTGGATGGGCAAAGAGGAGAGAGAACCATGCCAGGCATATTGTGACATCATCATGCAAACCATATAATTTACACTAATTTCAAATGGAGAGGCACAGAATAATGTTGTAAAATAAACACCAATTAAAACAGTATCAGTAAGAACCAAATACTAAATAAATACAGGAAAATATGAATATAAAATGCAATCCCACTTCAATCTTCAAAGGCACTCACTCTGGAAGGTCATTAATAAAGGTAGTTGACCTGTGATTGAGAGGGAAGTTTTTCCATTATTCCAGGATCTTGGGGCCATAATCAAGCAACAGTGTCTGCAGGTCTCTGCTGAGATTGGGAGGATCTCAAGAGGTTTTGTCCCAGCTCGATCACTTCTACCAGGGAAGGAGATGTGCTAAGGTCAAGGAATAGATGGCTGTTCAGATCAAAATTGTTCTATATGTAAAGTGGGTGACTCCAAATCTGCAAACCTGATTGGTCAAATAAAATAAGCATTGGATTGGTTCACTAGGAACCAATCCAAAGAGCTGCTAAAAGGCGGCAAATCTAAACAACTGCCATTGGCTGCAAGCAGGCAAGCCAGCCTGTATAAAAGGCTGGCCTCAGCTTCAGCCAAGTGTTCCTATTTACCGACTAGTTAAAGAATAAAGTATTTGTTGTTGGAACCCGGTCTACCTCGTGTGTTTTCCGAACAAAACACTGGCGACGAGGATGGGATCGTCCTGAACGGAAAAACCTGCACGCGGTGATAAGAAGTTCAGATGACAACCAAGATGTCTGGAAACAACGCACCGCCCGCACCCTTCAATCCCAACGAAGAAGATTGGGATTCCTATGCTGATTGCTTCCAAATGTATTTGGAGAGCAATGAAATGGAAGACATTTCAGAGCAACGCAACAGAGCTGTATTCCTGACGCACTGCGGGCCAACAGTTTTCAAGATGGCAAAGGCCCTTGCGAAGCCCCGGGACGTTAAACAACTAACGTGGACAGAATTGCAAAGACTCCTCAAAGCACACTACGCTCCGATGGTGTCCAACTTAATAAAGCGACATGAATTTTACCGGAGAGACCAGAGAGAGGGAGAGACCGTCGCCGATTTCATCGCTGCCCTTAGACAATTAGGGGGTGTGAATTTTTGAACATTGACGAAGCAATGAGGGATCGCGTGGTGTTGGGCCTGAGAGACTCGACCACACAGAGTAAATTACTCAACAAGCCCAACATCACCGTTACCGAAGCCATTGCGGAAGCCACAGCCACGGAAGCCGTGAAAAAATCTGCCGTAGCCATGAAAAAGATGAACACACACAGCGAAGAAACACCAACCAAAGACAGAAAGCAACCTGCCACCACAACCCACTACGAAGAGTCGGGCGAAACAGTTGAATCGAGCGAAGAAGACGACGAGGTCCACCGTTTGCTCACGAACAGAAAAGAGCGCGAAAGAAGAAATTGGCAGGAATGCGCTGGCTGCGGAGGAAACCATCCCCGAGCCGAATGCAGATTTCTCGATGCCATCTGCCGGCATTGCAAGAAACGAGGGCACATCGAGAAGGTCTGCAGGAACAAAAAATATTACAGCCCGACAAGACGCAGAAATTCCCCAACACGAGCTGAGCCTAAACGAGCCGAGAGAAAGTGGCAACAAGAGAAGCGAGCCAATACACACCAAACTGTCATTATACAGAGCGCTCAGACGGAAAGTGGGAAAAAAATTAAACTCATCGTGAAAATCGAAGGAAAACACTGCAAGATGGAAGTGGACTCGGGGTCCTTCCTCTCCATGGTATCGTGGGACACAATAAAACAGCTAGTCCCAGGTATCAAACCCAAAGAATTGAAGAAGCAGCACCTAACCCTCAAGGACTATCAGGGAAACCAAATCCCTGTGGTAGGCATGGGACAATTCCGAGTCGCCTACAAACATCACGTCAAGGTGCTTCCGCTGACCATAGTCGACCAAGACAGACCAAGCCTCCTGGGCATCGAATGGTTCGCGCCATTGGGCATCGGGATGACCGGGGTCGATCGAGTGACTACAACCGGCTGGGAAGACGACCTCATCCGAGAATTCCAGGACGTTTTTGACGGCTCACTTGGCAAGTATCAGGGAAATCCCATTTCTTTCAATCTAAACCCCCAAATAGCCCCACGAAGAATAAAAGCCAGGTGAGTTCCTTTTGCACTAAAGGCAAAAATAGAGGAACAGCTGGACAAATTAATAGCCCAAGGGGTGTTAGAACCTGTGGACCATGCCAAGTGGGAAACGCCTATTGTCACACCCATAAAACCTGACGGGTCCATTAGAATCTGTGGTGACTATAAGGCTACCCTGAACCACGCATTACAACCAAGCGCATACCTGGTGCCAGTAGTCCAGCATTTGCTTCATTCCCTGGGAAAAGGCAAAGTTTTCGCCAAACTCGACTTGGCACAAGCCTATCAACAACTCCCAGTGGACCCAGAAACAGCAGAAGCACAGACTATAGTCACCCATAAGGGCGCATTCAAATGTCACCGGCTCCAATTTGGAGTAAGCGTGGCCCCTGGCGTTTTCCAGAGTCTGATGGAACGCCTTCTAAATGGCATACAAGGAGTCGTTCCCTATTTTGACGACGTCCTAATCTCGGCCAGAGATGAAACTCAATTAAGGAACAGACTCAAAGAAGTATTAACTAAGTTTAGGGAATCTGGCCTCAAGGTAAAAAGAGAAAAGTGCTGTTTAATTAAGAATAGCGTCGAATTCCTGGGCTACTCAATAGACGGAGAGGGTATCCACCCTACAGACAAAAAAGTTAAAGCAATCAAAGACACTCCTGAACCAAGAAATAAAACCGAACTACAAGCATTCTTAGGACTAATTAATTTTTATAACGTGTTCCTGCCAAACAAGGCCACTATAGCAGAACCATTACACCGTCTGCTAGACAAGAAGGCAACTTGGACTTGGGGTTACAAAGACAAAAAAGCCTTCCAAAATATTAAAAGCTTGCTAACATCAACAAACGTTCTCATCCAATTTAGCGACACTCTGCCATTAACAGTGACCTGCGACGCCTCACCATACGGAGTAGGTGCCATCCTGAGCCACCAACTACCTGATGGCACAGAAGCACCCGTCGCATATTACTCTAGGACTCTATCAAAAACCGAGCGGATTTACAGCCAATTGGACAGGGAAGCTCTAGCAATTGTCGCTGGAGTAAAATGCTTCCACAAATACTTATATGGGCGGACTTTTCAAATCATAACAGACCACAAACCGCTAATGGGGATTTTGGCGGGAAACAAGCCAACACCTCATATACTGTCCCCAAGAATGACTAGATGGTCAGAGTTCCTAGCAGCTTATTCCTACACTCTGACACATCGGCCAGGGAAACAAATTTCCCATGCGGACGCTCTGAGCAGAGCACCCTTACCAGCAACCGACGAAGACCCGGCACCAGCGATGACAATGCTACAAATCGAGACTTGCCCCGATCTACCCTTATCAGCTTATGATGTTGCCAGAGCCACCGCAAAAGACTCATTGACTGCCCGTGTTCTTAGCTGGGTAGGTAAAGGCTGGCCGGAGAATCTAAAAACTGAAAACTTTAAACCTTTCCGGTCCAGACAGACTGAGCTTTCAATCCAAAAGGGGTGTTTGCTGTGGGGTGATCGGGTGGTAATCCCTGCCAAATTACAACCCAGGGTACTTAGGTTGTTACATGAAGGGCACCCGGGAATGGTTAAGATGAAAAGCCTTGCTAGAAGTTATGTTTGGTGGCCGGGTATTGATAAGGACATAGAGTATTGGGTAAGCTCATGCCACAAATGCCAGGCAATTAGACCGTCCCCACCAAAAGCACCCATTAAGGACTGGGAAACCCCTCGTGGACCTTGGTCAAGAGTACACATTGATTTCGCGGGTCCTACCAAGGGGCATACCTTTCTGATTGTCGTTGATGCCTATTCGAATTGGCTTGAAGTAAAAGTTATGCCATCAACGACAACAGAAACTGTAATTAAAAAGCTGGACAACCTTTTTGCCACCCATGGCATACCGGACGTTCTTGTCTCAGATAATGGGCCACAGCTAACCAGCATACAATTTGAGCAATACCTAGCCTCCCTAGGTATAAGACATGCCCTAACCGCGCCGGCTCACCCGGCTGCGAACAGCAGGGCTGAGAGAATGGTCCGGTTTACTAAAGAAGGTTTAGAAAGAATGGACGCTGGAGATGTCCAACAGAAAGTAAACCGTTTGCTCACACTCCAGCACATAACGCCCAGTACCATAACCAACAAGTCCCCAGCAGAATTACTTATGGGGCGAAAGTTAAGATCTCACCTTGATAGGTTACACCCAAATTTTACCCCAGAAAACCCCCCTGACTCCTCTACACGGTTTAGACAATTTGAAATAGGCGATTTGGTATGCGCTAAAAACTTCACCGGGGACCCGGTATGGCTACCAGGACAGATTACCCAAATCACAGGCCCCAAATCCTACCGATTAAAAATAGACGATGGCAGGGAATGGAAGCGGCACATAGACCAGCTTCGATCCCGAATTATAGAGAGAACCACAGACTTACATTCACCGAAAAAACCGGCGAATTGCAAACCAAGGTGGGGGGGGAAAGGCGAGAAATAAATAAAGAACTGTTTAAAACCAAACCCAATGAAACATATGAACAAAAAGAGCAAATAAAAGACTCACTGTTTGGAGAGACTTGCGTGAAGAGCCCATCGGAAGGAGCCAGCTAGGCCAGCTCGACCTGCCCGGAGGAAACGGGAGGGAGCGGCAAAACCGCCAGCCTAAGAAACTCAGGCGGCGGTAAAATGGCTGACTCACCCTTCCAGATGGTTCCAAGGAGAAGAACGGACGACACAGCAGCCCCATCCGAACCGGTCGAAGTCTGCACTAAGAATGAACCGCGCAAGTCAAGTCGAGTCCGGAAAAGCCCCGCCTACCTGCGAGACTACGTCACCACGTAGGACTGAACTAAGGGGGGAGGGGTGTTCTATATGTAAAGTGGGTGACTCCAAATCTGCAAACCTGATTGGTCAAATAAAATAAGCATTGGATTGGTTCACTAGGAACCAATCCAAAGAGCTGCTAAAAGGCGGCAAATCTAAACAACTGCCATTGGCTACAAGCAGGCAAGCCAGCCTGTATAAAAGGCTGGCCTCAGCTTCAGCCAAGTGTTCCTATTTACTAACTAGTTGAAGAATAAAGTATTTGTTGTTGGAACCCGGTCTACCTCGTGTGTTTTCCGAACAAAACAAAAATAACCTTTCAAAATGACCTTGAAACCTTCTTAGTAACCAATGTAGCAACTACTCCATTTTCCTTAATAAAATGCGAATGCGAATGCACTCAGTGGTAACCTAATGTTCTCTTTAATTATGGTTTGCAAATCCACAATGGCTGCTTTCATATAACATGCTTGCTAAACCCAAACCCAACAAACCACAGATGTCAAGGAAAAGGGAGCTATTTCTGCTAGCCCAACCTTAATCTTTATGTTGCATGTCTCCAAAAGTGAGTGGGGAAAGGTCCCATTTTGGAGCTGCATCCAGGATATTTGGGGTGAATTGGGTTCCATAACAGTGCACTAGACTTAAGACACTCGTTTTTGCCCTATCAAGTCTTTCAAACTGCAAAACCAACTTTTGACTTCATTCACTCTGTTGGCTTCAAAGGAAAACTGGAGCTATTGGAAGATTATATCAAGTACACTCTAGAGACCACATGCAAAGTATGATTGGTTGTTCTGAAAATGGTTGGGTTATTATAAGCACACTGAACTATGTATAAGTACAAATGAATAACCTTACTCATTAAACCAGCCTTACCTGGGATTAGAAGCAACTAACTACAAAATTAATTTTGTCAAAGGAATCCAGAGAGAAACCAGGAAATGACAGAGCAGCTAACATAATACCTACATGGAAAAAAGATGGAAGAGAAACCATTTACAGAGCAAGAGCCATATCGAAGAGAAATTTATAAGACTTCTGCCTGGGGCAATTACTTAAATTACTTTGAGGTTCTGTTCATACAATGTAAGCCTTGGTTTGTTCAAAGCCAGTTTAGTGACTAAGCTGCAACTGGCTCATTTCATATAACTTAAGCCATAGCTAGCAAATCATACTAGCTTTGCTTACACAACACAATGACACTTTAGACAAGTATGCTGTGCACACTTAAAAAACAGAATTAATTGAATAAACAGTTAATCACAAGCAAGCAATTCAAGTAAACAGTTTGGAAGTATTCATTGCTGAAAAAAAATATTAAGCAAACCCAACTGAGGCCTCTTATTTTTTTTCAAAGGCAGGAAGCAAAGGCTATACACATCTGGGGGAGGATAAGCAAACAAGAGACCAAGTTTGCAGGTCACACAACATTTCAAATGTCTAAATATCATCATAAGGCAGGTGGCAATAAAATAGTAGCCAAAATTTTATGCAAGATGGCTGTAAGTGAATCAATTAAGTTGAGCAACTTTTTTGTCCTTATTCACACATCATGGAAAGCTGTTAGGTGGTCTGTCATTATTAATTTACTACAATGTGTAAACCAAATTATTGTTTTGTTGCACGGCTTAGCATTTTATAAATTCAGCCAATTTATACTTAATGAATAAAATGTATTTAAAGAAACGATTTTGTGCAAAAGTATAAACAATCATAGGAATTGGGTTGTGGTGGAAAGCACAACAAAAAAATAATGTCCTTTCAGTAGGCAGAAAACAGTTAATCCCATACTATAGATCAGGAAAGGGACTGACCTTTTAACTGTTTGTGTTATCTTCAAATAAATGCAAAGTATCACCATGCTAAGAGCTATTAAAAACATGGCTCTTTAATGGCTTTTTATCCATGCACTCAGGCTTCTACTTATGCAAACAAGACAGGACTGAGACACCCAAATGCCCAAGCAAGGTTTGCTGTTGCTTGTATGGATGTATCTTGGTTTATTTTTTCTCCCTCTCACTCTCCAGGAAATCCAGGCTAGTAGGCTTGTGCATGACAACTCAATCGCTTCATTAACTCTCAAAAGTGAAATCTCCGAGTTAAATTGGAGCATCGGTGCAACGCAACTTTTCACTCTTCACTTCATTCAGCCAATCCGGGTCAGCTTTCTTCCGCTCCTCTTGAAAGAAACGCGATCGAAACTTAGGCAGTCCCGTCGCTCCTCAGAAGTCAAAAGTTTCCTGCCCCAAACCCAACTCAACCCAACCCAACCCAACCCAACCCCAGCCGGACCGGACGAAGCCTCTCAAGCAAACCACCAAGCCGGGACCCTAAAGACGACATTTACACGAAACCGTTTAAAGGGGAAAAGCAGCGGATGCGGAGCCACATGCAAGTTTTAAGAAACCCCCCACGGAGGTTTCCTCGGTTTCGTTCGCCAAACACCACCAAGATACGCACAAGCCTCGTTCACATCTCCCTCAACTTATCCGCACCCTTATAACGGTTTGCTTGCATCCGTTTGCCAGGCAAGTTTTGGGGGTTTGGTTTGGTTCGGTTTGGTTTTTTTTAACTGACCGGGGGGAAATCTCCTTCTCACAAGCGATGCCTTTTAAACGAGGTTTGCTTTTCCTTGCAGCCACCCCTCCCTCTCAAAACGCTCTTTGCTTCAGGTGACGGGGACTCCAAACTTCGGGGTGGGAAAGAAGAGTGGCGGGAGGAAAGCGGCGTCCTTTGAACTGTTCCTTCTCCCCACCACCGCCAAAGCCACGGTTTCCCTTCGCGAGAAACGGGATCGGAGGAGGGGGGGGGGGTGTTTCAGCGTTGAACGAAGCTTGCAGAGCCAAGTGTGAGCGGGGGGGAGGGGGGGGGGGGGGAGAAACACTTTAGCCGGGATGTTCATCTCCACCACCCTCCTGTTGCCTTTTACCTGATTGCATTGGGATCTCGGCTCGCCCTGGAGCTGGAGCGAGAAAAGGGTCATGAGCAGCTTGCTAATCCCATGTCCCTGAATTTGCCGAATTCCGCGAGGGATGCAGGCTCAGCAGCTCCTGCTCCGGCTTCAATCTCAGCGGGGGAGGAAGAGAGGGAGAGAGAGCTCAACAGCACAGCCACATGGTTACTGCACTTCTGCAACTCGGGTGCAGCTGATTATATACTCCCGACCGGGTTCATGGGCGATGTAGTTCCCACCGAACGAATCACACCGCCTTCTGCCAGCCAACGGAGGCTCAGAAAAGGACTACCGTTCCCAGCATGCTTCCCGTCTTGGAAGGACGGGGCGGCTCAAGAGGCTCGGCCGTCAGAGCAAAATGTTTCGCTGTCAAATCGAAAGGGATGTTCGGCTAGCGGACGGTGGAAGTTTCCCCATCACGGCCCTTTGCTTTGTTTTTCTCTTCCGTCTGCCGCGAACCAATTCTTCGGTCCAGCAAGACTCTCCCAAACCCGGTCCCGCTACAAGAAAGAGGGGGGAGAAAAAAAGTTTTTCTCTCCAGCCCCTTCCCCGGTGTTTTTGCAACTTGTCGACTCTTTTCCGAATTTCCTGGAACGAGCCAAGAATTCTGACCATCTGCGGCATCATGAAAGATATATATATATATATATATATATGTGTGCTGTTCAGCTTCCTTCGGGTATTATCCCACGTCATTGTAG
>BLBF01000003.1:25477646-25516238 GCA_015471245.1 Laticauda colubrina | reverse complement strand
GCAGCTGCATAGGAATTTTAGGTCACATAGTATTCCTGCTCTTTTAATATATATATATATATATATTATTTTATACTTATTTTGTATTTACATGTGTGCTGTTCAGCTTCCTTTGGGTATTATCACACGTCATTGTAGTTGTGCTTTTAAAGTTGTAGCAACATTTCGGCAGAATCTCATCTGCCATCATCAGGCTTCTGTATTGAGTTTGTCAGGATGAAGAAAATGTATATATATATATATATATATATATATGTATATGTATATGTATATGTATATGTATATGTATATGTATATGTATATGTATATATATATAGATGAAAAATAAAAGAAACAGTAGGACAGGGACAGTAGGCACATTGGTGCGCTTATGCACGCCCCCTACAGACCTCTTAGGAAAGGGGTGAGGTCAGTAGTAGACAGTCTAAGGTTAAAGTTTTTGGTGTTTTGGGAAGAAACCACAGTCAGGTAGAGTATTCCAGACACTGACCACTCTGTTGCTGAAGTCGTATTTCCTGCAATCAAGTTTGGTGTGGTTAACCTTGAGTTTGTATCTATTTGTGTGCTCTTGTGTTGTTATGGTTGAAGCTGAAGTATTCATTGACAGGTAGGATATTGCAATGTATGATTTTATATACTATATGTAGATGTACTCTACTCATTCCCACATTGTAAATTAGAAAATAAAGTGATATAAAAGTAATAGTAAAAAAGAATCCCTAAAGAGAAGTCCGGGAGCAGGAGAACAAAGCGAGGCCTTCCTGGAAGGAGACAGCCAGGCCAGCTCGACCAACCTGGACAAACCAGGAGGGAGCGGTGGAGCCATCTCAACCAGCCCGAGAAACTCAGGCGGGAGCGGCAGAGCTGACTCACCCTTCCAGGAGGTTCCATGGAGAAGGCACAGAGAGAAAGTGATCTCATCTGAACCGGATGAAGACCATGCCAAGACTGAGCTGCGCAGGTCAACCAGGACTCAAAAAAACCCCACCTACCTGCGTGACTATGTGACGCACATTGGACGAAACCAAGGGGGGAGGGGTGTTGTGTATGGAATTTGGTAGGCTCCAAGTGCCTTAATCTGATTGGCCGAGAAGGCTGTTCTCAGATTTGCTATTAGGGAACCAATCCGATTGGCCTACCTGACGGGAACACTCAAGGTACTGTCATTGGCCACAAGCCATGAGCAAGTCGCTATAAGAAGGGCTGCCACGGCTTAGGCTGTTGTTCTCTTACCATTGCCTTACTTGTTAAAATAAAAGAGTTGTTGTTGGAACCCGGTCTCGCGCAAATTATTTCCGAATGGAACAAAGAGGATAAACAATTTTACAAAAGTTGGGACCTTTTCTATCAATGGCTAGGTAACAAAATATAGTAATAGAATATGTAGAATTATATAAAATACTGATATATAAAGATGTATTTCTTTTATTATTATTATTATTACATATAATCTTTTTAGGATAGATTTGGAAGGACTATATGAATTGTTATAAAATAAACTAAGTAAAGTATAGCTATATCGCAAAGTATGAATGAACAAAATTATAGTCAAATGATTAATAATAATACTAGGATATTCAATTTCTGATAATATGAGTTATTATGTAATGTAACTGTAATTGAGACTATGAAATCAATGCACAAAAAAATTGTAAACCAACCGACACGCTGTTTGTACACTTATGGAAGAAAGTTGATGTTTTTATGGTTTGTTTGTTTTTGTTTGTCCTTAAAAATCAATAAAACTTAACCCAAAAAAAAAAAATTACAGAGTGGTCACCATCTGTGACAGAGTTGTTCTCTCTTTTGATAAGTCATAACTCCGTTCATTGTCAAGGTGAATCTGTAGAAAAACAATTCTGAATGATAACAATCCAGGAGCTTACTGTGCCTAGAAAATGAAAGTAATAGTGGAATGCTGGGCAATCAAAAGTCTGCTTGTAAAAGAAGCTTTGTTGGTTTATGTATGCATTTGTCAATCAGATGGCAATTACTGTATCATCATCTCTTACAGTGATAGTGCAGAACATGGAAAGGGAAATGGTCAGTTAATAATAATAATTATAATAACAACAACAATAATCATCATCATCATCATCCCTTGAAGCAATACCTAAAGGGCTACCTCGCTATTTGGAAATTCTGAATTTATCATACTTGAATACCATGATTCTACAAGGGTTCCCTTTAAAGTCAGCTAACTTTCTGGCATTGTCCTCATTATTTGGATCCCAAGCATTTACATCTGGTGGATTCTGAACTGCAGCCCATAACCTTTCCCTATGCAGAAGTAGACTGCACTTCATAGACCAGGAAACATAGTTTGTTCCATCCAACTGAGTTATCAGTGAAAGATTTGTTGACGGGTCTTGTATCATCTTTACCAAGACAATAACCCACAATTAAACAGTAAACAGCTGTCTGTATACAGTACTGCGTATTCATACTAACTCTCAGTTATCTGAGCCTGGGCCCATAACCAGTGTTGATGTATTCCCCGTTAGGAGAATGAATGCACTCAGGGAAACGTAGTGAGAGTGGCATTGAATAACACACAACCACACAAGTTTGGTGCGGTTAACCTTGAGTTTGTATCTATTGTGTGCTCTTGTGTTGTTATGGTTGAAACTGAAGTATTCATTGACAGATAAGTTTATTGCAATGTATGATTTTATATACTATGCTTAGATCGGACCAAAGGCAGCATAGTTCCAGGTTTTCTCGGTCAAGAATTTCAAGTCTGGTGGCATAAGGTATTCTGCAATGAGTAGAGGAGTGGAGAACTCTTCTTGGGAAATATTTCTGGATTTTCTCAACTGTGGTAATATCAGATACGTAATGTGGGTTCCAGGCTGATGAGCTGTATTCGAGTATTGGTCTAGCAAATGTTTTGTATGCTCTAGTTAGTAGTGTAATATTACCAGAGAAAAAGCTAGGTAGGATTAGGTTAACAACTCTTAATGCCTTTTTGGCTATGTTCCAGTGGTCTCTAGCACTTGGATAATTAGAGATGAGTACTCCAAGATCCTTGACGGAGTTTGGATCATCAACAAGGTCTTGATTATTCAGCCTGTATTTTATTTTCTGATTTTTTTTTGCCAATATGTAAGACAGAGCATTTGTTTGTTCAGATTTGAAGTTGCCATTTGTTTGACTGTGATAATAGAAGCCTAACAGAATTCAGTGAGGTAGATGTATTTTATTTTGTTTTGTTGTTTTATTTATCATTTTATATCTCCCAAGAAGTTACATTGGACAGCATACAATACTCAAAATAATATAATAGAATTCTTTACTGGCCAAGTGTGATTGGACACATAAGGAATTTGTCTTGGTGCAAATGCTTTCAGTGTGTATAAAAGAAAAGATACATTTGTCAAGAGTCAAGAATCATCAGGCACCACACTTAATAGTCATAATATGCACCAAACAATATAAATACTGTAGTTATAAAAAGTTACACTGCCATTATTAGAAACTATTAGTAAAACTTAAAACATACAAACCACAAAGCATAGAGACTATCAACCATAGTAGTGGTTATATTGTTGTAAGCTGCCGAGAGTGACTTGACATCTTAGGATGGAAACACCAAGCTGGTGATGTAAATCAGTATTTTTGCTTCCTGTGGTTGAGACTGAAGCTCCTGAGTCCTCTTCAAGGCAAATCCACATCTTTCTTTCCCAATAGAAAGTTAACAGAGTATGGACTACTATGCCCAAGCCATCCCTGTTCCACTAAGGCCGGGATGGTGAACCTATGGCACTCATGCCACAGATGGCACACAGAGCCATTTGTGCGGGCACACAAGCCGCAGCCAAACTTACCTGCATTGCGCATGCACATGCCTCCCACCTGATTTTCGGCCCATTTGAGGAAAGCCTTTGCAGCCTCAGGAGGCAGAAAAATGGGCCTTCTGGAAATACCGGAAGTGCTGAAATGGGCCCGTTTTCAGCCTCCCGAGGCTCCAGAGCTTCTGCCGAGCCTCTGGGAGGGTGAAAATGGCCTCCCTTAGGCTCCAGAGGCCCTCTGGAGGCTGAAAATGGGCACCCCTGGTATTTCCAGAAGGACCGTTTTCTGGCCTCTCGCAATTGCAGAGGCTTCCGTTGACCCTCCAGGAGGGCAAAAATGGCCTCAAACAAGCCGAAAATCAGCTGAGAGGCATGTGCATGCACGGTGCAGGTAAGGGGGTGGGGCAGGGGTGTTGTATATGCATGTGCGGGGGGGAGGGTGCATTGTATTGTGGGTGCCGGCAAGCACGCGCTTTCGGCACACCACAACAAAAAGGTTCATCATCACTGCACTAAGGTATGTGATTGCCAGACATTATGACCTTATGTGTGGTATCCTCTGCTTTCCACAAAAGTGTGTAGATTCAAGTGTAAGGAATTTTATTCTCGTGCCCTAAAATATTATTTGTTGTGTTTCTATGCTGCCAGATTCAGAAAATAAATCCTGGGAATTTACAGAATAAAACATAAATACATAGTAAAAACAAGGAAAATACAGAAGTACAAAAAAACTCAAATGTGCACTTTCTAGATTTGACTTTTGACTTCATTCTTGAAGATACCTCCCCCTCCCATTTAAGACACAAAGACACAAACCCTGTGTCATTTTGCAAAGTTCAAAGGTTTATTGTTTTTACTGCAGCAGACTTACATGGATATCCTGCTTGATTATGAATATCTGTTGCTGGAGGGAACAGCAGGAGAGTTTTGTAACCTGGGAATTTTACTTGTAGCTCTCTAGGGAGATTTGTCTGTAAACAAAAAGCTGCTAGATGGACCTTGCTTTATTATATTAAGGCTTTCATTTAATAATTTCATGGCATTTATCCTCCTGGAAAATTAACTGGTCATTCTATGTATTTCACATAAGGCAACAACATTATCAACCGAATCATTATTACAAAATATAAATGAAATATAACACAACCTGATCCCCAAAGGAGGCTTAGCTCCCTAATTAAATTTCAGTTCATTGTTTCTGATATGTTTGCTTTGCTAAGAATGTCACAACAATGGAGGATATCGGACAAATAAAAAGAATCCCTGGTGTGTATTCTTGGCTCACTGGAGATTTCTCAAACTATGGAAACATACTTTGTTAATAAGTTTTTATCCAAATTTCTAATGTCAACTAAACATTTCTATATACTCATTTAAAAAGACTTATTTTAAAACATGCTGAAAAGAAATGGAACAGACTGACTGGGCTCTGTCTTGGGTATAGATTAGGGTTGTTGCTAGACTGGTCAAATATCTGTGTTTCCTCAAAAATAATACCCAGTCTTATATTTTTTGGACTACAAAATAAGCCCTAGTGCTAGAGAATAAGCACTAGGGCTTATTTTGGGGGAAAATGATTTCAGGGTGATCAGCCTGGCTGAACGCCCCATCCCCTGGCATGTGCGCAAAACACGGTGAACACACGGGGGCCGATGTCTGGCTGTAGCCTGCTGGCCCCTTGGTTGGCGCACTCTGGGGCTGCACACCTCGCACAGTGCAGGTGAGTTGAGTACCTGGCCAAGCAGCAGATGGCAGCAGAGGCATGGGGGAAGCATGCAATCCGGACACACTGCGTGGGCTGCAGGCAAGCTGAGAAACAGGACAGAGTGTGAGGCTGGCTGCAGGAGGCTTGTCTTCACATTTCGCAGCTTGCCTGTGGCTCACACAGAGCATCAGGATTGCCTGCCTTCCCCATATAAGACATCTCAGAGAATGCTTGATAAGAAGAAATTACAATTTAGCTATTGCCTCCAATGGTCTGCACACATATTTGCCATATTTTGGCTGAAATCCACAACATTCTTAATATGAATTTAACTTAGTCAAGAATGCATATGTTCTGATTGGCAATACCACCAGCATTTGGAACTGATGAAAGCATCAAGAACTGCAGACTTCTCATGCATAGGAGGCTGATCAGAGTAGTTACTATATTATACAAAATGATAAATCTACATCATAAATCTCCAGCATGACCGGTTTGGCAGTAATGATTTGGGGTGGCATTTCTTTAGGGGGCCGCACAGCCCTCCATGTGCTCCCCAGAGGTAGCCTGACTCTCATTAGGTACCGAGATGAGATCCTCAGACCCCTTGTGAGACCATATGCTGGTGCGGTTGGCCCAGGGTTCCTCCTAATGCAAGACAATGCTGGACCTCATGTGCTGGAGCATGTCAGCAGTTCCTGCAAGATGAAGGCATTGATGCTATGGACTGGCCTGCCCGTTTCCCCCCAGACCTGAATCCAATTGAGCACATCTGCGACATCATGTCTCGCTCCATCCACCAATGCCACGTTGCACCACAGACTGTCCAGGAGTTGGGGGATGCTTTAGTCCAGGTGTGGGAGGAGATCCCTCAGGAGACCATCTGCCACCTCATCAGGAGTATGCCCAGGTGTTGTAGGGAGGTCATACAGGCATGTGGAGGCCACACACACTACTGAGCCTCATTTTGACTTGTTTTAAGGACATTACATCAAAGTTGGATCAGCCTGTAGTCTTTTTTCCACTTTAATTTTGAGTGTAACTCCAAATCCAGACCTCCATGGGTTGCTAAATTTGATTTCCATTGATAATTTTTGTGTGATTTTCTTGTCAGCACATTCAACTATGTAATGAGCAAAGTATTTAATAAGAATATTTCATTCATTCAGATCTAGAATGTCTTATTTTTGTGTTCCCTTTATTTTTTTGAGCAGTGTATGTAGCTCAGATTGGTATAGTTGGGCTGTGGGGCTGAGTTTCAAGCTTGGCAATTTGGTTGTAAATGTTTCATCACCATTCAAGGACGCATCGTCAATGCACTTGACGAGCACAATTCAAAGTGCACTGATGATGTCTCTTCAGCCCAAATAATTCAAATATGGACAAAAATCAATACTGGACATACTTTATGCCGAATATAATGTTTAGATGCTCTCTCTATTCCATGTTCTTTTGCTCCAAAATTTATTGCTGAGAATTAGGAAGATCTATGTGACATATATATATTCTCCATCTAACATCAGCCAGAAGTCAACATGTTGATCCCAATATTTCAACCCATTATCTCTTTCTCCTGCCTTCCAGAATCAACAGCTATATGGATACTCATTTCCTGCCCTTAAAAGTTTCTGCCATCTGTTCTTTGTTAATAAAACAACTTTCTCTGTCATAAAAATTGGAAATTTCAGCCTCACCAGCTTCAATTTTTAGAATAGTTTAGCATAATGAATAAGATCAGACTTTTGTTAACTCTCATATAGTAAGGCATGCATTTGAGAATTGACCCATGCTATCTAACTACTTTATGGTTTAATTGCAGCTGATGAGCACTCTGGAGGAGCAGATTATCTAGACCTATTTCCATTAGGTTTCAGGGTAGAGTTTAATATTGCAACAGCTTTGATCATGTTTGTTGATCAACTGCAGAGTTGAGATGGTGGTCCTTGTTCTCTTTATTGGCTTTAGATATTGTAAGGTGGAAGCAGATAAAAAAACCACCAAAAGATTCGTTGATCCAAGGAAAACAAGGTTTTATTCACGTGTCTGCAGAGACGGGTTCCCTCAGGCATTGAAGGAACACAGAGCAAAATTCAGGCAGCATTTTTATCCCCTCTTACGAGGCCTTGGCTCACATTCTTTCTGTTTTGAAATTGATACATGTATTTCGAAGGTCCATACTAGCTCCTTATCTAGCAAAAGTAGTTATACGGTTTCTGACATCGCAGCACTTTATTACGATTCCCCATTGTTCTAGCCTTATCTTGTTTTTTTCTCTTGTGCACAAACTGGAACACTTTTTTATTTAGCAGAACTACTGAGTTTTGAGACACACTTCCTTATTCAACATGACTTCGGTTCTGCTCACAAATCCCCCCTTTTTTTTCTTTTTCCACTCTTGTCTCAAACTCAAAGAGCAGATCCTCTGCTTCTTTCAGAGTGATTTCTCTCTGATACATCATTAGAGGTTCTGCTTCCTGCTTCTTCTCAAATCTTGAACCCAAGGATTTCCCTATCTTCCCACACGTTGTTATTGCACCAGGGAGACACTGAACACAACAACACAACAATACACAGCATATAATAATCAATATAATTCCCATTATGGTAGATCTAAACCAAGTGGAACTGGGAAGCCAAGACCATATTGCTCCCCACAGGTCTAGCAATGAGGAGTCACCTCTTTGTGATAATGGATTAGAGTGAATACGTTCTTCCATTACTTTTACTGTCTTTGTAATATTGGGTTGGAAATCATGGATGTATACACAGCAATGTGAATGAATCAGAGCACACACACACCTTTTTGTAGCTAATACAATGTCTAAAGCATACCTATTTTGTAGAGCAACCTATCTTACTTCAGAAAGCTCGGTGTTAATCATTTTAATATTCTTTATTGTATCATTGAACATTGTTACCGTGAAGTTATTTAGAATATGTATATCTCGGTAGTTCATGGCTACTCCCAATGGTGTTATTAGGCCACGGGAGATTTGGGTCCAATTGATCATATCTTCAAAATGCATACACATCTGATACTGATCTTGATTAAAATCTAATTTATGATTACTCTTGGTATAGCTATGGTTATTACAGGGTGATGGCATATCAAAAGTCTTATTACATTTTTCCCAATCTCCTAAATGGAGTCCTCTAGTTTCATTTCTCCTAAAACACACATACGCCGTTTCCCTTAAATGAACAAAAATCCTTCCTGTTATATTTCGTTCTGCACCATATTTTTCTGTCCCATGCCCCTGTGGTCTTAGTCTGTTCTGATCAAGTGGAATTGCGTGTAGGATTAATCCTTCACCTGTTCTTCCTGGCAGGTGCATGCATAACCAGCAATTGGTGATGTTCAAGGAATGTGAGAACTTCTTGAGATCCTTTATGAACACATTGTCACCCCACAAGTCCGTTCCCAAGTCACCTGCAGGTCCAACATATTGTGAATTTCTTTGATGTATTAGTGTAAATATAGTTGCAACAAGTAGTCCTTTCCAGAGTTCAGCCAACATCTCCATGGTGGTTTCTGCTGGCTATTTCTTCAAGGTTACCTTTAACGGCTGACCATCCACTGGGATTGCCTTCCAAGGTTTTTCTGGTTCCGGTGATTTCTTGACTCTGTTGTAATGCGTCCAGCCTCCTTCCCGAGTACGGACTGCAGATTCAGTCGTCAGTAGCACCTGGTACGGACCTTCCCAGCTAGGTTGCAGTTTTTCACTCCTCCAAGTCTTTATCAGGACCCAGTCTCCAGCCTCGTGTGGGTGTTGGCTACCAGCCAAAGGTGGTCGTTGCACCAACAGTCCCTGTTTGTGAAGAGAAAGCAAAGACCGAGACAGTGCCAGCAAATATTTCCGGAGGAACAAGTCCCTGAACTCTGGTATGGGATTGCCTAGTTTGGCCAAATAGGGTCTCCCCATCAGCATTTCAAAAGGAGGAAATCCCTGTGTCTTTCCTTGGAC
Source organism: Laticauda colubrina (assembly GCA_015471245.1). Classification (NCBI taxonomy): domain Eukaryota; kingdom Metazoa; phylum Chordata; class Lepidosauria; order Squamata; family Elapidae; genus Laticauda; species Laticauda colubrina. The sequence continues at coordinate 25,506,777 of BLBF01000003.1, read as the reverse complement.
AAGTTCTGATCCTGAGCAGAGCTAAGGGAAGATTCTTTGTCCATGGCAAGCCATTTTCAAGTTGTAGTTTGGTCAAGTGTTTCTTCAGTTCCGCGTTCGCTTTTTCAATTTTTCCACTGGATTCAGGATGCCATGGCGTGTGTAATTCCCATTTCACCCCCACCACCTCCATTACCCTTTGCAGAACCTTTTGGGTGAAATGAGTTCCTCTGTCTGAATCTATTGCTTCCATCATTCCATATCATGGGATAATCTGTTCTAGTAAGATCTTGGTTACTGTGGGAGCTGTGGCTCTTCTAGTGGGATAAGCCTCTACCCACCCCGTTAGTTGATCTTTGATCACAAGCAGGTATTTCCAACCCCCCTTTTCTGGCAACTCAGTGAAATCAATTTGTGCTCTCTGAAAAGGCCAACCCACTAAGGGTCGCTCTCCCATCTCTTTCTTGCGTGCCGCTTTCTTATTTACTTTCAAACAAATCAAACATTTCCAGCAGATGCTCTGAGCTACTGTCCACATCCTCAGACTCCAATAGTGAGGTTTAACGGACATGACCAAGGCCTCCGTTCCCCAATGTCCTCCTTCATGAACTTTCTCCAATATTCCCCTCATAACAATGGGTGACACCACCTTGACTCCCTCCGACGTCTTCCATCCCTCTGGGGTTTTGACACATCCCTCTTTCTCCAACTCCAACTTTTCCTTTTTCTCTGGCTCCCATTCCTCCCTCTCGTCCTCCTTTTCCAGTATTGGTATAGATACCATTACCAATTCTATTATATCTTCTCCTAATCTTCCGTTGTTAGCATACACATGCGAACTTCCTTCCTTCTATCTCACAATTCTATCCCAAAAACATCCAACAAGTCTCTTCCTAGCAAGTTCACCCCTGAATCCGGAATATATAATGTTTCGGTTTTAGTAACCACATCATTCAATTCCAAACTCACCTCTTCCAAAATCTGGACCTCTTGGGATTTCCCACTCACCCCAACCACCTTTAAGGTCTGCTTTGACCTGCATGCTCCCTCTACCGGATTGCATACAGATGTCCGGCTTGCGCCGGTGTCGATCAGGAACAACCGTTCCTGATGGTCAGGACCCACTAACATATTTACCAGTGGCTCCCCGCGGGTCCCTCTTGGGGAGCCGGAACTTCCCTAATCGTATAGGGCATAGCTTCGTTCCTCCGGGGTTTTGGGACATTCACGCGCAAAATGTCCCTCTTTCCCGCATCTGAAGCAAGTTCTACTCTGGGACGGCCATTGGAATCGACCGCCTCGATTGCCCCCTGGACCTCCTCACCTAACCGGGGGTCTCCACTCCCTGCTGGGAGATCTTTCATCTCTCCACCTTGGCCTCGGATCTGACATCTGGGTCTCCCTGTTTTTCCAAACTTCATTCTTGGCTGCTGTTTGCACAGCAGCTACCATCATCTGAGACTTCTGTTTGGTTTTAACTGAGTCTCGGTTCACAAAAACTTGTTGGGCTGCTCTCATCAAATCTGTCATGCCCAAATCAGTCCATCCCTCTGTCTTCTGGATCTTTTTCTGGATATCTAGCCATGCTTTGGTGACGAATTGCATCTTCAGGAGAGTCTCGAAGGCAGGGGTTTCTGGCTCCACTCCAGAGTACTTGGTTAACCCTTCACGGACCCGAGCACAGAAATCCCCCGGGGACTCATCCTTTCCGTGTGTTATTTCAAATGCTTTGGTCAAATTTTTCCCTTGAGGGATGGCCAATTTAATTCCTTCAATGATCATGTGTTTCATATCTCTCATGTGCTCCCTATGAGCATCATCACTGATGTTCCAATTTGGATCGGCTATGGGGAACTTTGTGTCTGCAGCCACTGCTCCCTGTTGCCCTGCATGTCTCTCCTATCCCAGGCAGCCATTGCTTCCCTCGTAATGAGGTTCCTCTCTTCGGGGGTGAAAAGGTGTCCAAGAATATACATCAGTTCTTGGTATGTGTATTCATTGGGCCCCAGAAACAATTCCAACTGTTCCGCCACTTCATGAGCATTCTCATGGAGTTTCGGAAGGGTCTTTTTCAGATCCCGTAACTCAGCAGATTTTATGGGGACAGCCATGAAAACGGTGACTGGATTCCCCTGGGCATTCATGCCATTTGGGACTTCTCTGACTGGGAAAGCTGACACGGGATTGGCCGACCTTCCTCCTAGAGGCAAATTCTCTAGGTCCCTTCTGAGTCCTGGATATGCAGGTGGAGGTGGAGCCTGGGCAACTGGAGCTGGCAGGGGCGGCAGGGGCGGCAGCGGCGGGACTGCCGGAGCCGATGCCGGTGGACTCCCCATCCAGTCCTCAGTTTCACTTTCCTCCACCTTGCTGACAAACTGTCCTACTTCTGTTTCTGGTTGAACTGGACCTTCAAAGTGAGCATGATACCATACCTCCACATAGGGTATTTGCTCCTTCATCCAGTGTTTCACTATATACTTTTTCAACTGAGTTATCCAGCACGTGCTGGTATTCCCTTCGGGATCCCAGTGGTAAGGAAACTCAGGGTCTACTAGGGGATACTTCGGCCACCTATTTTGGCATAGGTAGATCATTTTCTTTTTCTCTAGACTCCGAGTGTAAGTCCTCAGATGGGGCAACGACTATTGTTGTAGTAGTTGACCCAATGGGGAGTCAGCCTTCTCGGGGTCTTTTCTATCTCAATACCCATTCCCTCTTGGAACGTTTCACACTTGCTTTGTCCCTTTCCCATTCTCCACGCTGCCCGCCAACAATCTCCCAGAGATTCCCAACTCAGGGATTTACACTGTCCTCTAGCAGTCGCTGGATTCCCAGAGTTTAAGGACAGTATATCCCTTCTTCTATCCCAAAAGGCAACAAACTCACCTGATACACCCCTGATCTCCCGGAGACGAAAGGAGTGTGGGCATCCCCACTTCAGGTGATCAACGATACTCCCAGAGCATCAGGCCAGCTTCTCTCTCTCTTGTTTCCAAGGATCGTCTGCTGAGTGCAGTTACCCCGGGATCCAACTGAGACAAGGGAGGGGCCCCTCTACAAAGGGAGGCGGTGGCGCCACACTTACCCAGTCCCTTTTCTCCAGTCGAAATTCCATCGGGCCCCACGTTGGGCACCAAATTGTGAGGTGGAAGCAGATAAAAAAAACCACCAAAAGATTCGTTGATCCAAGGAAAACAAGGTTTTATTCACGTGTCTGCAGAGACGGGTTCCCTCAGGCATTGAAGGAACACAGAGCAAAATTCAGGCAGCATTTTTATCCCCTCTTACGAGGCCTTGGCTCACATTCTTTCTGTTTTGAAATTGATACATGTATTTCGAAGGTCCATACTAGCTCCTTATCTAGCAAAAGTAGTTATACGGTTTCTGACATCGCAGCACTTTATTACAGTTCTCCATTGTTCTAGCCTTATCTTGTTTTTTTCTCTTGTGCACAAACTGGAACACTTTCTTATTTAGCAGAACTACTGAGTTTTGAGACACACTTCCTTATTCAATTCAATTGGCCATCCAACATGACTTCGGTTCTGCTCACAATATCATTTACCAAAATATCCTTTTAAGCCAGTTCCATGGGTTGGGGATTCTATGTTATAGTGGTTCTCTTCTTTCTCAAGGGCCTGGAACAGTTGGTAGGTCTCTCCTTTGTGGCATGCCCTAGAATTTTATTCTCCCCCCACTCCTTTTCAACATTTGCATGAAACTGCTGGATGAAATAATTCACCAGTTTGGGGTCCTATGTTGCTTTAACTGGGATGACTTTTGGGTAACCATGCTAGATTCCTTTTGATATACAGTCCTAGAATTCTTCCCTCATCCTTCTCAGGAACATCCCATCCTCCATCACCATAATGAAGCAGCACAGTGATTGCTTAAAGTCCACACTGATTTGACAGCATATAATCAATCAATCACATGTGACACACAAATTGTATCTTTTTGGCTTAGTGTGATCTCAAACTGCATATGCTTATCCCTAGGACTACAGTACAAGGAGTAAGCTGGGACACTATTGTGCACTATTTAGCTATGGGATTTTTTATTTTTTTTTTACTTTCAGGGAAAGATGAGGCTTAAATAAATATATGTGAATATGCCACATTGTTTTTACTCTTTACATAGGAAATCTTCCAAAGTTTGGCTCATATAAATATATGCAATGGAATTTAATGCTGCATTCCAAAATTGGATCAAATGAAATCAATTGCTTCTTTGAATTGCATCAGTTCAGAAGCTCTTTGGAAAAAGATATAACTTATCAAAAGAAGTGTATGCTTTCATTTCATAAGAACTTAAGTCAGCAAAATCTCAAAAAGTCACAGATGAGAGTTTGGCCTATTTCATTCAGTTTTAAAATCCTCTCAATCAGTAGTGGGATTCCATTTGTTTTTACTACTGGTTCTGTGGGCACGGCAGGGGAAGGATACTGTAAAATATCCTTTCCCTCCCTACTCCTGGGGGAAGGTTACTGCAAAATTCCATTCCCCCCCCCACTAACCTGCTTTCCAGCTCCATTCTCCTGTGCAGAGAAACAAAAGAAGACCCAGCCAATCAGCTGGGTCTCAGGAGGCAGAGAATAGATGGGGGCAGGACCAGCCAGAGGTGGTATTTGTCAGTTCTCCGAACTACTCAAAATTTCTACCAGTTCTCCAGAACTAGTCAGAACCTGCTGAATACTACCTCTGCTCTCAATGGAATATATTTATTTATTGGCTTTCAAGGCCACCTTATTCCAAAAAGATGCTGGACAGTTTATAATATTTAAGATTACAACATTAAAGATTGTGATTTCCACTGATTGCATTATTTATTTTCAGCTTTTATGATTTTCTAAGGAGTTTCAAAAAATTCTCCCTGTCTCATGTGGATACATCATCTTTGTCCTTTTATTTCACTGTATAGGTTCTTTAATTTTGGTACTGTCTTGTTACTGAGAATGACATTGTCACTGACCAGATCAGGTGGAAGATAAACCCTTCTGCTTATTGAAATACGATTTTAAAAAATCATATTCCAGGAGCTCTTCATGATATCCCAGCAGCTAAATGCCTAGTAACTCATTTAAACACCTGTATTTTTTGCCTTATGTTCCTTTCACTTCCTAAAGCCTGGTAACTGAAACAGCTCTATCCAAAATAGAATTAATCATTAATTTCAGTTTATAAAGTGATTTAACAAAAAGAAACAGGTGTCCGGATTTTCCTCCCGTCGCGCAACCTCGCGCGCTGGAATGAAATTTCCGAGTGAGTGGGAATATATATCGATATATCTTTATATATACACAGGAGGAGGAAAGTGGTCAGCTGACGTCTTCTCTTTCACGTGACTTTCCTTAAAATATGGCTGCGCCCAGGCATAATTTGTTTCGGGTGGTTTATACTTGCTGGCTTCTGTGGCTGCGATCCGCAGAGTGTTTGGACGATAGTGAAGAAGAAGGAAAGCCCGGGAAAGAGGAGGATCAAGGGGACTGTGGTTGCAGCAACAGTCGGGCAAGCGACGCGGAAAGAGCTGCACGGAAATACTCTCTCGAGGCGAATGTTTCCCAGCAGCCAAATAATCGCCGTGAAGACGATCGCTCGAAAAACGAGGGTATGAAGGTAGGTAAACGGGGCGATAGGTTGGTGGCGTTAACGAGGAATGAAGGTTTAATGATGGGATGGCGAGCAACGGGTGTAACAGCGTTTCTGGAGCGTCTGACATAACTTAAAACGTGATTGCTAGATGTCACTTTCAGTTCAGTGTTTCTTATCGTATGTGCGGTGAGAAAAAAATAACGAACAACCATCTCAGTCACGTGTAGCATCTGTAAATCAATTTATAACAAGCCAAGAGGTTCCAACATTCTCTAATCTGGTATTATCCAAGTTTGTTGGATTACAACCAGGTGTAGATTAAGACATGCTGAGGTCCTAAACTATGTGAAGCTTTGTGTTTACTAGTATTAAAAATGCATTATAACAAAATAATTAAAAAGTACTTACTTGGCAAAGATCCAGCACAGACCAATAATCTTAGCAAAAATCAGTTATCTTGAAAAAATCCTATTTGCAATACGTTCATCTGAAAATATGCTGTGCTTTTCAGTTTTAGAGATAATGTACAAAAATGTGAGCTGTTACACAGTTCAGCCCTTAATATATTTCAAAAACACTTGAATTGGCTTTATGTCTGTTTTGTATGTCAGCTAAGGTGGCACTGAGTGGGGTGAGATTATATATTCAGGTGAGAGGTGAAAATAATTTGAATAAAGAAAGGGAAATATTTTTTTCTGTTGGGTCATATGGGCTATAGAATTGAAAATATTTAAATGAGCAAGGTACTGCAACAGAAAGGTGACAGAGGAGAAGAATTACCCGAGAAAAGGAAATATGAAGGACCCTGAAACTAACCATTAGAGGGGAAGCCATTGTGATCTGGTGTTTGTGAGTTTTGAGTGAAAACAGGAAGCTGCAGCTGTGCAGAAAGCCATTGATCTGTTGATAGGTATTGTACCACTGCAGGTATTGTACCATTTGCAGTGGCAACACTGGGATCCATGAAAAGGAAAACTTTCAATGACTAATCATATCCACAGGATCTGAGGAATGGTGGCCAACATGATCGTTGTAAAAGCTTATCATGCAGATGAGCAGCCAAAGTGCCAAAAGCAAGGGCTGAAGAATAGTTGAAAGTCCGCTCTAGAAAGTTGATGAAAGTGGAAGAGACATAAACGTGAACAACATAATCCAGTTCTGAAAGATATAGCAGTAGATTGGATTGGAGGAAGAATAGATGGGACAATTTATGATGAGAACAATTTATGGCAGGGTGGTATCGAAGTGTTCCTCTTGGATTGAGAATTATCGGGAAGTCTGCATCTGTTAAACTCAAATGAGAGCAGGTTCTGAGAGGTAGAGATTGGAATAGGATGGCTGCAATGGGAGTCTTCCAAAAGCAGCCATGGGGGGTAAATTTTTTATATGTTGCAGCATGTAACATTTAATGTTAATTAAATGTTCTATCAGTGAACATTTCACTGGTCTATCTATCATTTATGATAGAACATAAGGTTCTATCAGTGTAATATATTAGTGTCTGCATGAGCAGCCCCTTCCTTTTCTATATGAGTTGTGATGTCTCATCACCATCAATCACTACTCCCCAATCAATCAGTCCTACTTATGGGAGTTGAATTCCAAAACATATGTAAGGTATTATGTTGGAGAATGCTTAGACTAGTCTGATCACTTGATTTTCTAGCATCTAATTCTAAAACATGATTAATCAGAAAATACTGTAAAAATATGTTTAACTTCCATGTGTGTGCTTTTTATCACATGAAACATCTGGAGATTTTTTAAAAAATGTATAAACCAAGATATGTACTACCTATTTATAAATTGCTGTTTCTCTTCTGCAATCTAGCAATGGAAGCATTGCAAAATATATACTTTTGGAGTTAAGTGTGTGTGTATATCCAGCAAATTGTGTATTAATCAGCTAACCATAGTTAAAGCAAGACATGGCATAGGGTAGCATCAGTACTGACAGATCAAGAAATGAACATGGTGGAGGCCTGATCAGAGGATCATAGATCATTTGACAGCTTCCATTCATTTCCTGGCAATTTATGTTGTGAAGGAAGGCCAGTCAGAGTATTCTGCTCCTCCCTGTTCATCAACAGGCAGAGGTCAAAGTCTTCACCCCCACTGCCATAGCTCAGAGTTTCTTGAAAGACATTGTGCTATGCTTGATCCTTCAAGGAAGAACTTTAATCACTTCAGCACCAAGCAAAGAATGCTATTTTCTCTTCCTGTTTGAGAGCAAGCATCAGAGATATGAAATTATCCTTGCTTATCCATAAAATAGAGAAGAGTGTTTCTGCTTAATCCTATGGGTTATTTTTCTGCAGGAGAAGGAGCATATATGTTTATTCTGTTTTCAACTAAATAACAGCTTTCCAAGAGAGAATGAAAGGTAATTCCTCCCCTTTGCACTATTTAGTCAAGAGCAAAGCACAATGAATGTAAGCTATTTTGAACAGGTAAATTTTGATTACAAGTTAAAGTTATCATGGAATCAAGCTCACCTTGTATTATCTTCAAAATTACCTGCAATTTTCTTGGCACAGTGATGGAGGTTATTTGCCATTATCTTTTCCTAGATTTTGTTTTAATATCCTGATCTAGGCCCACTTCCTTAGGTTTCTGAAATAATCCCCATCCAAGTATTAAACAGGTTAGCTTTCTTTAGCTTCTGACAGCAGCCAAAATTGGCTAGATAATGTCATGCTGATGCTAGATTTTGTTTAAGACTTTATTTTAAACAACATCCTTAATTGTAAGATCAGTACAGCATTAGAAGAGATTGTCAAGATGGCTGTTTTTGGAAGTGCTTTTAGTTATAGGATTAAGATACAGATCTAATTACAGTTGTTATTGTTGTTCAGTCATTAAGTTGTGTCTGACTCTTCACGACCCCCATGGAGTGTAATCTACTAAGCCCTCCTTGTCCTCCACTGTTTGGATTTCCTGAATTCATGGGGTTTTGTTGTATCAGTGACACTATGCAATCATCTCATGCTTGGCTGCTTCCTCTTTTTGCTTTCAGTTGATTGAAATTAGCTCTTGTATATTTCTCATTTTCATGCTTCTGTTAAATATGTAGAATTTGATTCAAATACAATTTTGCTGACTTAAAACATGCTGTCATTGGTTAAAATAGTTTACATTATGAGAATGGCATGTGATTCTAAAATAGTGTTTAATCAGCAACTATTTAAATCTCCATAATGGTCCATTTCAGTTGTATTGAGAATAAAATTAGCATTCTCCACAAACCATCTGACTTAGTTTTTCATTTATCTTATTCCCATCAAGTCATTCAGAGCAAATGCATCAAGGAAAAAAAAACTAGATTACTTGAAATATCTTTATTATTAAGGTAAAGTAAAGCAGTCCCTGTGGACTCCGTTAGTCATTACTGGCTGTAGGGGATGGTGCTCATCTCCATTTCAAGGCCATTCAGCCAGCACTGTCTAAAGACATTTCTGAGGTCATATGGCCAGTATGATGTCATGGAATGCTGTTACCTTCCCACCAAAGTGGTACCTATTTATCTACTCACATTTGAATGATTTTGAAATGTTAAGTTGGCAGAATCTGGGTGAGGATGGGAGCTCATTCATCAACTGTTGGGTCTCAAACTTTGGATGTCAGTTTTTCAACTGACAAGCCCAACACTTAACCACAAAACCACCACACCGCCCACTTATTAGGGTAATGTAACATAATCTTGAAAGTCTTCCAAAGTAATTGCACATGACCTATACTTAATAGAATTAAGCGAGAGTTATTTTGTCACATTTTCACCTCCCCTGGACTTAATAAACCCATTTGAAATGGTCCTGCTTCCTCCTTTAATTGTCTTGCTCCCTCTGTTTTAACACAATTTATTAAGCAGCTTATTTTTTATACACATTTCACATTTCTGAATGGCCCATTTCCTTTAAAGAGGGACATAGGGTGGTTATACAGCATCAAAATATATAAAATTAAAATGTTAAGAGTTAATTTTTTTTAATTAGAAATTTTAAAAATTAAAAAAAATTAAAAAAAATTATAATTTAAGGAGGCAAGAAAATTGTCAAGTTGGGAAAGTCAAAGGGGAGGCTTTCAGGGCAGCAATCAACCCCACAACTCCATATGGTATATTTTTCTTGATTAGAACATATATAAGTAATAAGAGATTAGTATTTTTAAGGCATAGAATATATGTGGTGGTTCCATTTCTGAAGGATTTGTAAGTTCAAAAGAGACTGGATATCTCAAGCTATCAGCAAAAATCAAGCTGTTCCATCCACTTTGCTGTATAATTGATTGTTCTGCCAAGTCTTTGATACAAAATCTAAGGCTGTATTGGACATTTTCAGTAAACTTGTTGGTCTTAATACTGCTACAGCTTAATTGATTTGCACTATGTAGGTCATTAGAAATAATGGCCATCTTTGAAAGAGATTAATTGGGTTCTTGGACAATATTTTAAACATTTTCTTTAGTTCAGCCAATTTTGTCCTGATTAACTTGAACTGTTCTCTAGCTGTGTTTTGTGAGAATACCCCTTTACATACTTATTATTTGTCAAATGTTCAGATTTAAACTGTATTTTAAGGCAAGATTTTGATAGATGCTTTGTTAAATTGCAGATTGGGCTTTACAGTGTCAGTTTATATTATAGCAATGATTGCCAGTAGGAAGGGCAGCCTAATTCTCCTATGAGCTGTTCAGAGCATCCAGTAGTAGGAGGCGCTTCAGTCTCCGCATTCATAGGCTGAACTTGATTTGTGGAACGCTCCTCCTCTACCACGTGACTCCTCAGCGCTCCCCAGTTTTTGCTCAGCCTTGTGCGAGACAGGCAGTGCATTTGATGATCCCTTGAACGAAACAGGAATCTTAGTTCGTGTCACAGCAGGTTTGATTGCAATTTGATTTGTTTGTCTTTGCCTTCTTTCTGACTAGTCTGAAAGTCCTATTTAAGGGAAGCGCCATTGCGCCCCCTCCCAAAAAGGTGGGAGGCTTTTGGGCAGCTCTGCACCACCTCCCCACAGCCAAATTTCTTTCACCTCTGCAGTTTGGTTGTCGCTGTCCTTTTAACTCTGATTCTTTGCTAGCGGTTTGAATTTCATTTAAAAAAAAAAAAGGAAAAGGTTAAACCAATTCGTATCACCTTTACCCCCTCTCTGAGCGCTGTTCCTTCAGTGGGGAAGTTAATTAGAGTTAATTCCCCTTCTTCTCCGCCATTCTGTTAATTTGCGATCTCAGGCTTCGCTTGCAAGGCGGGAAGCTGCCGCTGAGAAGCGCGCGAAAGAAACGTTAACTACTGGAGGACATTTTGAGTGCCACCTCGTGGCTGCGCGCCTTGTCTGCTATCCCTGAGCTGTGTGAGGTATTTTCTGCTCGAAGCAGCAGGATCCCTTCAGGATTCTGTGAGCAATATTACCCTTGTTTTGGCTACCTGCACTGGAGGATAATTACTTCGTTGTAAAAAAATTGTTGGCTTAACCCTCACAGCCTTATTCTCAGTGGCACAGCAGCAAGCACCTAGGCCAGTGTCCGCCTGTGCATGGAAGCTGCTGAAGGCCCTTACAATCATCAAACTGAGCCTTAGGCGTTCGCTATTTGGCTAATTGGATTATACATTAATCTTGATTGTTCTCTTATTAATATTAGAAATATATATATATCACTGCTCATAGGAGCAATTACAAAGCAATTATAGCAATATTATAGTAATTATTACAATTATAATAATCACTCATGGTAATAAACTATTTGACAGTATAATATTTTAATTTCAATAAAATATTATCACTGAGATACGACTCATTATTTATATATAGACACCAGTAAAAATAAAAATAAGAAAATAAAAGGGGGCAATAAGATCTTGATCAGGGCAACCGTTCTTGACTCAGATCGGACCCTGGGCGTGCCAACTGCCTTGTCTACATTTTATATTTAATTACTGTTATTCTAATTTTAATCAAAATGGCAGATGGTAGCACCTCTCAGGTCCCTTGCTTGAAGGCAAAGCCATATCAAAATACAGTGGAAATTCTAAAGCCTCAGAATGGGATGCCATAAGGCCTTACAAAAGCAAATAGGCATACTCAAAAGGCCCACACTGTATCTCAAGGTGCCGCCTCTCCCAGTCCGTCAGTTTCTTCACACCCTCTTCCTCCCCTAGATCTCTCCCTTTCATCCAGGCTCAGCTTGACTCCACAAGGACAACAGATCCAAGTGTCTGGAACCCCGACCAGATGGGCCCCTGAAGCTACATTCATTCCAACAGCCGCTGGTCCTCGCCAGGGTGACAGTTTCATTGAGGAGGTCCCAAAAAGGATGAAAGCCTGGATGGAGATGGCTATTCGCCTAGGGGTTGTTGCAGCAGGGCTCCAACACGTTGTAATGTCCACACCTTACCCTGTGGCTACCAACCAAGAGCCCCAACCTCTGAGGTCACTGACCAGGTTGGAGCAACACCAGACCCAGGTACATTACAGGGGGAGACCCCCCTCCAAGGGCCGGAGGAGGAGAAAGAGGAAGTAGATCAAGCCTTTCAAATAGAAGGGGAAATATCTGAGAAGGAAGGTCTTATTCCTGACCAGCCTACCTTTATAGGCTTATTCCAGCCACAGCTTTTCTAATCTCTCTTGTTTAAGGCAAAGAACATTGCAGGCCTAATCAAGCCAAAATCATCTGACACACCTGACCCTTCAGGGAAGGGACCAGAGGACATGATCTTCAACCAACCGGTAGGTGAAGCAGAGGTAATTCCAGTTCCACCCATATTTTTGGACCTGGTGCAGAAGTAGTGGGCTTCTGCAGTGGTATACACCTCCCCAACTGGACATGATAGGAAATATTTCAACTTGGACCCTGATTTTGCAAAGTTACCAGGTAACCCCGAGGTAGACGAGCCCATAGTGGCTTTAGCGTTCCCTTCTATTCCCAGTGAGGCGCTGAGGCTTTAAATCCGGAGGAAAAATGGGTCGAGCTAGCACTACGCAGAGCTCATCAGTCTACCGCATGGGCTATCAGATCAGCCACGGCCGCCTCCTTCTTCACGCAGTTGTCTCTTAGACGGCTTCGTCCTTTGAAACAGCATGTTCCTTCTTCTAACATTAGGGCGCTCCAAGATTTCGCCAAACTTACAGCAGCTACTGAACTTTCTGCCTATGCTACCTATCACGCAGTCAAGTTTTTCGCAAAGGTCATTACCTCACATGTCACAGCGTGTTGCTTGCTATGATTAAGACACTGGCAAGCCAACTTCAAACACAAATCCAAGCTGGCCTCATCCCCCATTGTGGGAGATAGATTGTTTGACCCTTCCTTGGATCCACTACTAATTGAAACACGCAACAAGAAGAAAATTCTCCCTTCCCTTTTTCAGAAGTCAGATCCTAGAAGCCCCCAGTCCTTTTGGAGGGGATCCTTTCGATCTTTCTATCAGGGATCCTTCTTTTCCAGATACCAGAGACCCCCAGCAGTTAGACCAGGACAACAACCAGATAGGTCTGACTCAGTGGACAGAGATAGAAGAAGTGGTCAATCCAAAAGATCCTATCGGGGAGCAGGGAGCAGGGAGCAGGCCCTTCCGGTGACCAAGATAACTCTTGGGACCCAATTTCCATTGGCGGATGCCTTAAGTTATTCGCTGACCAATGGGACTCCTCTACCTCTGACACCTGGGTCAGAGATACGGTTAGATTTGGCCTCGCGCTGGAGTTTAGATCCACTTCCCCAGATTCCTTCATGTCATACCCTCCTTCCAGAGACTCGGTCAAGTGTAATCTCATGGATTCCGCTATCCAACATCTACTGGATATACGAGCCATCCAACCAGTAGCGACCAATCAACGAGGACAAAGTTTTTATTCACATCTTTTCGTTGTGCCAAAAAATTCAGGGAGGGTGGAGAGTGATATTAGATTTGAAATGTCTCAACCATTTCTTAGTATATCACAAATTTAAGATGCATACCCTCCAATCAATATTACTGGGTATCAGGAAAGGGGACATGCTCATGTCCATAGATTGACAGAGGTGTACCTGTACATTGCTATTCGGCCTTCCATTATAAGTTTCTGAGATTCCGCTATAATAACCACCATTTTGAATATGTGGCCCTTCCATTCGGATTAGCCTCCGCCCACAGGACCTTCACCAAGGTCCTTGTGGCACTAGAGGCCCACCTCAGGAACATCCCGGTACGCTTCCAGTGTTATCTTGACAATATTTTGATTTTATCTCCTTCCGCTCATCAGGCAGTCATAGACACCCAGAACACATTACTATCCCTACTAGAGCATGGCTTCTTAATAAATTGGAAGAAGCATCAATTAACACCATCGCCTCGGATAATTTAGGGACGATCATAGATACTGTGGAAGGCAAGGTTTATCTGTCATCAGATAGACTAAGTAGCATTCAAAATTGGTTAAGGAGGTCGGGTTGCTTAAGAAGGTGTCCTTAATGGACCTATCAAAATTGTTGGGCAAAATAATCTCATGTATTTCTATTATTCCTTGGGGCCGCTTTCACACTAGATCTCTCCAGTGGTTCCTGCTACCGTACCAGCGATCCGGCTGAAGCAACTCCAAACACAAAGTCAGGCTTCCACCCAAGGTTCTCATATCTCTCCTCTGGTGGTCCAAACTGGTTATCAACAGAGGCTGTCTCTTCAAGGAGCCTCTAAGGCTCACCATCACCACAGATCCCTGTCTGTTTGGATGGGGAGCTCACGTTCAGTCGCTCACAACCTAAGGCAGATGGTCCGACATAGAACAGTCGTACAGCATAAACTGGCTGGAACTTCGTGCAGTACACCTGGCCTTTCACAACTTCTTCCCCCAGGTACGCGGTCAGCACATACTGATACTGACAGACAATGTAACAGCTAAAGCTCACATAAACAAACAGGGGCGTACTCAATCGAAACAGCTAATGCAGGAAGCGGAGCGCCTGTATCGCTGGGCAGAGAACAATATACTTTCCATCAAGGCAAAACACATTTCGGGTCTGTCAAATGCACAGGCAGTCTAGCTAAGCAGGGCCACCATAGTTCAATTGGAGTGGCGCCTCCACCCATCCCTATTTCAAGAAGTGGCACAGACATTTGGTCAGCTGGTGGTGGACCTATTTGCTTCCCCTCTCAACACTCAGCTCCCGAGATTTTTTTCCAGGTGTCCATCCCAAGGGGCGGAGAATTTCAACTCGCTCCGCTGTGGTTGGCCCCGGGTCTCCTGTAAGCATTCAGTTCTGCTGGTTCCCAAGGTCATCCAGAAGTTACTAGACGAGAGAGCGGAGTTACTTCTAGTACCACCTTACTGGCCAGACGGCCATGGTTCGCAGACCTCCGCGGTCTCTTGGTAGCTCTCCCCTGGAGAATTCCATCAGACAGAATCTCATTAACTCCGGACCCTCAATGGTTACAATTGACCATCTGGAGATTGAGCGGAGTGGTTTGAAGGGTGCAAAGCTCTTCAATAGGGTTATTGACACTATCCTAGCCGCCAGATGCCCCTCAACAGTTCGCATTTACAACGCCACATGGTTCACCTTCTGCAAATGGTGTAGTAAGTTTCAAATTGATCCTGCCTCTCCCTCTGTCGCTCAGACTCTAGAGTTTTTACAGGAGGGACTTGATAAGGGGTTGTCACCTAATACGTTAAAAAGGCAGGTGGCGGCCTTGGCATCAGTTCTCACTTGCGAGGGCCTCAGTTCTCTTTCACATCACCCACATATAAGGTCTTTCCTTCGAGAAGCATCTAATTTACGACCTCTAGCAGTGCACCGTTATCCCACCTGGGACCTTAACAAGGTCCTTGTGGCTTTCAATAAAGGACCTTTTTGAACCTTTGAAAACGGCAAGTCTCCACTTCTGACATACAAAGTAGTTTTCCTTGTAGCGATTACTTCTGCTCATTGTGTTTTCGGAAATTGCAGCTTTGTCCGTCAGACAAGATCTCTGCATTTTCATGGTGATCTCGAGTGGTTCTTCGCCCCGATCTTACATTTATGCCCAAGGTCAGTTCGGCCTTTCATAGAGCATAAGAGCTTATTCTTCCAAATGTTTGCCCCAGACCATCACAGGGGATGGAAAGACAATGGTATAAGCTTGATGTGAGGTGTGCTCTGCGAATCTATATCAAGCGTGCAACGGTTTTTTAGGAAATTGGAGGCTTATTTGTGTCCTTTCAGCCCAATACTCAGGGTTACATAGGTCTCACCATCTATGATAGGCCGTTGGATATGGGCTGCAATAGCAAAAACATATCAGACTCAATCTCTGTAGGTGCTTAGGGGCATAACAGCTCATTCAACAAGGAGTGCAGCAGCTTCGGCAGCATGGGCCACACAGGCTTCAATAACTGAAATCTGTCGGGCCGCGGCTTGGGCTTCCCCATCACCCTTCATTAGACACTACAAAATTGATGTGTTTGCTTCTGCTGAGGCTTCCTTTGGCAGAAGAGTTCTGCAATGGGTCCCAGAGACCAGGAGGAGATTCCAGACCAGACGGAGTCCCTCCCATAGGACAGGCCAGGCTTTGGTATGTCTCACTACTGGATGCTGTGAACAGCTCATAGGAGAAAGGGCGTTGGTACTTACCTGACATGCCCGTTCTCTTTGAGCTGTGAAGAGCATCCAGCCCCACCCTTTTTTTCCATCTGGTGTGGTCCTGTTTCAGCCAATGAACCTTTTAGAATGTGGGGATGAGAGCGCTTATTTCTCTCGTCTTTGCCAAAACTGGGGAACGCTGAGGAGGAGTCACATGGTGGAGGAGGAGCATTCCACAAATCAAGCTCAGCCTGTGAATGCGGAGACTGAAGCGTCTCCCACTACTGGATGCTCTTCACAGCTCAAAGAGAACGGGCATGTCAGGTAAGTACCAACGCCCTTTCCTCATTATTTGTCACTGTTTGTCTAGAAATACAAATTGAAGGAAAATTATAGGGAATTTCTCTTTTTCAGTTTCTTCAATGGGAGGAACCAGAAAGGTTCCCAGGAGGTCTACTTGTTATTTCTATGTGGATAAAAGATCTTTATTTTTTTCAATTAAACTATAAGCATGCTGAATTATACTATGTCTGCTACAGAATTGTGGTACTCACAGAATGTTATATAACATCTTCTGTTGTCTCCTGATGGTATGGCACATATTCAGTAATTATGGAATCAGAATAACTTGAAAGCACCAGTTATGTTCTCATGACTTAATGGCACTTCAATGGCTGAGATTGCCTAAATTTACTGGATTATAATCCAGGCTGATGACTTGTTATTTAGCAAAACAAAATAGATAAATGCAGTTCATAATTACATTCCTATATAATTCAATGTTGAATAAAAGACAATTAATTTAATTTTAAACTAGCGTAAATTGATCTATATGGAGAGACAGAATGTGTGTGCAGTCTTGTATCTTGTCTTCTTTTAAAGCATTTAAGATGGTGGACATAATTTATAACCTTACCCCTGTTTGTTATTCATGTAATACAGGTAGTCCTCGACTTATAACAGTTCTTTTATTGACTGTTCAAAGTTACAACAACATTGAAAAAAGTGACTTACGACCTTTTTTCACCCTTATGATTATTGCAGCATCCCCAGTTATGTGATCAAAATTCAGATGCTTGGCAACTAGTTCATATTTATGATGGTTGTTTTGTTTAACCAAAGCCCAACCCTAGAATGTGAGGCAAAGAGGCTTTTTGTACTAAAACTATATAACATTGATAACACTGAAAATCATTCCAGAGGCAAATTATTTTCAGCTACCTTTACTTCACTAATTTTATAAATGCTCCTTAATGTTTTAGAGCTGTTTTGGCTCGAGCTAAAACCAGTTGTCCATTTCCAAAAGGCTTTAAAAGCTCAGTATTTGGGGCATTGTATCAGAAAGTTATGAAGTAGATGACTATTTCAATTTCTGTTGCTCATTTGTTACATTTTTTAAAAAAATTCTAATTTTTCTTTGTTTTCAATTTATCAGCAGAAAGGAATTTAGAAATATATGTGAATAGAACTATCGGGGGCAAGAGACAGGTTATACTGTATATGGATTATGTTTCTAAATGTTTTTTTGCCTCATTTTTAAATTAGCTTTTTTCAGATGCTAAAACAAAGTATTGGGATGCTAAGGACAACCTAAAAGACAAACATTTTACAATTAAATCATCTTAAAAGTGAAAGGCTACTATATCAAGTGCACACACTACTTACTTTTATTGTTTTTGTTTGATAACATTTATCTTCTAGTATTTTGGCATTTTTACTAAACTTTAGGTGATAATTTCTTTGTTCTTCCTTTTCTCCAACCAACTAGAGTATCCCACCAATTTTAGCCACTCTACAGAAAGAACAGGAGAATAAATATGGGATTGCAACATTGAGGAATGGGCTAAAGAAGTAAATCCATTTGTTTCTGTAGAATCAGTTGTAAATCATTGCTTTCTCTTTGCAGAGACTTCTGAGTTTACTACCAACACTGCAAAATTATGCACACCCAAAATACTGAAACCAGGGATCCACAAACATGGTCTTCAGGACTGACTGAAACAGAAAAATTCTATTTAAAAAAAGAAAAAGAAAATGTATACCATCAATCCAAATAATAAGCCAAATGTTATCAAACCCAGATAAGTACATTGCCAATTCCAAACCTCGATAGCTGATTTGCTGAGATTCATAAGTTGAATCTCCTCTGCTTTTCTTGGCAAGCATAGTGTAAAGTACTTAGCATATTTTTCCCTTTGATATATATGCAACTTAACCTATGGTGTTCCAGACAGATCCATTACTTTCCTTTACAAGTCCTATTACTTTTTACCATTCTGGGTAAAGGGCTTAAAATATTGTAAGCACCATCCACTCTTGCACTGAATAATTGAGAAGCGACTGGATTGTTCACACTTGTATCTTCGCTTTATCTTCTTCTCCTGTCTACCTTCAGTACTAACCAAACACTAAGATCATTTGGCTATATGTATCATGATGCCATTCCCTTTTGACACTATTATTCTTATTATCCTTGAATTTGGTGACTGTTCTTCTGATCTCATCTGCCATCCTTTAAATTCGAATTAGTTGAAACCTTTCACTCATCTGAGAATTGCCTACCAATTTACTCCGGATAGAAACCAGCAGACCACAAATTTATTTTCAACAGACATTGGAGCACTTGCAATTGCCAACAGATCTATGTACTCAGCTAGAATCCTTTCTGACCTTATCGTGTCTTCTTTTAGGCCACCTGCATATAAGATTGTCCTTTATTGAGAAGCTAAATCAAATCCTGTTTCTGGATATTTCTGAGATATTTTTGATGTTATCCTTTTCATAGCTTTTGTTGATTTTGCTGTAATGGGTTGATTGGTCAGATACTGTTTGATAAAGTTGTTTGAGTATCCATTTTATTACAAGTAGACTGTTTTTGGTGTTCTAGATTGTGCTTTCCTGAATAATGTTCTTGAACAGCTTCTCTTGTGGGAGGTGGGTTGTTATTTTATTAATGGAGCACTTGGTCAATATGGGTTGTTTTTTGATAGACATGTTTAATTTGCTATCTTTTCCTCTGATGAGGATATCCAGAAGAGATAGGATGTTTTTTTTTCTTACATTGTGAATTATATGCCTTTGAAGATGTTGATTGTTTCATCATGGCAATCTCTGACTTGGAGGATAAGATCCTGCTACTTGACCTCAAACAAAACTTATGAAGTAAGATAGGGCATATAAATAAAGTAGCAATGTCTACTTTAATGGATTTATTTTTGAGATTTGCCTGTTACCTGAAACCAAACTGGCAATACACCAGGAAATATTGTTGGTAGTGCAAAATAATGGTATTTTCCAATGGTTAAGTGGGTATTATTACTGTTTTTTACCTTTCCTGATTTTAGCAAGGCAGTGCTTACTATCCTGGATACTTTAAACTACAAAACACTCCTTGACTGCTATCACTCTGTCTGTAATGAACATATTCAACTATAATGAAAAACCACTTGGAAGACAAATATTTCTTACTGTGAGCAAATCAAATATCTATTATTTTGTGTGGTGCTATCTTATACAGTATTTATCAATGTTTGTGCATTATACATTAAAGAAGTACGTTCAGAAGAATCGCAGAGAAAATCTGTAGAATTATAGGCTTTGTGAGCAGGGTACATGAGGACACTTAAGCAAATGCTTAAGTTGAATACACTGCAAGACATTGATGTAAAATTAAAAACGCCCTCAAAATCTAAGATTGGCTTTCTTGCAATTGAACTGATCCAAACTAAAAATACAAGGAGAGGAATTTATCCACTATTTTTAAACAGGGATTATCCCTTAATGTCAAGTCCTCATGGGAAATTGGTCAAAATTGAACCTATAGCCCAAATATTTTCCATATATAGCTTTCGGATTAAATGTGTATATTGAAATTGATCCCAGACCAAAAAGGATCTCAAAACTTCCCAGGACTCATTGGATTGAAGATGAGCCAAAGAACAGCTATATATTGAAAATATTAGCAATGACTAAAGCTAGTCTTTAACTCATTTGTTTAATACTAAACCACATATCCAACCTTTATTGGCAGTGAATCCAACAAGTGAATCCTGTGGCATACTTAACTAATCTCTAAGTACTTAAACTCAGAGGGCCTTCACTTTGGCACTGTCAAGCACAAATTACTAGGAGCATTTGTTGAGTTTGAATAATAGAATTGATTATTGTTGCTGAATACACGTAAGAATCTGAGCAACAGTTCAACCTAAATTTGTGCTAGATAAGGATGAAAGGAATTCACAGGAGTCTGGACATGGATCTCTTGTGAGTGTGCAATGACTTGAAACTATTGACACATTTAACCCCACCTTTCAAGCTCACCCTGCTTGTCTCCTACAGGCATGATGTCATGCTGTCCTCTCATCTGTCCTTGAATACTGATAGTGGAAGATACCCTACCTGGGAAGACAATGTCCCTGTGACTCTGGAAACATAGAAACAATACAACACCCAGTAAGACTCCAGTGTCTGTATTATAACAACATTTATATTAGCCTCATCTCAGCATTATTACACAAATATTTAGTGGATAAGACAATTCTACACCTCCCTGCTACCCTCAGATACCAACCTTTCTCCTGTACAATTATAATATTGCCACATTTTGCATAGCAGCACTTAAAATCTGTCAGATGACGTGTGTCATAAGTTACTTTTCACATGCATTAGGTCATCAGTGCTCCATATTGTGATAGTCTGCATATATACTACCTTTATGTTACCCTACAACTGTTTAATGCTCCTGTCCCTTCTCTTAGATTCCTTTTAGAGTTTTATTTTTAAGCCTATCCTTCTGTTTTATACCTTGTAGCATTTTATAATATATTTTGAGATTCTATGTATTTTGATGCTTTTTTAATTGACTGTATCCCACCCTTCTTAAGCTGGTCTTTGACCATAGTAAAGATTTGATTTGATTTTTTACATGACATAATAAAATATTTCAAAATATAAATCAGCTTTGGATTTAAATTTATTTTGATCACATTTTTATTATCACAAATATTAGGAATTCTGTCTCCTAGTTTAATTTGTATCAATAGAGGGAATAAGCGCAGAGGATTTTAAACTGAGAATTTATCAACTGGGAATTCTTACACCAAAATAAATACATTTGTTTTATACTTGTATATGTTATTACTATGACACAGTAGTGTCACGTCAGATTTAATGCAAAATTATAACAAGCAAATTCATGTAATCAAATCAAATTACTTTAGGAATAGCCATTATGATCTATCTCTAGTTGCCTTGAGACAAGATGCAGACTAAATAAATAAATATCTAAAAAGAAGAATCTTGAAGAAGAATCTTCTTCCTTTCACCTATAATTTTATTAATATTAGCATATTTTCTAATTGTAAAGGCAGACAGGCAGGCAGACAGGAAGGAAGCATTGTGTGTACTTTTGTCACATTGCTGTTCTTTCCATCTTTAGTGATATTTTCCTCCCACTCCCAACCTTCCGCCTCACAAGCTTGCAGGGCCAGCTATTTGTAGCAGATGGGGCCATCATCTCTGCTTCAGAAAAAGTAGAGCAAAGAATAATCTTCAGGAAGCCTCTAACCTGCCTTCTGAAAGCAACTTTCAAAGCAGATTTTAGTTCGTTAATTGTATCTCGCATTTATTATTTTTATAAGTAACTCAAGACAGCAAACATACTCAATACTCTTCCTTCCTTCCATTTTCGCCTCTTATGAGGTGATTTTGGCTGAGACGGGCCCAAAGTCACCCAGCTGGCATTCATGCTGAGCTGGGACTAGAATTCACAGTCCCCTGGTTTTTAACTGGTGCCTTAGCCACTGGACTAAGATAGTGGAATATACTCATGGACTTGTTTTGGAGGTGGTGGTGGGGAGACCAAAAGTTTGGTATATGTCTTAATTCTGAGTGTAGAATTAACCAACCCTCATGTTCAATCGTAATATGAATAACTGTTTATAATGGAAATATTGGATTTATACCACTGAGGCATTCTGGGAGTTGAAGTTGAAGTATCTTAAAGATGCCAAGATTGAAAAACATGGATTCACATTTGTTTTAAATTACCTATGTGGATACATACTGAAAACTTGTTCTAAAGGCTAGGTCACACTGGCCAACGGATGCAAAATGTATGCAAAAAGGACACAGCGGAAGAGCAAAATTTCAGGGGTGGCTCCATCCGTTGTTATCCGCTCTCAAAAGTGGCGAAAATTTGCATAAACAGAACGGAAAACAACAGAAAGGAACGGACGGGGGTAGTACGTAGCGAGGATGGTAAGCGGATGTTCGTAGGAAGCCTAGCAGATGGAAGCGGATGGAAGCGGATGACACATCCGCAGGGCTTCCGGAGGAGAATAGTGAAGCGGACGCGTAGCGGAGGGAGCGGATGCATAGCGGATGCATAGCGGATGACGTGGATGCATCACGGACGCCTATAGGATGCATAGCGGATGCGTAGCAGATGCAAAGCATTCACTGCGCATGCGGGGAGGATGAATTGCATCAGCTCTGCGGATATAAAAGGATGCAGCTCGCAAGCAGTCAGCATTCAGAGGACCTGCTGCCAGAGACATCTTGAAAGAACACCATGGTCATCAGGGAAGAAGAGGAAGCCTGTGCCTACTCCTGCCAGCCCTGGCAAGAAGGACAGAACCACCATCCCACCCCCTGGTGCTGACTCTGAAGCTGCTGGTGCTTCTGCTACTGCAGCTGCTGCTCGTGTTGCTGCTGCTGGTGCTTCTACTGCTGGTGCTGCTAGTGCTTCTACTACTGGTGCTGCTGGTGCTTCTGCTGCTGCTGCTGCTGTGGTGGACCAGCCCCAAGGCCCTCAAAGCCCTGCTGCTGAAGGCCCTGAAGGCCCTGCCAGAGGGAGGAAGAGGCAAGGCAAGGAGAAGGGAGAGAGGAAACAGTACTCCATTTCCGAGGATCATGAGGAGGAGGTGCTGGAATGGCTGAGGGAGAACGGGTACTTGTGGAGAAAGGGCCACAGACTCTATCGCGATACCAAGAGAAAGCAGGCAGTGTGGAGAGATAAGGCAGAGAGCCTGGGCTACACTTCAGGTGTACTCCTGGGATGGTGGAAGCACATGCACACCTGGTATGGCAAGCTGCACCTGAAGAAATCTGGGCAGGCCGCTATCAAGCTCACTGACCGGGAGATGTACGTCATGGCCAAGTGCAGCTTCCTGGAGGGTGAGGTCTGCCACCGAGGAGCAGCCCCTCTGTCAACCTTCTCCCTCAGACAGCCCACAGACAGCCAGTCCTCTTCCAGCCAGGAGACAGCTACCATGTCCAGGCAGGTGTGTTTGGAGGGCTCCATGGCAGCGACTCCCCCTACAGCTGTCCTCCCCATGCCAGAGGATGTGGAGGATCCCCTGTCTCAAATGGAGCAAGAAGCAGCAGCAGCCAGAGACCAACCCACCCCTACCCCCAGCTCCACCTCTACAGAAAGCAGGCAGAGAGGCAGACTGGAGGGCCAGAGGCACACTGTCCTCTTGGAGATCAGGGACACAATCAAAACCAGCACAGATCTTGTCTATCAGCTGGTGTACAGCGACATACCATCCTCGAACCGCAAGCCTTTCATCACGTACATGAGCCAGACCCTCATGGACCTGCCCAAGGCCCAATACCAGGTGATGAAGGAGAAGATCACAGCACTGCTGCACCACCCTCGAGGCCCAGCTGAACCTGCTCCGACCCACTCGAGGTCTGCTCCTCCACCCCAGGCGATGTCACAGCCCTTCCACGGCTTTCAACAGCCCCTCACCTACCAAGGCTACGAGTACCAGGACTTCCCACAGCAGAGGCAGCCCTTCCCAATCCAGACCCAGGCACATCGCATGCCACAGACGCCTGACCTGACCCAGCTGCAGACCAGACAGCCCCACTACACTCCTCCTTCCTCCACCCCACAGCCAAGCCCCTCAACAGAAAATCTGTCATCAGTCTTGTGCCTGACATCCCAGGTCCTTGAGGAAGGGCCTCTCAACCTCACGGGACTGAGTCAGCTCTCTGAGAGCTTCCTGAACACACCATCCCCTGTTGTACTCTCAGAGCCCAGCACCCCAATGGCGCCTCAGACCAGCACTCCAGCCATAGCCACCTCCACAGTCCCTGGCCGCTCGACAGCTGAGACCATGGACATGCCTCAGAGTGACTGAGAATAGTGCCAGAGACTGAGTTGTTACCTGTTCACTTTATCTTTGCTTAAGACACTTTACTTGGGTCATTTTCCTTTTTTAATAAAGTCATACAGTTTACTTAAGACAATAAAGGTTATCTTTGCTTCATACACTTGGTTCATTTTATTTACTCAATAAAGTGTTGGTGAAAACTTTTAAAAAAGGGTTAAGCCTTTGCATGCTTGTGGGGTAGGTAAAGATAGTTGTGGGGTGGGTAAGGATAGTAGTGGGATGGGTAAGGATAGTTGTGGGATAGGTAAGGATAGCTGTGGGATGGGTAAGGATAGTTGTGGGATGGGTAAGGATAGCTGTGGGATGAGTAAGGATAGTCGTGGGATAGGTAAGGATAGATGTGGGATAGGTAAGGATAGTTGAGGGTTGAGTAAGGATAGCTGTGGGATAGGTAAGGATAGTTGTGGGATGGGTAAGGATAGCTGTGGGATTGATAAACCTCCAATGCAAGCATAGTGGGACTGCATGGTCCACCCTCCCAGCTGCCACACATATGGCCCTTTATTATCAATAATAATTTCATCATTGATCAACACATTTCAATATAAACAAAACTCTTTATTAATGCCCTATTCATTTCAGGGCCACTCAACATACATGGCACAATCTCAACAGTGTGATGAGACAGGCTCAAAGAAGCATCCTTTAAGCATCTACCATCCTGTCTTGCCACTCCACTGCTCCAGCTGGGGAGTTGCACCAGTGTTTCAGGAGGTTGTGCTGCTTCTTGCCTTCACGTGAAGCTCTGTTGGGGCCTTGTACATCTACAGTGTCTATCAGGTTTCGTCCTTGCCTCCATTCACCAGGCTCCATGTCCCCATTCCCTTGTTGACGGTCCACAAGCCTGTTCTGCAACACTGGGTAGCGGGTGCACATGAGATTGTGCAGGATACAGCAAGCTTCCATGATGCTCCTCCCAGTCTGTGGGTGATGCTGCATGGTGGTGGGAAGTACCTGGAACCTGTTGGCTAGGATGCCAAAGGTGTTCTCCACCACCCTTCTTGCCCTGGACAGCCTGTAGTTGAAGATCCTCTCTTCACGGGTGAGGTATCTGGAACTGTAGGGCTTTGTGAGGTAGGTTCTGAGGGAGAAGGCGTCATCACCCATGATGAAGTAGGGCACATTTTGTGTGTCATTGGGTAGGGGGTCTGGATCTGGAAAACCCATGATGAGGTTGTGTTCCAGCCCATCCCTGAGGTCACTGGTGTTGTATACCTGGTTATCTGAAGCTGACCCGTTGCCTGAAGCATCGATGTACATGAACTTGTAGTCAGCATCGACCATGGCGAAGAGGATGATGCTGAAGAAGCCCTTGAAGTTGTGATAAGTGGACCCTGACTTGACTGGAGCTTTGCAGGCCACGTGCTTCCCATCTATGGCTCCAATGGTGTGGGGAAAGTTCCACCTCTGATCCCACTGTTCTGCAAGTTTCCTCCAGCCTTCTTCAGTGGTGAGACATTGGAGGAGCTCCTCCACGTATTCTTCAATGATGGCCTGCACCACTTCTCTGACCACAATGCTGATGGTGCTGTGTGGCACCCTCCAGGCATATTGCATGTTTCTGTATGTGGTTCCAGAGGCCAGGTGGCACAGAGTCAGTGCCACCTTCAGTCCAGGGTCCAGGCTGGGCCAGAAGTTTGTGCTCGGCTTGGTCAACCTGGGTCTCAGTTGCTCAACAATTTCATCAAACATGGCTGGTGGCATCCTCATGAAGTTCTGGAATGCATGAGTGTCTTCATTCCTCAGCTCCACCATCAGCTTGTCATGCAGTCCAAACTCCACTCTTCTCCTGATCCATTGTCGGACCCACACAGCTCTTGGATGTCTCCTTCTTCTCCTTGTGTAGAAAAGGTAAAACAGTCTGAACAGGGCTTGGTTCTGGTGTTGAATGATGGCAGCTACCAGAAGGAGTGTGTGATGATCCATGGTGGAGATCAATGGATGATGTGGAAGAGCAAGAGCAAGGGTGAAGAGGTCTGTACACACGGCTGCTGGACTGATAGTGAGATCCAGATGATTTTCTCCCCCTTTTTATAGGAAATATTGGTAGTCCGTTCGGTGTCCTTCCATATCCTCTAGGCATACTCCAGACATCCTAAATATCCGAGATACGTCCCATATACAAACATTTTGTCCATTTTAATGCTTTATATGCGAGATGCATCCGCTTATATCCTTTCTATTTCCGTGCTACTAACACTGTGTGGACATTCCGTGTACCTTTCGCTTCCTCCCTCTTTCTGCTTTCAGCTGCAGCGGATGTGAGTTGAGGGGATGGCCAGAGGATGCCGAGAGGATACAGCAGACATGTAACGGATGACAACGGATGTAGAACGTTTTTTGCCCGTATGAGTCGCGGATGTACATCGTACGCGGCGGAAAGTTCATCCACTCAAAACGTTTTGTGCAGCTCAAAACTTTTTGAGCGGATGAAATAGCAGTAGACGGATGTTTGACGGATAGAGCGTATGAAACACATACGCAGTGAGTACACAACGGATGCATTGCATTTTCCAACGGATGGCAAGCTTTTTTGTCCATTTTACATCCTCTTTGCATCCGTTGGTGCAGTGGGACATGAGCTTAAGGCAATGTTGAGCAATGAACTGTTCAAGTCCTCCTTCCTCTTCCTTCTTTCACTTTTTCTTCTTTCTCCTCCTGACTTTTTTCTTCTTTTTCCCTCCTCTTTCCCATCCTCCTCCTCCTCTTTTATACATGTTGACAATATTAGGAAAGATTTTTCACTGATTCCTCACTGTTGGTTGATTTAATCCTCAAAGACTTGAAATTCTGCTTTCATGTGTTTTCCAAAAGCAACTGAAGGTGAGCTTTTAATCTTTGAATACCTGCTCAGCTCGGAACAAGAACATCACCTGTCAGGAAGAAAGGGGAAAATAGACTGCATATCTGATCCATTGTTGATGTTTTGTTTCAATCATAAGAAACAAAGAAGGGCACATAAAAAATAATAAGAAATTAAGGAAAAAATTAAGAATTAAATTTTGAAAATTTTGCCTTCCCAGATGTTAATACTGATTTCTGTGTACTTAAACACTTGCTGCTCATTAGAGATGTGGAAACATGGCTAATCTCATATCTAGCCCAATCTTTGGGAATAAATAGATTCTCAGTGAAAGTCTTTTTGTAAGTGTATATTTTTTATTTTCTGTTCCAATCTTTGGGCATAATGTTTCATTTTCTTATGCATCTTTTAAAAATATTTTTACAAAAGAAAGCTGATGAAACTTCTTGTCTGTTGTGAGAAAAACTAAATTTAGTTTTTTTGAATTTGTTAAGATGCCATTTAAAGGCACATGAGTCCTGTTGAATATAGCAATAACACCTAAGATGTATCATCAACATATTGCTACCAACAATTTAGGTTTTCAAAATATGGAAATGGCTAGAAGAAATGTTGGATTTAAAAATAAATTACACACCAGAAATATTTCTATTGGGAATAACAAATGAGAATTTTAAAAAAGCAGATATTTACCAAATCATTCATGTGATTACAGCTGCAAGATTACTACTTGCCCAAACATGAAAGTTAAAAGAAATACCAAATGACGAAGCAATAATAAAAAAGATTTTTCAATCTTTTGTGATATATATATATATATATATATGGATCTTTGGTTATTCGGGTTTTCTCCCGCGTAGAATTGGAAGTATCTAGGCAACGTTTCGATGAAGTCTCATTCATCATCTTCAGGCTTGTTTCTTCAGCTCTGTGCTTCTCAGAGTAATGTGAGCTTGCAGCTGCTTCTTCCTTTTAACTGCTAGTGGGGGTGTGACTTGATTGGGTGGGGGTTTGGCTGTGTTCTGATTGGTAGGGGGGTTGGCTGTGTTCTGATTGGCTGGGGGTGTGTTCTGCTTAGGTGGGGGCTTGGTTGTGCTCAGGTTAGTCTTAGTTGCTGGGGGATTTGAGCTGGTGAGCTGTGATCTTGTTGTTTGGCTTCGTGTTCGTGGTCGTGCCACATCTTCATGGTGGGTGTCAGTTTGCTTCTTGTATGGGTCAGAGGGGTTTGAAGCGGGTAGTGGTGCAGCTGCAGTATGGTTTCTGGTTCGTGGTCGTGTCTCCTCTTCTGTGTGGGTGTGAGTCTTTTTTCTGTGTGGAAGTGTGGGGGTGGCATCTTGTGTGGCACTTGCGGGTGTGGGTCTGGTGTCATTCTTCAAGTTAGTTACTCGTTTATTACTGAGGGCAGGTTTCCAAATGGTTGGTAGGCGGGAGGTATCATCTCGTCTATTCATGCTGTGTGGGCGTTTCTCTATCTCTATGGCTTCTCTGATTATTCTGTTGTTGAAGTGTTCGGTTTTGGCGATGGTTCTGGTATTTTTAAAGTCAATTTCATGTCCTGTGGCTTTGAGGTGTTGGACCAGGGAAGAGGTCAGTTCTTCTTTTTTGATTGAGTTTTTGTGTTCTTCAATGCGTGCACTAATTCTTCTGTTAGTTTGTCCTATGTATGTGCTGGGGCAGGCAGTGCAAGGGATTTCGTATACTCCTTGGTTTTCTAACTCGATTTTGTCCTTAGGGTTTCTCAGGATGGTGGATATTTTTCTGTTTGTGCAGAATGCTGTTTTAATGTTGTGTTTTTGGAGGATCTTGCTGATTTTGTCTGTAGTGCCTTTTATATATGGGAGGAGGGCTTTGCCATTCTCTTGTTCTCTGTCTTGGCTTTTGGTTGGGGTTTCTTTTTGGATTAGGTGGGTAATCTTCTTTTTTGGAAATCCATTGGTTGTAAGTACATTAGTGAGGGTGTGTAGTTCGGTTTTTAAGTGTTGTTCATCGGCTAAGCATTTTGTTCTGGAGATGAGTGTCTTGGCTACGGAATTGATCTGTGCTGGGTGGTG
>BLBF01000003.1:25444252-25459013 GCA_015471245.1 Laticauda colubrina | reverse complement strand
CCTTCCTTCCTTCCTTCCTTCCTTCCTTCCTTCCTTCCTTCCTTCCTCAGGCAGAAAGATTTGGTGATTCCTTTGTTTTTGAAGGCATGCTGAGTAAAGAAGTAAAGAATGGAATTCATCAAGCTGTAAGTTGTATATATTAATATGTTTTGTACCTATTACAATGATTCAGAGTTGGAAACAAACTATTATAACCACAATAATATATTTCGTTTTGAAAAACCATTACTACGCTGTGTGTGAGTCTTGCAGTAGTAAGCTTTTGACTAATTTTGAGGACAATGTTAGAATTGCAAAATTGTGTGTTCTAAGAGGAGATACTAATGTAAAACCTCAGACGTAAACAGGGTGACTTTCTGTCCTTTTTTGGCATGCTGTGTTGGTCCATGTCATCTGCAATCATTTCAAAGCTGTACTCTTCCTTATAAACAGTAACTGTTGTCATCTTTGTTTGACAGTCTTGCAGACTGAATGTTCAAAAGTCATAGATATGTGTACCCACAGTACCAGTTTTGGGTACATCCAAATATGTGCAATTAGAAAAAGGTCTGCTTTGACAACAGAGTCTGTCCTCTATATTTATTTTGACTCCTCTTTTTCTCCTTACTCAGCCTTAAGCCCATGTCACACTGCACCAACGGATGCAAAGAGGATGTAAAACGGACAAAAAAGCTTGCCATCCTTTCGAAAACGCGATGTACTCACTGCCTCCGTTTTGTTTCCTCTCTATCCGTCCAGCATCCGTTTATTGTCGTTTCATCCGCTCAGAAAGTTTTGAGCTGCCCAAAACTTTTGAGGGGAAAATGTATCCAATTCGTCCGTTCTGCATCCGCTACGCATCTGCTACGCATCCGTTACGCATCCGCTATATCCACTAGGCATCCGCTGCGCATCCGCGCAACTCGCATCCGCTCGGACGCAGGGAGGATGCGGAACAGATGCAGAATGGATGCAGAACGGATGCAGCACGGAAACAAAGCGTTTAAAACGGAAAAAACGTTCGCAGAAGGGACCTATCTCGGATATTAAGGATGTCTAGAAGATGCCTAGAGGATGCCTAGAGGATGCCTAGATAATGCAAAGGGACACCTATACTGCCTATAAAAAGGGGGAGCAACTCATCTGCATCTCACTTTCAGACCAGCAGCCCACTTGTGCAGACCTCTGCAGCCTTCATCTGATTCTTGCTCTTCCACAGCATCCAGTCATGTCCACCGTGGATCGTAACACAGTCCTTTTGGCAGCCACCATCCTTCTGCAACAGTGCGAAGCCATCTACAGGCTCTGTGAACTCTACTACGGGAAGAAAAGGAGGTGGCCAAGAAGCGTCTGGGTCCGAAGATGGATCGGGAGAAGAGCAGAGTACGGACTGTACAACAAGCTGATGGTGGAGCTGAGGAACGAAGACACTCGTGCATTCCAGAACTTCATGAGGATGCCTCCAGCCATGTTTGACAAAGTTGTGCAGCAGCTGACACCCAGGTTGACCAAGGCAAACACCAACTTCCGGCCCAGCCTGGAACCTGGGCTCAAGGTGGCACTCACTCTGCACCACCTGGCCTCAGGGACCACCTACAGGAGCATGCAGTACGGCTGGAGGGTGCCACACAACACCATCAGCATTGTGGTCAGAGAAGTGGTGCAGGCCATCATCGAAGAATACCTGCAGGAGCTCCTCCAGTGCCCCTCCACTGAAGAAGGATGGAAGAAAGTTGCAGAGCAGTGGTATCAGGTGGAACTTCCCCCACACCGTTGGAGCCATAGATGGCAAGCATGTGGCCTGCAAAGCTCCAGCTAAGTTGGGGTCCACTTATTTCAACTACAAGGGCTTCTTTAGCATCGTCCTCTTCGCCATGGTCGATGCTGACTACAAATTCATGTACATCGATGCTTCAGGCAGCGGGTCAGCTTCAGATGCCCAGATATACAACGCCAGTCACCTCAAGGAGGGGCTGGAAGGCAACCTCATCTTGGGCTTCCCAGATCCAGACCCCCTGCCCAACGACACGCAAAATGTGCCCTACTTCATCGTGGGGGATGACGCCTTCTCCCTCACAACCTACTTCATGAAGCCCTACACTTCCAGACTCCTCACCCGTGAAGAGAGGATCTTCAACTACAGGCTGTCCAGGGCAAGGTGGGTGGTGGAAAACAGCTTTGGCATCCTGGCCAACAGGTTCCAGGTACTTCTCACCACCATGCAGGATCGCCCAGAGACCGTGAGGAGGATCGTGGAAGCTTGCTGCATCCTGCAGAATCTCATGCGCATCCGCTACCCAGTCTTGCAGAACAGGCTCGTGGACCTCCAAAAAGGCAATGGGAACATGGAGCCTGGGGAATGGAGGCAAGGGCAAAACCTGATAGACACTCAGGATGTGCAAGGGCCCAACAGAGCCTCACGGAAAGGGAAGAAGCAGTGCAACTTCCTGAAACACTGGTGCAACTCCCCAGCTGGAGCGGTGGAGTGGCAAGACAGTATGATAGATGATTAATGGGTGCTTCCTTCAGCCTGTCTCATCACACGGATGAGATTGGGCCATGTATGTTGGATGGGCCTACATTGAACAGGGTGTTTAATAAAGAGTTGTGTTTGTGTTGACATGTGTGGATGATTGATTACATTGTTATTGATAAAAAAGGGCCATAGGTGTGGCAGCTGGGAGGGTGAACCATACAGTCCCACTATGCTTGCACTGGAGGTTTATCTATCCCACAGCTATTACCCAGCCCAAAGGTATCCCTGCCCATCCCACTGCTATCTTAACCCATCCCACAAGCATGCAAAGGCTGAAGCCAATTCTAAAAGTTTCCACCAGGACTTTATTAAAAAAAAGAAATGAAGCAAGTGTGTGAATCAAAGATAAACTTTATTGAACAACAAGCTGTAAAACAAAAATGACCCAAGTCAAGTGTCCAAATAAAGTCCACAGGTAGCCAGCTACCCAGTCTCTGGCACTCTTATTGGTCACTCGGAGGTGTGCCCAGTCTCAGGGGTGAAGGGTCCAGGTGCTGTGGAGGTGGGTGGTGCTGGAGTGCTGGTCTGTATCGTCATTGGGGTGTCTGGCCCCGAGAGGACAACAGGGGACGGTGTGTTGAGGAAGCTCTCAGACAGCTGGCTCAGACCTGTGATGCTGAGAGGTCCTTCCTCCATGCCATGGGGTGTCAGCCCCAGTACCGATGAGATATATACTGAGGCCGGGCTTGGCTGTGGGGTGGAGGAAGGAGTAGTGTAGTGGGGCCTTCTGGTCTGCAGCTGGGTGAGGACTGGCGTTGGTGGCATCGCTGTCGTCAGTGGTATCATTGGCGTGGCTGGCATCGGTGGCATCAGTGGAACCGGTGGCAACGGTGTCGCCCGATGACTCTATGCCTGGACTGGGAAGGGCTACTGCCTGTGCTGCTGGACCTCCTGGTAGCCGTAGCCCTGGTAGGTGAGGGGCTGTGGAAAGCCTTGGAATGGGAGGGACATCACCTGGGGTGGAGGAGCAGACCTAGGCTGGGTGGGAGCAGGTTCCTCTGGATATGGAGGGTTGTGAAGCAGCTCGGTGATCCGGTCCTTCACCACCTGGTACTGGGCTTCCTCCATGTTCCTGAGGGTCTGGTTGACATAGGTGAGGAAGGGCTTGTGGTTGGAGGATGAGGAGTCGGTGTTGACCAGCTGAGAGAGGAGATCTATGCTGGTGCGGATGGTGTCCCTGATCTCCAGCAGGACAGTGTGGCTCTGCCCCTCCTGTCTGGCTCTCTGCCTTTCTGTGGAGGTGGAGCTGGGTGGTGGTGGATGTGGCTATGGCTGTGGTGCATGCGACATCTCCTTTCTCCCACCGCACCAGGGAGTCCTCCACGCACTCCACCACGGTTACAACACCTGTCCACGGGTTCTCCGCCGTGGCATGCTCCACAGAAACCTGCCTGGAGACAGGGACTGACTCTCAGCCGGAATAGGACTGGGTCTCAGCAGGCTGCCGGAGAGAGAGGGTTGTGAGAGGGGCTCCTGGTGCTCCTCGGTGGCGGATCTCACTCTCCAGGAAGCTGCACTTGGCCATGACGTTGGTCTGTCTGTCCGTCAGCTTAACCGTGGCCTGGCCAGATTTCTTCAGGTGCAGCTTCCCGTACCAGGTATGCATGTGCTTCCACCAGCCGAGGAGCACCTCCGAAGTGTAATCCATACTCTCCGCCCTCTCTCTCCAAGCAGCCTGCTTCCTTTTGGTGTCCCTGTAGAGACGGTGTCCCTTCCGCCACAGATAGTCATTCTCTCTCAGCCATTCCAGCACCTCATCCTCATGTTCCTCCTCAATGAAGTATTGCCTCCTTTCCCGTTGTCGCATACGCCTCTTCCTCCCTTTGGCAGGACCAGATGGGCCCTCATCAGAGGGGCTCCCAGGTGGTAGGGGCTGCTCCTCCACACCACCAGCAGCAGCAGCACCAGCAGGATCATCATCATCATCATCATCACCAGCAGGATCATAATCATCATCATCATCATTAGCAGCAGCAGCAGCAGCAGGATCATCATCATCATCATCATCAGCAGCAGCAGCAGCAGGATCAGCAGCAGCAACAGCAGCAGCAGGACCAGGATCAGCAGCAGCAGAGTAAGCACCAGCAGCGCCAGCAAGACCAGGAGCACGAGCAGGACCAGGAGCACGAGCAGGACGAGCAAGACCAGGAGCACGAGCAGTACGAGCAGTACGAGCAAGTCCAGGAGCATGAGCAGGACCAGCAGGACCAGCAGGACCAGGAGCAGCTTCAGCAGAGTACGCAGCAGCAGAAACACCACCACCAGGAGCAGCTTCAGCAGAGTATGCAGCAGCAGAAGCACCACCGCCAGGAGCAGCTTCAGCAGAAGCTCCAGCCGCAGAAGAGCGAGCCCGAGCAGCAGAAGCCCCAGCAGAAGCAGAGTCAGGGACAGGGGGCGGGAGGGTGGCCCTGTCCCTCTTGGCAGGGATGGCGGCAGGTTGCTGAGCCTTTCGCTTCCTCCCCATTGTTGTGGGGATGCTGGCTGGCAGGGAGGCTGGCAGGAACCAAGGCTGGCAGGAAGGCTGGCAGGAAGGCTGGCAGGAAGGCAGGCAGGCAGGCAGGCACCAAGGCTGGCAGGGAGGCTGGCCAGGAGGCTTGGAGGCAGGCTGACAGCAAGGCTTGCAGGCAGGCATGCAGGCAGGGCAGACAAGGACTCGATGTATCCGGCAGCAGGTCTTTCCTCTGAATGCTGGCCACGTGTGAGCTGCTTCCCTTTATATCTGGGGGGCTTACGCAACGCATCCCTCCCGCATGCGCAATTAACGCTTGGCATCCGTTCGGCTTCCGCTGTGCATCCGCTAGGCTTCCGCTCTGCATCTGCTTCATCCGCTGTGCATCCGCTGTGCATCCACTTCATCCGCTCGGCGTCCGCTCTGCATCCGCTCTTTCCCTTCTGCGTCTGCTTTGCTGAGGTCCCCCGGAAGCCTTGCGGATGTGCCATCTGCTCCCATCCGCTTCCATCTGCTGGGCTTCTGTTCCGCATCCGCTTTCCATCCGCCCTGTGTCCTCCCCGCGTCCGTGTTATCCGCTCCGGTTATGCACATTTTTGGGAGCGGATAACAACGGATGGAACATTTTGCTCGTCCGTTGTGTCCATTTTGCATCCGTTGGGCAGTGTGACATGGCCTTTAAGCCTGCAATGCTTAATTGTAACAATTGCTTTCCAAAATATGGTGCTAATCAGCTGACAAATGGTCTGGAAACTCACAAAAATCTTTCAGAGAACCCACATTGGTTCTCTGAAAAGACATTGCAAGATTGGGTGAAACTCTGTGCTAATACATAACTTGTTCAGAAGAGTGTGTGTGTGTGTTTGTGTATGTATTTGTTTTTTTAAGTTTTCGCTGGTACTTACATGTATGCTGTTCAGCTTCCTTCGGGTATTATCCCACGTCATTGTACTTGTGCTTTTAAAGTTGTAGCAATGTTTTGGCAGAATCTCATCTGTCATCATCAGGCTTCTGTATTGAGTTTGTCTGAAATCATGAATAGAAGAGATGATTCCGCCAGACTGTCAATCATTTGGAAGCCTGCACTCTCAAATAGAAAGATTTCCACACCACAAGCCAGGCAAACATCTGGGCACAAACAGACTCCCCCTAATACCTCCAGCTCAAACACACCCCAACCAGGCACCCAGATGAAACCTAGCTTCCTAATAGATGATAGCCGTCCTATTACTCGAAGCCAAGCTGCACTGAAAGCCTCCAATACAGGAACAGAATGTTGCCAGCCAATCAAAGCCACAAAACAGACAGAAGAAACCAGAAACACCAATCAAGCAAACTCCAAGACCAA
Source organism: Laticauda colubrina (assembly GCA_015471245.1). Lineage (NCBI taxonomy): Eukaryota > Metazoa > Chordata > Lepidosauria > Squamata > Elapidae > Laticauda > Laticauda colubrina. The sequence goes on along the minus strand of BLBF01000003.1, from coordinate 25,452,701 downwards.
TAAAGGTATCAGGGGGAGTCTGTTTGTGCCCAGGTGTTTGCCTGGCTTGTGGTGTGGAGATCTTTCTGTTTGAGAGTGCAGGCTTCCAAATGATTGACAGTCTGGTGGAATCATCTCTTCTATTCATGCTTTCAGGTCTTTTTTCAATCTCTATGGCTTCTCTGATGATTCTGTGGCTGGGGTTTTCTATAGTGGCTATGGTTTTGTGCCATTGAAGTTGATGTTATGACCTGTGGCTTTCATGTGTTGGGCTAGTGAGGAGGTGTGTTCCAGCTTTTTTACTGCATTTTTGTGTTCATCTAGGCGGGTACTTATTCTTCTATTTGTCTGCCCAATGTATGTGGCCAGGCATGATGCACAGGGAACTTTGTATATGCCTTGGTTTTCCAGATCAGTTTTATCTTTGGGGTTTCTCAGGATGGCTGCTATTTTTTTGTCTGTTTTGAAGGCAGTCTTGATGTGATGCCTGTGTAATATCTTACTGATTTTGTCTGTAGTACCTCTTATGTAGGGCAGGACAGGTGTTCCATTGGTCTGTTTATCTTCTAGGTCTCCATTATGTCTTAGTGTGTTTTTGTGGATCAAGCCGGTGATTTTGTTTTTGTGGAAGCCGTTGGCTGTCAGTACTTTAGTCAGGGTGCATAGTTTAGTCTTTATATGTGTCTTGTCTGCCAGGCGTTTGGTTCTGGTGATTAGTGTTTTGGCCACGGAGTTTATTTGTGCTGGGTGGTGGTGGTATTGGGCTTTGAGGTAGCGGTTGGTGTGTGTTTTCTTCTGGTATACGGTGTGTCCCAGTGTGCCATCTGTTCTTTTGTAGATGAGTACATCTAATTATATATATATATAATTCACCCAGATGAAACCTAACTTCCTAATAGATAACAGCCGTCCTTTCACACTAAGCCAAGCTGCACTGAAAGCCTCCAGTGCAGGAGCAGAGTGTTGCCAGCCAATCAAAGCCACAAAACAGACAGAAGAAACCAGAAACACCAATCAAACAAACTCCAAGTCCAATAAACAAAGACCAAGACTCCCAACCAATCAGGATGTAGAAAAAGACATCCTGCCATAGGCTAGCCTCAAATTTAAAACCAACTGCTGTGAGACCCTGACCCACATACAAACTCTATATAGAAGCCTGATGATGGCAGATGAGATTCTGCTGAAACGTTGCTACAACTTTAAAAGCACTACAATGACGTGGGATAATACTCGAAGGAAGCTGAACAGCACACATGTAAGTACCCGCGAAAACCTATATTAAAGTATATGTATATATTTGTTTTTTTAAAGTTTTCGCAGGTACTTACATGTATGCTGCTCAGCTTCCTTCGGGTATTATCCCACGTCATTGTAGTTGTGCTTTTAAAGTTGTAGCAAGGTTTCGGCAGAATCACATTTGCCATCATCAGGCTTCTGTATTGTGTATTTCACAGACTAACACAATACAGAAGCCAGATGATGGCAGATGAGATGCTGACGAAACGTTGCTACAACTTTAAAAGCACAACTACAGTGACGTGGGAAAATACCCGAAAAAAGTTGAACAGTGCATATATATTTTCTGAGGTTTTCGCAGGTATTTGTATGTGGATCTTTGGTTATTCAGGTTTTCTCCCACATAAAATTGGCAGCATCTAGGTGACATTTCAATGAAGTCTCATTCATCATCTTCAGGCTTGTTTCTTCGGCTCTGTGCTTCTCAGAGTAATGTGAGCTTGCAGCTGCTTCTTCCTTTTAACTGCTAGTGGGTGTGTGACTTAATTGAGTCGGAGCTTGACTGTGTTCTGATTGGCTGGGGGTGTGTTCTGTTCAGGTGGGGGCTTGGTTGTGCTCTGGTTAGTCTTAGTTGCTGGGGGATTTTAGCTGGTGAACTGTGATCCTGTTGTTTCAAAGATGATCATTACAAATATGTGTGATTATGTGTCTATACATTTGTATTATATGTAACAAAAATGAATCTGAAAGCAGTAGGATTCAAAAGCCAGGTTTTTGTAGATTTGAGGTATTTAAAAACTGAAACAGTATGCATCAGGGATACTTCCTGCTCCATTTCCACCTTAAGAACATAGCTGAACAAATATGCAATGCATCTTCCGGTATTGTCAGCGTCACTGGATAACCTCCCAAATTATTTCATAAAATCAAGAGTTAGTCCCTAAAAATCAGATCTTCAGAAGTGAAACTTAATTTGAGGGAGATTTGGCTTTTTATCTGTGAAGTGCAGGAACATATTAACCTTCCAACAAATGTTGGAAACCACTTGTGTGTTTTCAATTGCATTTTGGCAATCTGTTGGAAAGTTCCAGGTGATTTAATATTGTGGCAAATAATTAGTTTAAATTTCACTTGAGTGTTTCATCTTAACATGTTCCTTTTATGCACTGAAACAAAAATGTTATGCACAGGAGTAAAAATAACACACATGAAAGCACCATATGGGGCTTTTTAGAATAATGATTTAACAGATAACAGATAATCAGAGTTGGAAGGAACCTTGTAGGTCATCTAGTCCAACCCCCCGCCCAAGCGGGGGGCCCTACACCATTTCTGACAAATGGAAGACCAAACTTTTCTTGAAAGTCTCAAATGATGGCGCTCCCACAACTTCTGAAGCTAAGGTGTTCCATTGGTTGATTGTTCTCACTGTCAGAAAGTTTCTCCTTATTTCCAGGTTAAATCTTTCTTTATTCAGTTTCCATCCATTATTCCTTGTCTGGCTTACAGGTGTTTTAGAAAATACATTGACCCCTTCCTCCCTGTGGCAGCCACTCAAATATTGGAAGACTACTATCATGTCTCCTCTAGTCCTTCTCTTTACTAGACTAGTCAAGCCCAGTTCCTGGAACCATTCTTCATATGTTTTAGTCTCCAGTCCCCTTATCATCCTGTTGCTCTTCTCTGTACTTTTTCTAGAGTCTCAACATCTTTTTTATAATGTGATGAACAAAACTGGATGCAGTAGTCTAGTCTTACTAAGGCTTTATAGAGTGGTATTAGTACCTCCTTTGATCTTGGTTGCATCCCTCTGTTAATACAATTTAGGATTGCATTAGCTTTTTTGGCTGCTGCTGCACACTGCTGGCTCATATTTAGCTGGTTATCCACTAAGACTTCAAGATCCCTCTCACAGTTACTGCTATTGAGCCTGGTTTCACCCAGTCTCTATGGGTACTTTTGGTTTTTCTTGCCTAGTGTAGGACTTCACTTTTCTTTACATTGAATTTCATTTTGTTAGATATGGCCCAATGTTCTCGTCTGTCAAGATCCATCTGGATCTTGAAACTGTCTTCTTGGATGTTAGCTGTTCCTGCCAGCTTAGTATCATCTGCAAATTTGGTAAGTTCCCCTTCTATTCCCTCATCTAAGTCATTAATGAAGATATTGAAGAGTACTGGGCCTAAGACGGAACCTTGTGCCACCCCATTGCTTACTTCCCTTCATGTAGACTTAGACCCATTAAGGACTACTCGTTGAGTACGGTTTGTCAGCCAGTTGCGAGTCCATTTAGTGGTGGTGCTATCTGTTCCACTTTTTTCTAGCTTACTAACAAGTAGGTTGTGGTCTACTTTGTCGAATGCCTTGCTGAAATCTAAATATATTATGTCCACAGTATTTTGCTGGTCTACTAATTTAGTCACTATGTTGAAGAATGGAATAAGATTGGTTTGGCATGATCTGTTCTTAACAAACCCATGCTGACTGCTAGTTATTACTTTACTTGTTTCTAGGTGTTGGCAGGTCTGTTTTTTATAATCTTTTCCAATATCTTCCCGAGTATTGATGTTAGACAGAATGGTCTATAGTTTCCTGGGTCTGTTTTTTTTTTCCTTTTTTTGAAGATGGGAACCACATCTGCTCTTTTCCAGTCCTCTGGTAGTTCTCAGCTGTTCCAGGATTTTTGAAAGATATGGTGCAGTGGTTCTGAGATGACCTCTGCCAGCTCCTTTCAAACTCTGGGATGTAATCCATCAGGCCCCAGTGATTTGTGTTCATCAAGATCAAACAGGTGTTCTCTTAATTATTCTTTTCCTTATTTTAACTTTTATTTCTGGTCTGTCTTTTACAGTTATGTTTTTGGTGCTACAGTTTCTTTTTGCATGAAGACGGATGGGAAGAATGAGTTAAGCAGTTCTGCTTTCTCTGTGTTGCCTGTTACTTCCTTGCCATCTTCTCTCTTTCGTGGACTGACTGTTTCCTTGATTTTTTTCTTTTTATTTATATGTTGGAAGAAACTTTTTTTTTATTATCTTTGACTTTTGTTGCAGGTCTTCGTTCATTCTGAGCCTTTGCTATCTTGACTTCGTCTTTGCAGATTCTGGCTATCTGCTGATATTCTGCCTTAGTTGTATGTCCTTCTTTCCATTTTTTTGTACTTGTCCTTTTTTTCTTTCAATTTGCCAGAGAGATCTTTGTGCAGCCATGCTGGTTTATTCTTGGACTTCTTGTTTTTCTTTCTCGTATTGTGCTCGTATTCTTTCTTTCTGGTATTGTGCTGGTCTGGGCTTCTATGATCATACAATTTTTAGAGTTTCCCAAGATTCTTGAGTTGTTTTCCCCTTTAGGATTTTCATCCATGGAATCTTTCCCAAGTTCTCTTTGAGTTTATTGAAATCAGCTCTTTTAAAATCCAAGACTCTGGTGTCATTATGTTCTATAGCTTGTGTTTGTGTTATGTTGAATTCTAGTATGACGTGGTCACTCTCACCCAAGGTTCCTGCAGTTTCATCTCCCTCTATCACTTCTTCCCTGTTTGGAAGAATTAAGTCCAGTATGGCTGTCCCTCTAGTTTCACCCTCTACCTTTTAGACAACAAAGTTGTCAGCTAAGTTGGTTAGGAACTTATTTGATTTCTCACTTGGTGCAGAGGCCTATATATACACCTACGGCCATGTCATTCTTTTTTTCTTTTATATTGACCCATATGCATTCTAGGAGGTTTTCATCTTTGGTTTCATGCATTTCTGTAGCAATATAGTGGTCCTTTACATACAGTACAACTCCACCCTCCTTTTATGGGGTCTGTTTTTTGGGGGTTTTTTTGAATAGTTTGTATCCTTCTACCAGTATGTTGCAATTATGGGTTTCATCCCACCAAATTTCTGCTATTCCAACTATATCATATCTACTTCATATATTCGTAATTTGAGTTCACCCTGTTTGTTCCCAGACTTTGTGCATTTGTATACAGGCACTTGAGATTTAATCACATCCTGCAGCCTGTATGCTTTGTTGAAGAAATATAATTTTTGAATAAAGCAAGAAGGAAGAAAACTTGAAAACATTCTTGAGCTGCAGTTTAGCCATTGATGAGTATTTGGCTATGACATGGTATATGTGACAAAAAATATTTCTGTTTGTGTTTGAGAAAATGTTCTTGTTTCTGCTGTTGATATTATGTGAAATTATATTATGTGAAATTATACAACTTGTCCAGGCTGGACAATATATATTGGTTTATTTTAAATTCAGCTCTGTGATTGGAGAAAATGGTAATTTACTTTGGAACTGATCGATTCTTTTCACATATGTATTGAATTCTTCCTGTTTGAATTTCCAGGAATCTCTGTGCTCAGAAACCTGAGAAACAATGTTAAAGTTCTTTCTAATTGTACTATTAAACTAAACGTAAAAGTAGTCAAACAGTGCTAAAGAAAATCCTAATCTAGGTATAGATTTGTACAAATAAAGTTGCATAATTAATGATAATTTATTAATTAACAATTAATAACCTGCATAAGTGAAATAACACAGGGCGGGATGAGTAATGTATAGACTGCTTTTAGTCTTCTATAACCCATTTCAGCCACCCAGCAAGACTGACGTTAGCCCTTTGAGACTAACCAGATCAGGAAACAAATTACACCAGAAAACTAGAACTATACTTTCCCGAGAAAAACTATTGCGGAAGAATCTTGCAACCTGACTGTGTCCCCCCCCACCTCCTCTTAAGGCCATTTTTTTAGACATTCACACATGCTGTCCTGCTTAGTAACAATCACATTTCTCTCTTACTATTTTTTGGGATGCGTGTTCTACATTTATTCTCACTATCCAAACCCACAGGGTATTTAGTCCTAGCCTGTGGTTTGTGGGAGCTGGAACAGGAGTGATGCACAATCCTGTCAACAAAGGGAACTGATAAGAGAACAAACATTCGAACACATGTTCTTTTAGGATGTGGAAATACAAATTGTATTTCCAAAAATTTACCCAAAAATTGTCTAGGCAGAAACAACGTTGATTAGCTTAATAGTGAAATTAAATAGAGTTCTGTACTGTCATTTAATAGTCAACTTATATGGACAAGCACTCAAATCCTGTTCACCAGGTTGATCAGGCAATCGTAAGGAGGAATTGGAACAATCAGACCTGGAGACAGAATAAAGTACTTGGACATAGAAGGGAGTATGATGGACACAGGAACGACAGATGAGAGATGAAACACTTGCTGTTTCTCCAGATGGAACTGATGCAACCTTAGCCCCTTCAGAGTTCTGGTTTTTATACAGTCTGAATTGGTGAGCAGATTTCTGCTTTTGGCTCACAGCCAGTGATCCTAAATAAAATTGTCTTGGCAACCTTGGATCTCTGCCCAGAAATTATGTGATTAACTCTTCTCTGAATAAGTCTTTCCAGCATCACTGATGAAACCCTCTCCATCTTCATGCCTATACGATGGTCAGTTTCAAACTAAATTTTTATTGCACAGGGAGGGAGGACCAGTCTGAGACTCTTCCTAACATTTTCCCAGTTTTCTGGATGCAGAAGGATATTTTTGCACATCCCTACATCATTTCTGCAGGGCTGCTTGCTTATATTAAGTTAATGCCAGCACTTTAAATTGTACCCTGAAAGAAATCATCAAATGCAGAACCCAGATAACTGATTTATATGTTTAAGATGGGACCCGTTTTTTATATGTTTAAGATGGGACCTGTTTTATCAATGGTTGGCTAATAGAAACAGAAGTTGAAAATATGCAAATGTGAAAAGAACTAATGTTATAAGGGAGATTTGTTAAAATGTTTAAGCAATTATTATAATTGTTGTTGAATTAATATCAATGTAATGACTATTGCTGTAAATATTTTGATCATTATTTTCTAAAATAATATTACCCAGGCAACACACTGTTCAATTGAAATTGAAATTTTTATAGGTTATAAAATAAAAAAAACATTTTTTTAAAAAAAATACTGATTTATATACTGCTAGAACTAAAATCAGTGAGACACTGCATTCTGAACCCGTTGCAATCCCTGCATAGTTTCTCAGGGGAGCCCCATGTAAAATGCACCGCAGTAGTCTGGGTGGGTGTAATGGAGGCTTGAAATACAGTAATGAGGGTCTTTTGCATCAGGTGCATTTGCAATTGGTGCAGCATAAATGGCCCTCTAGCCACAGCCTCCAGGTAAGAACTGTGAGTCTGGAAGAAAACCCAGGTTGCAGACCTATTCCTTCATGAATAATGCTTGCCTATCCAGATACTGTATGAAGTAGAAAAGCAAGTCCACCTTGGGTTGATCTCTCTTCTAGGAGAAATCTGTGCCTTTGTCACAAAGATTTGCTTTGCATTCTGCTACTGCATCCCTTCAAAGAAATTATTATGCTTGTCTTGAAAAAGCAAAAGTTCTAAAATGGAATGGGACTTATGCCTGAAAGCATAAAGACAGGAGTGTTAAACCATACACATAAAATCCTTGCAGTGAACCTTTGGAAACAGCATGACACAACCTACCTCCTGTAGGATGTTATACAGAAAAAAAATAATCTTTTTTTTCTATTGTGTGCATGTGTGTGTTTTGTTTTACAACTGTAAGTCAAATGTCAATCCTCAGAACAGCTAACTGGGATATTATGATCCTTGCCTGAACTGGGAATTCCTGTCACTGATATTTGTAGATTGGGACTGGCTTCCAGCCTGAATTGTTGAGCTTTGCTGCTTCCTTTGAAAGATTTCCCCTATTTGGTTAGAGTAATTTTTAGAGGACTTTTCTTTTGCGTTGTTTTTCAAAATGTATTATTAGGACATTTTGACATGCAGAACATCATCTAGGAGGCATAGAAAAATGATACTATTCTGATTATTTTGGCCAGTAGCCTAGCAAGGCAGGGACTTGCTTTTCTTTAATTTAGCATTTTAGCTTAGCCAAATGTGGTTCCTCTTGTAAATGTGCAGGCTATAAAATATAAAAGTAAATCTGAAGAGATAACATTTGTTTCTTTTCTTTGTTTTTAAAAGAGCTTTAAAAAGTTAAATCAAAATGGTATTAGCAGTGCTTTTTAAAATTAAAAGCCATAGCTACATGTTGTCCTTGACCTGCCCCCTTCAAGCTATATACAGTACAAAAGCTAACAAGCCAGAAGAATGATTTCTTCAGCATAATAACATAACATAACATAACATAACATAACATAACATAACATAACATAACATAACATAACA
>BLBF01000003.1:25411353-25428895 GCA_015471245.1 Laticauda colubrina | reverse complement strand
TGTTTAGCTTGTCTACCTAACCCTGGTTGGGGAACCCAGGCTTAACAAGGGGCATAACAGCTCATTGAACAAGGAGCGCCGCAACATCGGCAGCATGGGCCACACAGACACCAATAACTGAAATTTGTCGAGCCTCAACCTGGGCTTCTCCATCGCCATTCATTAGGCATTATAAAATAAATGTGATTGCATCTGCTGAAGCCTCCTTTGGCAGAAGAGTTCTGCAACAGGTCCACAGGGACCAGGAGGGGTTTCCAGGCCAGAGGGAGTCCCTCCCATAGGACAGACCAAGCTTTGGTATGTCCCACTACTGGATGTTCTAAACAGCTCATGGGAGAAAGGGGGTTGGTACTTACCTGACATGCCCGTTCTCTTTGAGCTGTGAAGAGCATCCAATCCTTTTTCCGTCTGGTGGGGTCCTGTTTCGGCCAACAAATTTGTTAGGGCATTGAGGATGAGGGTGTTTATTTCTCTCATCTTCACCAAAACTGGGGAACGCTGGGGAGGAGTCCCGTGGAGGAGGAGGAGCATTCCACCAATTAAGCCCAGCCTAGACATGCAGAGACTGAAGCACCTCCCACAACTGGATGTTCTTCACAGCTCAAAGAGAACGGGTGTGTCAGGTAAGTACCAACGCCCTTTTTTCTTTCCTTTCAGTGTAGGTGTGATATTCAAATCAAATGACTTTATTGCAGTCATTAATCAGTAGAAAGAATGAAGAAAGAAGAGAGCTAATTTTCAAGTATCCAGAACATACAAATGTAAAAAACAGGAATGATACATTAAAAATATGCCAAAAGGCTTCTTATTAATTGAAATTAACCTTACATATAAAGTTATAGAGTCCTGGCAAGTCTGAGGAAGATACAGTACAATTGCTCTTCCATATTATTTGTCTAACTTCTTGTGCCATCACTCAAAACCTGGCAATCTTCCATGTTACTTCAGGATTATATGATAAAGTAAAAATTGCTTGTATTGCTGATCAAAGTATCCTGTTTTACTGGCTAGGATTGGGCAGTTCTTTTGGGTCTGAAGTTCGGCAACTTCAAAATCAACTGAGAGATTCCTTGGTGTTTCTGTTTTAGAGGAAAGAACGTCTACTCTAGCATATTGAGTGAATATTAATTACCAGATACCAATAGCTATGTACTTATGGATACATTTCTCAAGCCAAAAATCCATCATTTCAATGTTCTATTTCCAAAGGAGTCAGATGGAGTTCTCTGAGAAGTCCAGAACCAGGGATTCACCCAAGATTCATTTGCCTTCAGTCGTGTCATTTAATTTACCAAGACCATATCTGGCCTAGTTACATATAAAAATCTATTACATAAACTCGTGGTAACTTCAGCTGTAATTTTACATACATTTATTATATTTAAATCCTTCCTTTTTCTGGTATCTGAAGGCAATGAGTTCTTGAATTTTCTTGTTGTGCTTGACCCTGGTTTTGAAAAACAGAGTTGGGTTAAGTAAAATCAATTCTTAAATTGATTTTAAGATCAAGATCTCTCTTCACAGTTTTCAACTGCTAGCAATTCCTGGTATTTTTGTAATTTAAGTATAATGAGATAAAACAAACATTTCACTTCAAAGGGATATTTTCAACTTGGAGACACATGTCAATTAACCAAAAAACAAACAAACTAGAAGTATTTTCATGAATTTGTAAACAACTAGCAAAGTGAACACTCAGCTTCAGAACAAATGTGCCACAACAATATTCATTTCTTCGTTGATGTAATACTATGACAACCTTTGATTAGGCTGGTATAATAACAATGGCACCGCTCATGACATGACACACTTTTTTGAAAATCCTTAGATTTAAATTGTACACTTTTGAAAAGAGTAAAATTATTCTTTTACCAATGTACTGTTTGTACATTACATGTACAAACAGTAAAAGAGAATATATTGTTCACCTGAGAACATTATTTGTCTGTTATTCTCATTTTCTAGATGGAGAATAGGTGCAGTGAAACCAAGAGAATACAATAACCTCTATATCATATAATACATGTACATTAAATGTTATTATGACAATGACCAAGATGACAATGGAGCAAACCTGGGTTTAGAGAATTCGATGACAAACCTGTGGGTCTGATCTCAAGTACATATGGCCCAACCATTGCAAAACCATTTCTTGTGTCTGTATATTTATGCTGGATGTTGTATGTATTCATCTGAAAGCAATATAGGTTTATAAAGGTAAAGCTATAAGTTATGAGACAATAGTTTCAGGCCCTAACTTATTGTTGCAAACAAGTGGCAGAAATTCACATTTCATATTCATAATTGTCTGTCTACCAGTAATTTCTGTCAATTGCAGACGTACGCTAAGAATGGAAAAACTGGTCTTCAAATACTGTGATGCTTAAAATTTGAATTTTCAGTATGAAATAATCACTATAACTTTAAAATATTAAAGGTGTTAAAACATAGAAACTGGATTAATTTAAGAATGGAATATGCCATACTTAAAAGTCCAATATTTATGGCAGTATGAGAGTTTTTGTTCTTTTCTAATGTATTGTATCGGTGGTGGGATTGAAATTTTTTTACTACCAGTTCTGTGGACGTGGCTTGGTGGGTGTAGCAGGGGAAGGATACTGTAAAATCTCCAGTCAGAGGTGGTATTTGCTGGTTCTCCAGACTGCTCAAAATTTCCACTACCAGTTCTCCAGAACTGGTCAGAACCTGCTGAATACCACGTCTGTATTGTATATTATATTCATATGCAGAGGTCTCCAAACTTGGCAACTTTAAGACTTGTGGACATCAGCTCCCAGAATTCCTCAGCCAGCTGGCTGAGGAATTCTGGGAGTCCAAGTCCACAAATCTTAAAGTTGCCAAGATTGGTGACCTCCTGTTCTTTCTTATCTGTTCCCTCATTCTTAAGAACTCTCTGTATTGAGAATATTGTTGACTCTTACATAATATCAAGTGGTTGCTGATTTGATCAACTTGGCCACTTTATTAAATATTTAGCTGTTCGACAAATAATTAAAATTACCTTGTGGCTTTGAATAATCTCAACCAGGGTATTTTCCACAGAACTGGTGCTATAATAAAAAAGCCCTCTTTTTGTTGCTTCTTGCCTACCTATGAATGGCCCAGGAATCCAGGGAAGTCTTGAGAAGATGAAAGGGAGAGGCAGACAGTTCTCAATGTAAGAGCATGGTTAGCATCATCACATGAGTTTGTCTTCCGTACATACTTGCAAGCTATTGTTTAATACTACATTTTGTGAATCTTTCTACTTCCATTCCTCTCACCTTTTATTTCTCAGTATAGGTAGCACTTTTTACCATGTAACTTTTTTGTTTTGCTTAATGGAAGAGCAAGATACTTATGTGCAAAGCCATAGAAATTAAAAAAAAAAAAACCTCTAAGATTTTAAGGGAAGCTAGATAATGTCCTAATACCTTATCAATGATACCTTATCAATGATAAGAGTTCCTTGCAGTGTTTAGTGATGCAGCTGTCCTCAAGAATGTCATTTAGTTATATTGATGCCAACAACAATTTTCTATGTTTGAAATACATGATTAAAATACATTGGCAAATATGCAAGTGTTTTCCTCCAAGATTTGATCTTGGGCCCTTTAACAAACCATAAATCAGTTAAAATGCAAAGAATCAAATGATACAAAAGTATGCCAAGAACTACCTTGAGTATCAGAGTGTATTTTTAATGTTAAATTTCAGCCCTGAAATGTAATCTGGGAGGCATAAAAACACATCTAATGTGGATCACTGCCTTTATTGTATTGCTGAGTCCTTGGGATTGACATGACTTCCTGGCCGTCCTAATACTCCTGTCAAAGTCTGAGACAGCGCACTGTTCAAAGTGTCCACAAGGCACGTTTTGGAATTGTTACACACGCACAGGGGGAAGGGGATGCATGGGGCCACAGATGGATGTCAGTGATGGAGCTCATGCTGGGAAAGGAGCCAGCTGTGATCAGTTTAGAAGCCATCCAGGTCTGAAGAGTGGAGCCAGCCAGGGAGCAACAGGGCTGCAGCAAGAGTAATTGCTGCAGCCAGCTGGGAGCAACCAGGAACAGGAGGGTGGAGCATGCTGAGTCCATATAGCCAACTTGCTAGCAGAAGCCAGTAAAGCTGGATAGAAACCAGTTTACTTGTATTGTTCATCACGTGCCAAGCTGAGACTCCAGTAAAGACCTGTTCTGCTCACAGTGTGGCCTCTTCTTTTGCTGGCTTGGTTGGAACCATGACAACTCCCATATATTAGTAAACATTTTCTTTGAGGATGTATATGTCACTTTCAAGACTGATTAACTTCTCTGTCCATGATGATCAGAGTATTCTGCTGTCAAATGATTTGCATTAGATAGCTTGTAATTATTTTTAAAACTTGCTAGTGGTAGTGATGATGGGGAATGTATATTTGAAAGGCATCTGTTACAATGAAAAAGATTTGCTGGGTTCTTTGGTATTCTTGGTGATTCTTACATTGGGATATGTAAAGGGTCCTAGGTTATTTGTTTTAGCCTATGCTTAGGCAATTGCAATGCTTTGGAATTTGGAGAGGGAATAATAGCTTTGAAATCATGCAGATACTTTGCATACGGCTGTTTCCAATTCTTTTTTCCTCCAGAAAATCCGCAGTTAACAGGCTAGCTAGATGAATCTCTGACTTTATAGAAAGCAATACCTTTTATCTCTCCTTTTGGTCGGACTTACAATAAATTGAGGAGGCAACATCAACTGTATTTATTTGACAACTTTATATTATATCAGGAAAAGGATCTCATGTTCTAAAAAATCAACAGGGAAGATTGCTTGATAACAGCAGATACTTGACCATATAGCTATTCAGTTTTTCAAACAGGAATCTTTCCTAGTGAAACTTGGGAAGGCCAAAAGTTAAATCAAAAACTTGAATGAACTTCTACAGTTCTGCTGCTCAATTTGAAAGTGCTAGTGAACATTCTATAAAGATTACATCTCTATCAGATCTTTGTTTTAGGAATCTAGTAGATTCCAGAAAAGAGGTATAGAAAACAGTAACTGTCAACTTCTGGTCACCTGAATTTCTGCAGCCCAAATCTGGTAACTCTTCCAAAAAGTAAATTTGGATTCTGTGTGGATAATGAAAAACACACATGCTTGAGTTTGCCCTGTTCTGTGTTTGGCTAAAGATTTAATGATAATAAAAATAATAATGGGATTATGTCAAAGGGGAGATCTATCAATAAAGGAGAATATTTGTAGCTTGGTGTTAAAAGGAGGGGTCCTTGGTGTTCTCTGAACTTTTCTTGCAGATGTTTCATTACCCAAACTAGTTAACATAATTAATGCTCGTCTCGCACTGATGATGTTTCCTAGTTTGGGTAATGCAATGTCTGCAAGAAAACCACCAAGCTCAGAGAGCACCGAGGGCCTCAGAGATCTATCAATTCAGATCATTCTGATGTCTGTACAGCTACTAAGATACATGGTCTTGAAAAATTAGTACACATTAGTGCTTTTTTTGTTAAATCAGGGATCAAGGCAATTGCTAAAGAATATATTCAATCTCTCAAATATGGTCATCAAGCACTTGATATAAGTCATTAATTGCACAAATGGGTAGTTAACTTACATGAAGTACATTCTAGATTTCACCAGTGATAGGGAAAGGCTAGCTGGTTTCATTTTGGAGTGGAAGACAGCGAGTAAATGTCATAAATAAGTATTTTTTTCTATCGATGTATAATGCTGCTTAAGTTAATTTGCAGCTCATCTGTATGCTCTTAGGTAACACCATGAGACTTTTAAAAATGCTGTGCATCAGAAAAGCAATTAAGTTCCTTGATTGTAAGAGAAGGGTTGTGTGTTACATAATCTTGTTTTTAATCTTTTCCCTAATTAGCACAAAAGCTAATTAAAAGCTTTTCAGCATTCTTGAAAAAAAATTGAGAGATGTACATTTAAGCATTTATCTTATTTTTAGAACAAGCAACTTGAAACATAGATGATGTCAATGAATAACAGTCACTTTAGCAAGAAGCAAGTTTAGAAGAAAGTTTCTATTAATCATTTTGATAGATTATGTGAGGATTTTATTATTTACAGTAAATTATATCCAGTTCTCTGTATTGCAGCACAGAGTATAAACCATACATCATATTCTCTTTCTGTGATCTTTGGAACTGATGATCCAAAGAATTATGATATTTACTTATTTAAAATTAATACAGTTTTGAACCTTCATAGCTGAAGAGAAAATCTTGAAATGTTATGCCAGGAACATATCTATCTTTGAATACCAGAGTGGTTTTTGAATAACTAAGAAACCACACTGTTGCATTTTGAAGTCTTTGTTGTGATTGCTTAATATTATCAAATCCCAAGCAGACAGTCCACAAATAAAGAAGGATAGGATAGTTGTAAGATAATTGAAGCTGATGTACAATAGTTAAAACATGTGTCAATGCACATTGGTGCTGAGCATGGTTTTCTTCAGATGCTCTATTACTGATTTTGGAAGCTCCCAAATGAATGATTATTAGATTATGGTACTTGGTCATGAACATTCATGCTCATTAACCACAGTGGGCACAACAGAAACTAGTGAGAAAACATACAGGTAGTCCACAGTTGACTTACAGCCACAATTGGACCAGAATGTTTATTGCTAAGCAAGATGGTTGTTAAGTGAGTCACACCCAATTTTGTGATCTCTTTTTGGCACAGTTGTTAACAAATCACTGTAGGTGAATCACATGGTCATTATCCAGGAAATCCTGCTTCCCTATTGACTGTGATGTCCCAGAGTGTAACGCAAACATAATAAAATCCAAAATGTAAATAAATGCCTCCAACTTGGCCCCTTTTCACTTTTCAATAATTCTCAGTTGGAGATAAAACGTACTCAAAAATAGTTTTCAAAAGAAAGCAATACAATCCAAATTTAATTAGCAGATAGAGGTGAAAATAAAAACCAAACCACAATGATGAAATTTCCACAATGGAACTTGCCAGAATGCAGGTCCAAACTCTTATGCAGTTCTCACACCTGCAGCCCATGAAGGGGATCAAGGTCCTCTCCTCTCAAGTAGACCATGTCTCTCCCTTATCCTTTCCTCCCTGTGTGCCCTAGGAATGATAGGAGATGGACCTGGTCCTCCTCTGACTGCTCAGCTGGCCTCTGCCCTTCCCCAGCCTCCTCCACAATCTCGGAGCCACACTCCCACTCCCTGTTCTTCCTGTCCCTCAGAGTCAGTTTCCACTGACTTTGCTTGTTGAAAGCTGCCTGGGAAGGTTGCAAATGGTCATCACATGACTTTGGAATACTGCAACCATTCTAAATACATGCTGTTTGCCAAATGCCCCAAATTTTGATTACGTGACTGTGGGGATGCTGCAACAGTCATACCAGTGAGGACTGGTTATAAGTCACTTTTTCCAGTGCACTTTTAATTTTGAACATTTGCTAAGCTAATGATTGTAACTTGAGAACAACCTGTAAAGATATAATCACTGATATCAAATAGCATAAAGAAATTGATTTCATAACTGATTCTAAATTGGAAAGCTGAGTTTCATCTATGAAAGATTTGAACTACGGTTTGAAATTATGTTCAGACACTGGCTTTTTTCAAAGCAAATAATTACACTTTCCTAATTTGGATAACATTGAAACTATGGTTAATTTGAAGTGGGGGGATTGTTGGTCATTTTAGTTGATTTTGGTTAAATTGCTTACACTGACAAAAACCTGGATATACAGCAAATGTTTATTTAAATGGACATATGATCATTCAAATACCATCACTGAAAGCACCGAGTCATATGTGTCTTGTCTCTGTTTTCTTATTGCTAATGGCAGCTGCCTGATATAATTAGCTGGATGGGTAGGCCTTCAGAAGAACGCCAATATTTTCTTTGCCTGTTTTTTAGGTTGCAATTGCTCCTTGGTGGCTACCAGTTAAAGGAGCCAATTGGAAGCACCCAGAAGGCCCTGATTCTCATATCTTAAAGAGGTAAGCCCCAAACAGTATTTAGTTTCTACTAGTATTTTACTGAAAATGTACCAAAGTCAGTGAGAAATACTTTAATACACTGAACTAAGCATCACTAGACAAATAAACACAAACAAGTTGGTGTTGTCAGAATAAAGGAACCTATCTAAATCAGATTTTATTTGGGGGTGGGGGAGATTTCTTGTTAGAATTTCTTGTTAGATTGCCTACACAATCCAAACTGCATTAATAGAGGGCTGGAATCAATATTATGTGAAATATTAATGCTGCTTTATAAAACCTTAGTAAGACCACACTTGGACTATTGCATTCAATTTTGGTACCACAATATAAAAAAGATGTTGAGATTCTAAAAGAGTGCAAAGAAGATTAACAAGAATGCTTAGAGAACTGGAGGCTAGAACATATGAAGAACAGTTGCAGAAATTAACTATGTCTAGTCTATTCTTTAGCCTCCCGTTACAGAATGATTAGGGGAGAATGATAGAAGTGTTTCAGTATTTTGGGAGCTGCCACAAAGATGAGGGGGGTCAACTTATTTTGCAAAGCATCAGAAGGCAAGACAAGAAATAACGGATGGAAACTAAGGCGAGAAGCAATCTGAAACTAAGGAGAAATTTCCTAATGGGGAAAACAATTAACCAGTTGAATGGCTTGCCTTCAGAAATTGTGCATGCTCCATCACTGGAGGCTTTTAAAAAGAGACTGGACAGTCATTTTCTGAAATGGTAAAGGGTCTTCTATTTGAGCAGGGGTTGGATTAGAGAACCTCCAAGGTCCCTTCCAACTCTGTTATTCTATGACAATCCCAAAGCTTACCATTGGCTACAACAAGTACCAGCTGATGTTTCAAAGGTCATTGATTTCTTGAAATATGCTACATCCCCTTGGTACATTTTATATGAGGAAGGGGAGGTCCTATGACTTGCTAATCACTAAGAAGATGAATATTTTGGTGTTGGAAGACGTATGAATATGTAACTGTATCAACTCATACCTATCTTTCCTGTATCTGATAATTGTGGTTTTGCTTGCTCCTCATTACGGTTTCAGTACATAAATACAAAACATATGCATGTATTGATTATGAAGGTTGCAAGGATACAGGTAGTCCTTGATTTACAATATTGATTGTAAAGCATGACATCACATGATTGCACTACTCAGTGACCACAGTTCCTACAGTCTCAATTGCTGCTGTTAGGCAAGGACTGCATGTGTCATTAAGCAAGGACCTCATATGATTGCAATTTCCAAGTTCTTGCTGTCTTTCCCTTTGGCTGCAGCGAATTTTGGAAATCAAAGATGACTTGCTATGACATGCTGTGACATCATAATTGAAGGCAGGCACTGAGTGTCTGGATCATGTGATTGTAGGGACACTGTGACAGCCAAAACTCAAGGACTGGTTATAATTATCCCCATTCAGTGCCATCACAAATTTGAACAGTCGCTGAAAAAGTGGTCATAAACCCAAGGAACACCTGTATTCAAATTTTGGGAAGGCTGTATTTTCGCTTTTCATTGAAATTTTAAGTTAGCTGTTGGTATATACTTTATTTCTAGTGAATTATATTATCACATCTCAAGTATAAATTAGATTTCATTTATATTAATCAAATTACAGAAAACCACAGGATATAACTAGAATTATTTTATAAAGAAAATTTTAAACGGTTGAAAGGTTAGAAACGTGCATTTATTTATGCAAATAGATTTGTTCCCCAAATTCAGTACCCCACCCTGTACCTCTTTTTATTAAAATAAAGCAAAAGTTTTAATATGAAGTCCTCATTTTTCCTGGATTTATTTTGGAGAAAACTATAAGCTGTGAAATGGCCTTCATTACATAGTATTAATCAGTCTGTTCGCCTCAGGGCTGGTAAAAGCATTTGGCTTTTTTTCTTTTTCAAAAAATCTTTTATGACAAGAACCATATCATGATAATATCATCTTCAATGTACTTCTCTTACTTAGTCTCCAATGGGAAAGAATGAAAATGAATTGATTGCAAAAATAGAAGCATCCATTGTCATCAGGGAATTGAAGGGGAAAGAAAGAAAGGTCAAAATCAGTTCTAAATAAGTGTTCTAGATATCTGCTCTCTTTAACCTTAATGCCATGTGAAAGTTTATCTTCCTGATCTAGATCATGACACCTACTAATTAATCTAAGTGTCTCAGACTAGAATTCTGAAATGAGGACACTTAAGAAGAAGGGGCTATCTTCTACTGTGCTTAGAACAAAGAATTCTCATTTCATACAATGTGGGGATGAAACAAAGGGCTCAGGTTCAGGGCTTGGAGAAGGCAGATGGGAAAGAAGGTTGTGAGAGGTAGAACTTTGGAGAGACGTGAGAAAGATAAGTACAGGCATTACAAAAAAACAACAATCCAGTAGTCCCTTTTGTCAAGAGGCAACTGGACTTTCTGTTTTTTCTTTGAAGACATTTCACTTCTCATCCAAGAAGCTTCTTCAACTCTGAGCTGAGAATGAGCTGAAGAAGCTTCTTGGATGAAAAGCAAAATGTCTTCAAAGAAAAAGAAAGTCCAGTTGCTTCTTGAAAAAAGCACCTTTGGAACAACCGTGACCTGGATGACTGAGAATCTCCATAGACAACATGACAGTAGCTCAATGTCTATGGAGATTCTCAGTCATCCAGGTCATGGTTATCCCAAAAGGTGACTGTTTTCAAAAGGCAACTGGACTTTGTTTTTTTCTTCTTCTTTGACAACTACTTCTCATCCAAGAAGCTTCTTCAGTTCTCACTGACTTAACGGCAAATGCAAGGATATCAGATAATTGCAAAGGATATAAATCCTTCCATTCTGCACCAGTCACTTAGAATTGATGAAATGTTTTCAAAGAAAAAAAAGTCCAATTGCCTTTTTTGGGAAAAAAAAAACATTTTTGGGTCAACAGTAGCTTTTCAATTACAGCTAGACTATAGAGAAGAGTTGTGCGTGTTTGACTTGACCAGTTTCAAGACTTTGATATTGTTATGATGATTCATTTGGTCGCTTTAATATATGAGTAAAATGATGACCCATGATGAAGTAATATCAAAAATTAACCATGTATTTTCTTCTCTTTTCAGTTCTTTGTCAAGTGAGTAACTTCTTGTTACTATCTTATTATCCATTGCTATCTTATCCAGCTATCTTAGCTTGCATTGTCACTTGTGTTATGGGAACATATATACTGTATTAAATTGAAGAAAATGTTTATAATATCTGTGCATTTATATACATTTTTACAGTGTCAAAGAAGTTAATGATAAGTCTGGGTTTCTTAATTAGGTACTTGGATTTAGTATGGTTTATTGAGATGTTCATCGCCTATTTGGTTATCATTGGTTGACTGGTTATTGCAGCTTGACTCCCTGCAAAGGAAATGATTGGTTATTATAGCTTGGCACCCTATTCTAAGTTCAGACACAGAGGTATTAAGTGTGTCATTCATGTGTGTGTGTGTTTATATACATAAGATTTAAAGCCCCTGTCACACTGGCCGACGGATGCAAAACATTTGTAAAAAGGACATAGCGGACGAGAAAAATGTTCCATCCATTGTTATCCGCTCTCAAAAGGGGCAAAAATTTGCATAACCAGAGCGGACAACACGGAAAGGAACGGACGGGGGGAGGACGTAGGGCGGATGGAAAGCGGATGCTCCACGGAAGCCTAGCGGATGGAAGCGGATGGGAGCGGATGACACATCCGCAATGCTTTTGGGGGAGCGCAGCAAAGCAGACACGGAACAGAAAGAGCGGATGCAGAGCGGACGCCGAGCGGATGAAGCAGATGCACAGCGGATGCCAAGCAGATGAAGCGGATGCACAGCGGAAGCCTAGTGGATGCCTAGCGGATGCGTAGCATTCACTGCACATGCGGGGAGGATGCATTGCGTCAGCCCCGCGGATGTAAAGGGAAGCAGCTCCCAATCAAGTCACCATTCAGAGGAAAGACCAGCTTCCAGACATATCGCCTCTCTGCCTGCCTGCCTGCCAGCCTACCTGCCTGCCTGCCAGCCTGCCTGCCAGCCAGCAACCCCACAACCATGGGGAAGAAGAGAAAGCCTCAGCCATCTGCTGCCAGCCCTGGCAAGAGGGACAGGGCCACCCTTCCACTCCCTGGCCCTCACTCTGCTTCTGCTGGGGCTTCTGCAGCACGAGCTCACTCTTCTGGGGCTGGGGCTTCTGCTGCTTCTGCTTCTGGAGGAGCTGATGATGATGCTTATGGCGGTGGTGCTTCTGCTGGTGCTTACTCTGCTGATGCTGCTTCTGGCGGTGGTGCTTCTGCTGGTGCTTACTCTGCTGAAGCTGCTTCTGGCGGTGGTGCTTCTGCTGGTGCTTACTCTGCTGGCACTGCTCCTGATGCTGGTGCTTCTGCTGGTGCTTACTCTGCTGGCGCTGCTCCTGGTCCTGCTGGTGCTCCTGGTCCTGCTGGTCCTGCTTGTGCTCCTGGTCCTGCTGGTGCTGCTGGTGCTTACTCTGCTGCTGCTGATCCTGGTCCTGTTGGTGCTGCTGGTGCTGCTTTTGCTGCTGCTGCTGCTGGTGGTGGTGTGGAGGAGCAGCCCCTACAACCTGGAAGCCCCTCTGATGAGGGCCCATGTGGTCCTGCCAAAGGGAGGAAGAGGCATAACAGAATGGGAGAGGAGGCAATACAACATCGAGGAGGAACATGAGGATGAGGTGCTGGAGTGGCTGAGAGAGAATGAGTATCTATGGCGGAAGGGACACAGTCTCTATAGGGACACCAAAAGTAAGCAGGCTGCTTGGAGAGAGAAGGCAGAGAGACTGGGCTAAACTTCAGAGGTGCTCCTCGGCTGGTGGAAGCACATGCACACCTGGTACGGGAAGCTGCACCTCAAGAAATCTGGCCAGGCCGCGGTCAAGCTGACGGTCAGAGAGACCTACGTCATGGCCAAGTGCAGCTTCCTGGAGGGTGAGATCTGCCACCGAGGAGCAGCCCCTCTCACAACCCTCTCTCTCCGGCAGACTGCTGAGAGCCAGTCCTCTTCTGGCAGAGAGTCAGCTCCTGTCTCCAGTCAGGTTTCTGTGGAGCGTGCCACAACGGAGACCCCCCCGACAGCTGTATTACCCGTGGCGGAGCGCGTAGAGGACCCCCTGATGCAGTGGGAGAAAGGAGACGGCACTTCCACCACAGTCCAACCTGCATCCACCCCCAGCTCCACCTCCACAGAAAGGCAGAGAGGCAAACCGGAGGGACAGAGACACACTGTCCTGCTGGAGATAAGAGACACCATCAGGAGCAGCGTAGATCTCCTCTCTCAGCTGATACACACCGACTTCTCATCCTCTAACCGCAAGCCCTTCCTCACCTATGTGAACCAGACCCTCATGGACATGGCGGAACCCCAGTACCAGGTGGTGAAGGACAGGATCACCGATCTGCTTCACAACCCTCCAGATCCAGATGAACCAGCTCCCACCCAGTCCAGGTCTGCTCCTCCACCCCAGGTGATGTCCCTCCCATTCCAAGGCTTTCCACAGGCCCTCACCTACCAGGGCTATGGCTACCAGGAGGTCCAGCAGCACAGGCAGCAGCCCTTCCCAGTCCAGGCACAGGTTCATGGGACGCCACCGTTGCCACCGGTTCCACTGATGCCACTGATGCCACCCATGCCACTGCTGCCACCGACGTCACCGATGCCACCCACGCCACCGATGCCTCCCACGCCAGTCCTCACCCAGCTGCAGACCAGACAGCTCCACTACACTGCTCCTTCCTCCACCCTACAGCCAAGCCCGGCCTCAGTACAATTGTCATAGGTACTGGGGCTGACACCCCATGGCATGGAGGAAGGAGCTCTCAACATCACGGGGCTGAGCCAGCTGTCTGAACACAACTCTTTATTAAATGCCCTGTTCATTGTAGGCCCACCCAACATACATTGCCCAATCTCATCAGTGTGATGAGACAGGCTGAAGGAAGCATCCATTAATCATCTATCATCCTGTCTTGCCACTCCACTGCTCCAGCTGGCGAGTTGCACCAGTTTCTCAGGAGGTTGCGCTGCTTCTTCCCTTCACGTGAGGCTCTGTTGGGGCCTTGCACATCCTCAGTGTCTATCAGGTTTCGCCCTTGCCTCCATTCCCCAGGCTCCATGTCCCCATTGCTTTGTTGGAGGTCCATGAGCCTGTTCTGCAAGACTGGGTAGCGGGTGCGCATGAGATTGTGCAGGATGCAGCAAGCTTCCACGATCCTCCTCACAGTCTCTGGGCGATGCTGCAAGGTGGTGAGAAGTACCTGGAACCTGTTGGCCAGGATGCCAAAGGCGTTCTCCACCACCCGCCTTGCCCTGGACAGCCTGTAGTTGAAGATCCTCTCTTCACGGGTGAGGAGTCTGGAAGTGTAGGGCTTCATGAGGTAGGTTGTGAGGGAGAAGGCGTCATCCCCCACAATGAAGTTGGGCACATCTTGCGTGTCGTTGGGCAGGGGGTCTGGATCTGGGAAGCCCATGATGAGGTTGCGTTCCAGCCCCTCCTTGAGGTGACTGGCATTGTATACCTGGGTATCTGAAGCTGACCTGTTGCCTGAAGCATCGATGTACATGAACTTGTAGTCAGCATCGACCATGGCGAAGAGGATGATGCTGAAGAAGCCCTTGTAGTTGAAATAAGCGGACCCCGACTTAGCTGGAGCTTTGCAGGCCACGTGCTTGCCATCTATGGCTCCAACGGTGTGGGGGAAGTTCCACCTCTGATACCACTGCTCTGCAACTTTCTTCCATCCTTCTTCAGTGGAGGGACACTGGAGGAGCTCCTCCAGGTATTCTTCGATGATGGCCTGCACCACTTCTCTGACCACAATGCTGATGGTGTTGTGTGGCACCCTCCAGCCATACTGCACGCTCCTGTAGGTGGTCCCTGAGGCCAGGTGGTGCAGAGTCAGTGCCACCTTGAGCCCAGGGTCCAGGCTGGGCCGGAAGTTGGTGCTCTGCTTGGTCAACCTGGATGTCAGCTGCTCCACAACTTCGTCAAACATGGCTGAAGGCATCCTCATGAAGTTCTGGAATGCACGTGGGTCTTCGTTCCTCAGCTCCACCATCAGCTTGTTGTACAGTCCGTACTCTGCTCTTCTCCCGATCCATCTTTGGACCCAGATGCTTCTTGGCCAACTCCTTTTCTTCCCGTAGAACAGGTGAAAGAGCCTGTAGATGGCTTCGCATTGTTGCAGAACAATGGTGGCTACCAAAAGGACTGTGTTACAATCCATGGTGGACATCAATGGATGCTGTGGAAGAGCAAGAGCCAGATGAAGGCTGCAGAGGTCTGCACAGCAGGGCTGCTGGACTGAAAGTGAGATCCAGGTGAGTTGCTCCCCCTTTTTATAGGCAATATAGGTTTTCCACTATGTGTCCTTTTGCATGCTCTAGACATCCTCTAGACATCCTTAATATCCGAGATCGGTCCCCTCTGCAAACGTTTTTTCCATTTTAAATACTTTGTTTGCAAGCTGCATCCGCTTTCCTCCTTTCTCCGTCCGTGCTACTAATGCTGTGCATCTGTTCCGCGTCCATTTCGCTTCCTCCCTGTGTCCGCTTTCCGCTGGAGCGGATTTGAGTTGCGCGGATGCGCAGCGGATGCCAAGCGGATATAGCCGACGCATAATGGATGACAACGGATGCATAATGGATGTTCCCCATATGCGTTGCATATGGAGAACGGACATGTTGGATACATTTTCCGCTCAAAAAGTTTTGAGCACCTCAAAACTTTTTGAGCGGATAGAACCTCAGTCGACGGATGCTGGACAGATAGAAAGGAAGAAAAACAGATGCAGTGAGTATAGAACGGATGCATCGTGTTAACCAACGGATGGCAAGTGTTTCTCTCCATTTTACATCCTCTTACCATCTGTTGGTGCAGTGTGGTAGTTGTTTGTTTACTTCCGTTTCCATGGTGAACTTGATTTTGGAGTGTGTGTTGTTTAGGTGTGTTAGGAAATTGTTTAGGTTTTCTTTTCCATGGGGCCAAATCACAAATGTGTCATCAATGTATCTTAGCCATAGTTTGGGTTTGTGGGTGGCATTACCCAGGGCTCTGGATTCGAATTCTTCCATGAACAGGTTTGCAATGACGGGTGACAGTGGTGATCCCATAGGGGCTCCTTCAATTTGCTTGTATCTTTGTCCTTTGTATATGAAATATGTGTTGGTTAGGCAGTGTTCTGTTAGTTCCATGAGGTCTTTAGCTGGTTGGTATTTATTTTTGATGATTTCAAGAGTTTCTTTTATTGGGACTTGAGTGAATAGTGAAACCACGTCGAAACTTACAAGCAGATCTTCTTGTTCTACGTGTAGATCTTTGATCATTTCTAAGAAGTGGTATGAGTTTTGTACATATGAAGCTGCGGTTTCAGCATGGGGCTGTAGTTGTTTTGCTAAGTATTTAGCTAGGTTTTGTAATGGTGCTCCTATGGAGCTGACTATGGGTCTGAGAGGTATGCCTTCTTTGTGTATTTTTGGGAGGCCGTATAATTTGGGGCATCTAGAAGATTTTTCTCTTGGGATGATCGTCTGTTGGATTTCTTTGCTTATGTGGCTGGTTATAATTTTCTTCTTGGTTAATTTTTCCAGATATGTGGTTGGGTCTGTGTTTATAGCTTTGTATGTGGAGTCTTGGAGTAGGTCTGTCAATTTTGTTTCATAGTCTTTTCTGTCCATTACTACTGTGGCATTTCCTTTGTCTGCTGGGAGTATTATGATATTATTATCATTTTTCAGGGTTTGTAACGCTCTGAATTCATCTTTTTGCAAATTATTTTTGGGTGGTTTCGTTGTGCATAAGATGTGAGTAACCTGGTGTCTTATTCTGTCAGCTTCATCTGTATTTAATTTGGTTAGGCTGGATTCTACTGCACATATGATGGATTCTGTTGGGATTTTTTTTGGGTGCTATGGCATAATTGAATCCTTTGGATAGGACATCTGTTTCTGTTTTGTTGAGTTCTCTGTTGGAAACGTTGTATACTAGTTGTTTCAGGTGTTGTGGTGGGTTATTGGGAATTTTCTTGTCATTTTCTAATTTTTTCAATTTTTTTGAGAGTTTATCATTTTTGTAAGTATTTTCAGTTTCAGCTCTCCAAGTTGTAAGTTGTTTGATCTTATCCCAAAGTAGAGGGTGGATTTTGCTGCTCAATTCCAGGTGTAGTGCTAGCATATCTTTGTTTAACTGATCTAATTGGAATCTTTTACTGTGAACTTCATTTCTGAGTAGAGATATCTCTGTCCTTTTCAGGATACGTTTGGTAGCTGCTGTGTTCTTATGAAATGTTAATTTGAAGCAGGTTGGTGTTACATTGTTGTCTCTGCAGCTGCATAGGAATTTTAGGTCACATAGTATTCCTGCTCTTTTAATATATATATATATATATATTATTTTATACTTATTTTGTATTTACATGTGTGCTGTTCAGCTTCCTTTGGGTATTATCACACGTCATTGTAGTTGTGCTTTTAAAGTTGTAGCAACATTTCGGCAGAATCTCATCTGCCATCATCAGGCTTCTGTATTG
>BLBF01000003.1:25389969-25410832 GCA_015471245.1 Laticauda colubrina | reverse complement strand
ATATATATATATATATATATATATATATATATATATTCACATTCTTAAGTTTTCGCGGGTATGTACGGTATTCAGCTTTTTTCTGGTATTTTGTGATGCAGCTCGGTACGGCTTCTGGTTCGTGGTCGTGTACCACCATACCACAGCTGCATCACTACCTGCTTCAAACCCCTCCGACCCATATATGAAGTGAACGGACGCCCACCATGAAGATGTGTCACAACCACGAACACGAACACGAAGCCAAACAACAATATCACAGCTCACCAGCTCAAATCCCCCAGCAACTAAGACTAACCTGAGCACAATCAGAATCAAACACTGGAACTAAGACAAAAAGAGACAAGGTTAAATGATGGATAAGAATGGTATATGTGTCAGTCTAACAAGACAGACTACTAGACCAAGAAACCAATGCCATATAATCGGAACTACTACTTCATCCAGGTTCAACATTAACTCATATCCTTTATCCTTATCGTACCTTCTTTTCCTCCTGATTTCAAGGCCACACCCTAAACCTTATGTGATCCTGATGTTCATTTCTTATTAATGAATTACACTATGAACATAATTTATGAAAACCTTTCTCATTATCACTCCCTTTTAATAGCTTAAATTAGAACCGAATAAAGACTGCTTGCAGCACCCTAATAATAGTCTGCAGTCTCATTTAAAGATACAGTAATAAATTGTAAGACAGAGAAGCCCTTGGAAGAGCCCCAACAACAACTGTCCAAAATGTAGTAATCTACCTACTTTCCTGTACTCCTGTCAAGATTTAATAGGCAGAATAATCTCTTCATTGACTAAAATTAGCAATAGACTGAAACCTAGTATATTGTGTCTGATTCTAAGCAATCCATTATAGGATGGATAGTGATAAATTAGAATACATTCAGAAAAGAGCATCTAGGATGATAAGGAGTTTAGAAAGAAAAACATATGAAGAACAATTAGTTGAGTAGGATATGTTTAGCCTAGAGAAGATAATGCTGTGTGGAGATTTGATAGCTTTCTTTAAGATTTTAAAGAACTGTTTGAGCAAGCCTGCTTTCAGCACAAACATGAAGAGCTTCTGAAGTTTCCACAATGGAGGAATGGTTCATGAAGATGACAAAAATTGCAGAAATGGCAGTTTACTTGTCTGATTAGAGAGAAGACAACATTTAGTGAATGGAAACTCTTTGTGGACTTTTTTCTAAGGTCCATTTGAATAATTTTAGTGGTGTTTATTGGCATATAGTAGTTCAGTTTTGAGTATCCTGTGAGTAGAAAGCCTAGGTTTCAATGTAAATAGAGATACATCAGAAAACAACAAGGAAAAGCTATTGCTATTAAAAAAGGAGAAATCATGAAAATGACCCATCGGGCCTAAGAGTTGCCTAATGAAGAAAATGTTAGGTTACATTGTCCTTGTAAAATACACGTTACTAGGTTTGACGATGAAAATACAATTGCTATCTGTCCTATGAGATACTAGCATACAGCACTTCATTTAATGATTTGGGTACGACTAGCTCTGCCACAAGCAAACTACATGTGATTTGGCCATATTTGCCCATGCTTTGTATGATAACATTTTCTATACTCAAATAAAAGCACTGATATTTCACAAGAGAAAAAAAAATAAACATGTTGCTCTCTTTCAAAGACCAGAAGTTGATATTTGTTTTATATCATCTTTGATTTAATATTTGTTGCTGACCAAAAGTATACGTCTATGAACGTGTATATGTCAGTGTGCTTTATTTTCAGATAATGAAATGATAAAGTTCGGAGTTATTTTTATGATTTGTTGTTCAAAAACATTGTCATCCAAGTTATGTAATAGCATATTGGCACATTCATAGAGACATACAGAATTAATCCTGTGCCTATATACTTGGACTCTCTGCTGGGATGTATTCCCTTCCTAATATTAACTGGATTGAAAAGGGATTATATGTCCTTGATTAGCTAGAGAAAGGGTGACAGCCTCATATGTTATTCTATATGTTGAAATCTAACACAGTACTGGTCTGGTTTGGAAAAATGATCAGAAGCTATGCTTCTCACAACACACTAGTTTTATTTGCAATGTGTATGCCATTTTTCAAAAGCAGTTTTAGTTCTGATGTTGTGCTAAAGAATAACAGAAAAACAGAGTTGAAAGAGGTCTTGGAGGTCTTGTAGTCCAAACCCATGCTCGAGCAAGAAACCTTATATCATTTCAGACAAATGTGCTCAAACTCTTTAAAAAAAAAAAAAAAACTTCAGTATTAGAGCACCCATGACATTTGGAGGCAAGAAGTAAGCAGGCTTCTCAAAGGCCTGAATCAGACAATTAAAAGCATCATGTGTAATGCTAACACATGAAATTTGGTAGCCAATTCATTCCATTTTCCTTTCAGAAGCATACAGTTAATACCAGGGATGGGATCCGACCGGTACAACTGCCAGTTCTGTTGTTCTGCATCACGTACACATGCATGAGTCATGCAAGTGCAATTTACGACATGCTGAGTTGCCTGGACAGCTGAGCAATGCTGCATGCAAGTGCGTAGCAGTTGGAAAAGCCCCTTTCTCCCATGAGCTGTTCAGAGCATCTAGAAGTGGGAGGTGCTTCAGTCTCTTCTGGAAAGGCTGTGCTTAAAACTCCGGGACACTCCTCCTCCTCCACGGGACACCTCCCCAGCGTCCCCCAGTTTTAGCTCAGCCTTCGTAGTAAGAGGTGGTGCACTCCTTGACTGGAACGGTTTCTTAATTCAGCTATTCAAAATTCAGGTTTGCTCTTGGGTTATTTCGGCTCATAAAAATCTCCCCCAATTAATTTGGCATCTTCAAGGCTTGTGCCTCAATTAGGTTATCTTGATCAGTTTGAAAACAGCTTCCTTGTGACTGGCGGAGCCTGCCACTCTGCAGGCAGCCTGAGATGGCCGTTTCATGCAATTACCTTATCCCCTGATCATCTTCTCTGCGATCGTAGCGGAGCGCTCACAGCTGCGGCTCACTTCTCCTTGCTGTTTCATCTGACAGGAGCATTTATCTCACAAGTTGAGTGTCAACAGCAGTGGCTCATTAGACTGCTCAGGCATTAACAGCGGAGATTCTGGCTTCCCGCCTTTTTCAACGGCTGGCTTCAAATTCACGCCCAAATATCACAGGCGCCATTCCCTGCTGCTTTCCCTTTTGGGGGACTGGGGCAAGTACCTTCCCACTCCGTTTTCCCTGGGATTAGTTCTCCTTTGTATTGCTGGTGTTGGATAAGCAAGCTAGTCCTTAAACAGAAATTTCTTTGCAATTGCCTTTGGATCATTTCATTGGAGTGAAGCCGCAAGTGCCATTTCAAACAGCGGGACGTTTTTGACAGGAAAGGATCCATCCAGGCCCTGTATAGCTGTTTTCCCTTGTTGGGGACCAGGGATCCGGAATATTTCTTGCTTGGAGCACTTGGGGGTTTCCCTTGTTGGGGACCCTGAGATATTGTTTACCATATACACAGTTTTACATATAGATATAGGCACATGTATATATATCAGAGGGGAACCTTCAGGGCCTTCTACGCCTTCAGAGTAGGCCTTAAAAAAATCTGGACCAAAAAATATAAGTATTAAATTATTATATATAATCTATCTAATTTAATTTAATACAATACATTTAATACATTTTCTCTAATCTATGTTCTAAAGTTAAGTTTACTGTCAAGTTCACATCAGCAATGAAAGGGTTACTGTCCTGAAACATATTATCCAATCAGAATCATCTGTCTCTATCAAAGCCCAGTTAGCTGGCTCATTAATTGGTTAGGACTTCATGAATCCAGGGGAAGGCCAAGCTATGTGTTTTGGTTTGGAGAGTGATGGGAAAACTGACCAATCACGGTTTGATTTTAAGTGGGTGGGACAAAAACAAAAGATCATAGGCCTTCATGAAGTCCTACCAGCAGCTGCACAGTGAAATCCTGGACAACATTCTCACTCAGCTGAGGAACAGGTTCAAGGATCATGAAAAATTGATGTTCCTTGCCCTTCTGGACCCCAAGAAGTTTGCCTCATACAGAGAAAACTTCCCCAGCTCTGCGTTTCAGAATGAGGGCTGAGGTGAAGGCCCAGCTGTAGTGCTCACGGTTCGCCACTGATATATATATATGAGTGTGCATAGATATCTATATACATAGACTTACACTCCTGGAGGAGCATTCTACTTTCAACCACAGGGGAAGGCATCACCCCAAAGTACAAATATTAATAACAGTAACAATATTTTTTTTTAAAAATTAAAAATTAGTCAGAGGCAAGAGAATCAGTCTTCCACAATGGAAAGTGACAATGTCTTCCGCTCCAAGACAAATAAGTCCTGAGATAAGTCAGTGGGCCCCAAAAAGGTCTCTAAGGCGCCAGATAAGGATGCCCATAGATGGCACCTAGCCTTGGAAAGGCAATTGCAGAAACGGGCCAGGGAGGCGGACAAGATGACTATGACACAACAATCGGATCAGGACCCAAGTACATTGTTGGGGCCCTTGGACTTATTTACCCAGCCCAGGCAGGTGATTTCTGGACAACCTCCCAAAGGCATATCTCCTCCAATAAGCACTGCCTGACTAATCTCAGAGGCAACCTTCACCCCTACGGTCACCGGCTTAAGACAGGATGAGGGATTAGCTGAGACTATTCCCATTGAAATGAGGCAATGGATGGAGATGGCGATTCAAAGGGGCATTGCGGCTGGAGTTCAGCAATCCATCAGGACCAGACACTTCTCGGCTACTTCGGATGTGGGATCCCTGTCTGCTCGATCCTTTGTGCATATGGGACAACATCAAACTCAGGTATTCCCCAATATTCCTAACATACCAGCCCAGGGTCTTTGGGAGAAGGTGGAAGTTGAGGATCAGGATGTTCCCATGGAGGTAGAGTCGATCCATCAGATGGACTTGGGGTTGTTAGAGGCTGACCCACTAGAACGAGGAATGTTGGATGACGAAGGCCTCATTCCGGACCAGCCTACCTTTTCTGACCTTTTTCGCCCACGCCTCTTTAAATCTTTACTGTTTGAGGCAAAGAACACCGCTAAACTAGGCACATCAAACTCTTATCCATTGTCAACAGGGTCTCAGGATGAAGCCGAGGATCTAATATTCTCACAACCGGCTAATAAGGCGGAAACTATTCCTGTTCCTCGTATGTTTGCTGAATTAGTACAAAGTCAATGGGCATCAGCAGCATCATACCCAGCCCCAGCAGGGTACGATAAACGATATTTTAAGTTGCTCCAGAGTTTTCAAATTTTCTCAAAACGCCAGAGGTGGATGAGCCCATTGTGGCACTGGCCTTTTCTTCAACCTTTCCCAATGAGGCCAAGGAAGCCCTGAGACCAGAAGACAAGAGAGCAGAGTTGGCACTCCGTAGGGCACACGTTTCTGACGTCTGGGCCATTAAGGCAGCTACAGCTGCATCCTTTTATACATGGTCCTCCCTCCGATGGCTCTTCCACTTGAGGGATTTATTGCCGGCGTCAAATGTCAGAGCCCACCAGGACATAGCTAAGATTATTGCAGTGGCAGAATTCTCTGCCGATGCCACATTTAATGCAGTCAAATTCTCGTCTAGGGCCATAGCATCTCACGTATCAGCATGGAGGCTGCTATGGCTCAGACACCAAGCATAAATGCATCAGCCCCAATATCAGAGGATAAATTATTTGGCAGTGTCTTGGAGCCCCTCCTTATAAGAATAGAAACAAGAAAAAAGTGCTTCCTCCTCTTTTTCAGAGGTCTGAAAACAGAACGCCTCAGTCGTTTCAAAGGGTTCCTTTCAGCCCTACTATCAAGGCCCATAC
Source organism: Laticauda colubrina (assembly GCA_015471245.1). Lineage (NCBI taxonomy): Eukaryota > Metazoa > Chordata > Lepidosauria > Squamata > Elapidae > Laticauda > Laticauda colubrina. The sequence goes on along the minus strand of BLBF01000003.1, from coordinate 25,405,009 downwards.
GTTCCCAGATCTCAGAGAACATCAGGCTACAGGCCCAGTTTTAGACAGAATAGATCCGAATCTTCTGATAGAGGTCAGTGGGGAGGCCAAAATAGAAGAAACCCCAGAGTTCCTGGAGGCTGATTTTTTCGTCGCCCCAAGTGAGTCCTTGACAGCAGTTCCCATTGGAGGGAAGCTAAAATTGTTTGCTGATCAATGGGACAGTTCCACCTCTGATGCGTGGGTCAGGTTAGGTTTGGTTTGGTTTGGTGCAAGAGTTTCAATCCTCCCCCTCGAACTTTTTCATTCGGAGCCCTAGGTCCACGGAACCCATTAAGAGGGCATTGATGCAGGAGACTATTAATCATCTTCCACATATTCGGGCCATTAGAGAGGACCCACCTGAACAGCAGGGTCAAGGCTGTTACTCTCTATTGTTTGTGGTCCCAAAGATTTCGGGGGGCTGGAGGGCAATTCTGGACCTCAAATGTCTGAACAGATCATTGGTTTATCGAAAATTCAAGATGACTACTCTCTAGTCCATTCTGCTCAGCATCAGAGAGAACGATGTCCTGACCTCTATAGATCTCACAGAGGCTTGTCTGCATATACCAATTAGACCTGCTCACTACAAATATCTTAGATTTTGCTATTGTGATCAGCACTACGAATATATCGCCCTACCATTCGGTCTGGCTTCGGCCCCTATGACTTTTACTAAGGTCCTAGCGGTTTTGGCTGCCTCACTCAGGATCAAATCTATTCACTTACAATGTTATCTAGATGATATTTTAATTTTGTCATCTTCCAGACATCAAGCAAAATTGGATACCAAGATTACTCTGGAGACCCTTCAAGATCACAACTTTTCCATAAATTGGGATAAAAGCCATTTGATCCCCTCAACTAGGTTAGTTCATTTTGGGGCAGTGATAGATACCGTGGAGGACAAGGTCTTTCTCTCTTAGGACAAGTTAAACAGTATCCAGTCTTTGGCTAGAGAGATAAGAGCCTCAAAGAGGGTTTCCCTGGCAGTGCTGTCTCAACTGTTAGGGAAACTGATTTTTTGTATTTCTATTGTGCCTTGGGCTCAATTCCATTCTAGAGAGCTGCTACCTTTCCAGCAATCCGGAAGAGCCACTTCCAATGTCCGGATAAAGGTACTGTACAATGTTCTCCGATCGCTCCGCTGGTGGTCGGAAAAAATAATAAACAAGGGGTGTCCTTTCAAGGAACCTTACAGGGCAATGATCACAACCAGTGCCAGTGTATAGGATGGGGAGCTCACTTCCAATCCCACACTGCGCAGGGAATTTGGACTATTTCCAAACAATCACAAAGCATCAACCTGTTGGAGCTGAGAGCAGTTCATCTGGCCTTACGCAGTTTTCTACCCCTTTTCCAATCATGCCACATTCTGGTCCTGACAGACAATATCACAACCAAGGCCCATGTAAACAGATGGGGGTACCTATTCCAAACTTCTGATGCTGGAGACGACCAAGTTGTTCAAGTGGGCCGAGGCCAATCTGTTTTTGCTCAAGGCAAAACATATAGCAGGGGCCTTAAACACACAACCGGACTGGCTCAGCAGGGCCATGATAGATCAGGCAGAGTGGCACCTATACCCATCTGTCTTCCAGGAAGCAGTGCGGGGATTTGGGCAACCGGTGATTGATCTATTTGGCTCTCCTCTCAACACCCAATTGCCCTGGTATATTTCAAGTTACCCAACTCGGGGTGGAGGCCGTCAATGCTCTGTGATGTCAGTGGCCTCCTGAACTTCTATATGCATTTCCTCCACTCCCGGTAATACCCAGGTTGATCCAGAAGTTATTGGAGGAACGAGCGGAATTGATATTGGTCGCCCCTTACTGGCCCAGGCGAACGTGGTTTGCAGACTTACAGGACCTGTCGAGAGAACAACCTTGGAAAATTTCACCATCGAAGGTTTCCCTCTCCCAAGGGCCGATACTTCACCTGGACCCACAATAGCTCAGTCTAGCCGTATGGAGGTTGAGCGGAGCTGTTTAAGGGCCCAACAGATTTCAGAGGATGTTATTGCCACCATTCAAGCATCCAGACGGTCCTCAACAAATCTTATATACGAGGCCACGTGGTCCGCTTTCTATTGCTGGTGCTGGGGGTGTAAGATCAACCCAACTGCCCCATCAATAGGACAGTTATTGGACTTTTTACAGGAGGGGTTGACCAAGGGCCTATCTCCAAATACTTTATGCAGACAGGTGGCGGCTTTAGCCTCGGTGATATCCTGGGATGACCTTTGTTCCATAGCTCACCATCCACATGTCCGCCACTTTCTTAAGGGTGCTGCAAACTTACAACCTCCTGTAATTCACCGCTATCCCATCTGGGACCTCAACAAGGTGTTAATCGCACTTACAACTGGCCCATTCGAGCCTTTAAGAACCGCTAGTCTCAAATTCCTGACATATAAGGTGGTCTTCTTGATTGCAATCACAGCAGCAAGGAGGATTTCCGAATTGGCGGCATTATCAATGAGAAAGGATCTGTGCGTATTTCATGTGGACAGAGTGATTGGTCCATCGTTCACTCCTAAAATAAATTCAGTCTTCCACAGAGTGCAGGAGTTGGTTCTTCCAAATTTTTGTCCGAAACCATCTCATAGACTGGAGCACCAATGGAATCGACTTGACATTCGAAGGGCATTAAGCATCTATCTCGACCGTATGGTGACATTTCAAAAAATTGAGGCTCTATTCCTATCCTTCAACCCATCCACTTTAGGACACAAGGTGTCATCAACGACCATTGATAGTTGGTGGTTGAGAGCCACCATAGCTAAAAGTTATGAATGCCAGTCCATCTCAGTTCCTAAGGGCATTACAGCCCACTCGACAAGGAGTGCGGCAACATCAGCAGCATGGGCCACTCGGGCTTCCATAGACTAAATTTGCAGAGCGGCGACTTGGGCTTCACCATCACCCTTTGTCAGAAATTATAAAATTGATGTCTATGCCTCAGCGGATGCTTCATTTGGTAGAAGAGTCCTGCAGAGGGTCCCTAGAGTTCAGAAGTGGATTTCGATCCAGACGGAGTCCCTTCCTAAGGACAGGCCAAGCTTTGGTATGTCCCACTTCTGGATGCTCTGAACAGCTCATGGGAGAAAGGACATTGGTACTTACCTGATATGCCTGTTCTCTGTGAGCTGTGAAGAGCATCCAGCCCCACCCATTTCTTTCCATCTGGGGGGTTCCGTTCCAGTCAGGGATCCAGATTAGGTGCTGAGTTCCGGACTTTGGCACTCAGTCTTCGCAAAACTGGGGGACACTGGGGAGGTGTCCCATGCAGGAGGAGGAGCGTCCGGGAGTTTTAAGTCCAGCCTTTCCAGAAGAGACTGAAGCACCTCCCACTTCTGGATGCTCTTCACAGCTTACAGAGAACAGGCCTATCAGGTAAGTACCAACGCCCTTTTTCCTGCTTTTTCAACCGCAGCTGTGTTGCACAAAGCAGCTGTGGTTGAAAAAGCAGGAAATAAAGATCAGGTAGAAGCCCGAGCGGGTGGGTGGGCCAAAAGAGCAGCAGATATAGAGCCAGTTCTATGTATGCTCTCTGTTTGCTGCTTTTCAGAGCAACTGGTTCTACAGAAATGTACAAAACCGGTAGAATTCCACCCCTGATTAATACTACCCTTTCATTTGTTATTCCCATTTTCTTTTTCCACAACCTTTGTAAGCTGAACTGCTTTACCTTTTGCTATGTCTGATTTTTGTTTTTTAAAGTTGTATCCATTAATTAGATTGAAACTAACTCTACTGAGGGTAAGCATCAGTGTTTTGCCTTTATTGGTTTTGTTTCCAGTGCTTGTTGTTTCAAACAATTCTGTGGTTTGGTAGCATATTCTAACTCCTTCCTTTTGCAGAATCTTAAAAGTTGCCAACCCTCTTTTGCTTTCCTTGCTGTAACATTGGCTTTGTCTCTTTATTTTTCAGGCTGGATCATCCAGTTCTTCATGTTTCTTGGAATGATGCTGTGGCCTTTTGCAGTTGGGCAGGAAAACGGTTACCAACTGAAGCTGAATGGGAATATAGCTGTCGAGGAGGTCTTGAAAACAGGTTCTCATCCTTATTTTCTAATTTTCCAGAAAAATGAATTAAGCAAAGAAACTACTGTATATCTTTCACCTAGTCTCCAAACTAAACAATCACTTTCTCCCTAGAAGTTAAGCTAATCCAGGTCAATGATATTGAGTTCACTGTATTATTAATGCAAGCTGCCAATATTTACATTTAAAGGGGGGGGGCGTGTGTCAGTTCTCTCTTTCTCTTTTTTTTTTTGTCTCTCTCTCCCTCCCTTAATATGCCATTAGCTAACGATTTTTTTATAGTAGTCTTATTTTTTAAAGTAATATGTTTAAACAGTACGATTGTACAACTGCCTTCCTTAACTTTTGTCTATGCTTCTTTTGACAGACTTTTCCCGTGGGGAAACAAACTTCATCCAAATGGTCAGCACTATGCAAATATTTGGCAGGGAGAATTCCCTAGAAGCAATACAGAGGAAGATGGCTACAAAGGCACCGCACCTGTAATTACGTTAGTGATATGATAACAGAATTGAAGGGATCTTGGAGGTGTTCTAGTTCAACCTCCTGCTCAAGCAGGAAACCCTACACAATTTCAGGCAATGGTTGTCCAATCTCATTTTAAAAACCTCCAGTGTTGGGGCACTCACAATTTCTGGAGGCAAGACATTCCACTGATTAATTGTTCTAACTGTCAGCAAATTTGTCCTTAGTTCTAGGTTGATTTTCTCCTTGATTAGTTTCCATCCATTGCTTCTTGACCTACCTTCAGCTGCTTTGGAGACTAGGTTGACCTCTTTGTGGCAGCCCCTCAAATATTGGAACACTGGTATCATGTCACTCCTAGTTGTTCTTTTCAACTAGATTTACTCAATTTCTTCAAGTGTTCTTCATATGTTTTAGCCTCTAGTCCCTTAATCAAACTTTATTGCTCTTCTCTGTATTCTTTCTAGAGTTTCAACATCTTTTTTGTATCATGGTGAACAGAATTGGATGTAATATTCCAAGTGTGGTCTTACCCAAGGCATTCTAAAGTGGTACTAACACTTCACATGATCTTGATTCTATCTATCTGTTAATGCAGCCTAGGACTCTGTTGGTTTTTCTGGCAGCTGCAGCACACTGCTGGATCATATTTAAGTGATTGTCCACAAGGTGTCCAACATTCCTCTCTCAGTTGAGCCAGGTATATGAAAATCATCAGGTATATCAGTAAAGATGGATCCCATTTGAGAAAATAGGCTTGTGACAGCTATGGCCATTCTGTGTTGGGTCTGCAGCAGAATTTTGTCTCTCCCTCTCCCAAAAAAAGCTTTTTGTGGTTCTTTTTAACTTCAGTGCAATCACTATTGACCATTTGAGAAAATTGGATGCCATTTGCAGGCATAATTGTCCTTTCAAGGGAATGAGGCCTAAGAAATGACAGGTGAATTATGGTGGTTTTGTACAAAGTATCTTTTAAATTGGAGGGAAATGTGGATCATTTACCCTCCCTATGGGCCAGAGTATTTTATATGGAAGCATATAATAGTGCTGCCCCTAAGTTAGGAACCTTAAAGCAATTTAAAACAAAAGGTGCAAGGATCCTACAAAATGGTGATGGGCACACTGTAAATAAGAGAAATATTTCTTCTTGCACAGTGCTTGGATAATCTGTAGACAAACAGATGTCAGGAAAATCTGAAGGAAGTTAACACAGGGATAGCGTTTTAAACCAAGTTTTTTTTAACTGTAATAGCATGTGCATCCCAAAAGATAGCCTGCTTTGATTATTAATTCGAGTGTAAAATCATCTAACTACACCATTAAAACATTGGTGCACTCAATAACTTAACAAGGATACAAAGAGGTTAAAAGGTGACGGTCAATGAAAAATAATTCATGATTTTACTTTGTATCCAGCTGTTATAATAGAAATCATTTTTCTAATATGAACAATTGCTACTGGACTGGATCTCTGTCCTTGTCCATCCATCTGTTCTCATGGTGGCCAAGGAAGCCCATTAGACTCCTAGCAAATGGCCTTTAGTCAACATCCTTCAATAAAGCATTGTGACTATAAATAAAAAGGAGAGCCAAATAACATAATTCCATGGTACAGAAATTAGAGTTTCCCATTAAAAAACAGAAAAAGCTTATGTTCAACAAGATATATTTTTATTTAATTCTGACATGTTTTGCTGTGAGTAGAGAGTAGGTAAGCAGTAATAGACCTTAGTTCAAATACAACATTTAAATTAGATTCCACTTAAATTAAGCTTGATTCTTGATAAATTTATGGACACATCCTTGTAGTTTTCCTGGCAACAATAAATCAACCAGAGGTTAGGCAAAAAATTAGTGTAAAGCATCTTTTGCTGTTATCCAGCAGGCTTCTGGATATTTGGAGCCCAGATCTAGTTACCTGGGGAAGGGGATATCATCTGAGATCTCAGAGCTTGCCCCCAAATCTTGTGTCTCTACACAAAGTCTCTACAAAAGTCTCTACAAAAGTTCCCATCACTTATCCTTTCTATTCCAGCTCTGGCTATTCCGTTATCTATGGTTAGTATAAATATCAACCATAAAGAAAGAGTTATTTTCAAAAGTGTAGTAATTTACATTGTCACTATGTAAGATATTTTCAACAGTCACCAGTTTTGAACTGGTAAAGAAGAATCACTAAGAAATGATCCCCTGCCATTAAGCCTAAGGATAAAGGGAAAGGGGAGGGAAGGTTGAGAAACTTTTTAATTTTCTTCTGGTGAAAAATAGAGAACAGGCAGAGAGAGTGGAGCTGCTGACTCTATGTATTGATTGCAACCTCACCCGTATTAATTTCTGGGAAAAAATGTTAATGAAGTACATCTGGCATTTCTCTCCTATGTCTGCTGGATAGAGAGCTTTGTAGTGCACTTTACTCTTGTAACAAGTCGTTCTCTAATCACAAATGTCAGGGTCAGAAAAAAAGGCAATTTATTACTTAACTGTCATACCTGCACATATAATGAGAATGAGTTGTTTTGGTCCTTAGTACTGATGTATTTTGATTATCACCTACCAAGGAAAAGATCAAAGTGCTGTTTTGTTTTAAATGCATTGCTTTGCCTCCTCCATTATTGATCCGGCCTAACATAAATTCTCACAATTTCCTGTGCATGACTGTGTATTTTTGAGAATTGGATAGGAAACTTCTATCCATGCAGTAAAAGGTTGATATTGATATTGTTCCGTATTTTAAAATGTTTGTAACAACTGTATAAATTGGCCAGAGTTGCTGATAATCTGGCACCATATACATTTAGTGTATATTCTTTTTGTGGTAGCTGCCAGTCAACCAGTTGCTTAGACTAGGTTTGGTTACCAATTGAGTCCTTCCCAAGGATATGAAATATGCACATGTTGTTTGATGGTGTTACAGGTATCACTGCAAGTTGTAAACTGTTCCAAGTAAAGCAGTTTTTTTTTGCAGATGATGGGTGATTTTCTCAATACCAATGGTGTTCAAGTGGTGCTCCAGGTGTTTTGGTTTTCTACCCAAGGCACTTATTATTATTGGTGTTATTTTTGCTTTCTTTTGCCACAGTATTTATTTGCAGGTCTTTATTTTTTGTTATTTTCTCCAGTTCTTTCTCTTCTACTTTGCTGTCTACAGGCATTGTCATATCTACTATTCAGACTTTTGTCTTTCTTTTCAGCATTGGTTAAGTCTGGGGCATTGTGTGGCAGGTGATTGTCTGTTTGAATTCTAAAGTGCAAGAGCACTTAGGTCCTTCATTTTCTATCACTTTCTTTATTTTGTGGTCCCACTATAAATGGTATTTCTTGCAAATATTCCAGTGTACCACTGTTGCTGCGTTGTCATGCAATTGTTGTCCATTTGTGTGATCTTCTTGCAGCAGGTAACTAGGTGGTCCACTGTTTCTTTAGCTTCTTTGCAGAGGCAGCATTTGCTCTCTTTGACTGTCTTCTCAATTCTGGATTTGTATGCATTTGTTCTTAAAGCTTGGTCTTGTGCAACCAGAATTAGATCTTACACCTCCTTCTTAAACTTTCCTGCTCTTATCCATTGCTGAGTTTGTTGTTATCTGCTTTGCCTGCTAGCTTTTCTATGTATTGGGCATATAAATCTTGACCTTACCTTGTCTCTTTTCTTCTCTTCATTTGAACTTTCTTGTAGTTTGGTTCTCTAGTATTTGTAAGCCTTCCTGATATACTAGCTTCATTGCATCTTCTTCACAATTTTCAGATATTCTTCCAATGCCCCTTTTTCTTCTTTAACTGTTGGATAAACATTCCACATCCATCTATTTTATTTAGTATGATTATTATTATTGGCAGCAAAAGAGAATTGGCACTTACTAAGGAAACGTATCCTTCAGCAGGGCTATTGAGCTGCAACAATGAAGGACATATCAAATAATGTTGATGCATCAGAGCTGAAGCAAAATGATATTAAAAAAACTGATTATATATCAAAATTGCTCAAATAGACAACTAGATATACTTCTGTGGCCAGAGAACCTAAAGATCTGAGCAAGAGGTCTTTTTGTAGAGCATGAGAATTTAGGGAATATGTTAAGGAAAGATTTTTTTTTCCTAGTAATGAGAAAATTGTAATCTAGATCATCACGATCATTAAGAACAAAAAAACCCTGCAAATCAATATTGTACAGATGAATTCTTCTTTCCCATTCAGTAAATTAATTGGTTACTTATAGGATAAATAATCTAATTTTTCTGCACTGTTGACCACTTTTTTTTTCTGAGGCAGGTAACAGCATTTCCTCCAAATGGTTATGGCTTGTACAACATTGTGGGAAATGCCTGGGAGTGGACATCAGACTGGTGGGAAATTAATCATTCTGCAGATGAAACATACAGCCCGGTGAGTATCTTCTGCTGCTGATTTACTGTCTTGACAATTGTGCTGTTGCCATTCTTAGAGCAGTTGCAAATGCTGTGTTTCTAATGCCTCAATTTGCATGGAAACTAGTATGATTCTGGAGGCAAGAGTTTGTGTTTGCCAGCTCTCTTACTTGGCTTAAGCTTTAATTTTGCAGTGGCCCACTGGCTCCATTAATTCTCCATGTCAACTTTTCATCTTGGTGGAAAGAAAAAAAATCTCATCTGACCAATGTTATTGTGGGCTTTCTATCTACTTTTCATTTTCATTTATTCAATTTCTGTAACCACCCAATTCAATCAAGTGTCTCTGGGTGGCATACAATTCTTGAGTCCTTGTTGGATCTGGAAGCCTTCTTCTCTCAAAAAAGAAAGAAAGAAAGAAAGAAAAATGCCTGTAAAATGGAATGTTTGACTCTCTGAAAAGATCTTCCTGCCCCTGTTTCTTCCAAGGGCTAAATTTGAAGGAGGCTTCATTCTTCTGTTTCATGCTAATTTGCTTTAGAACTCCAATTCATAATTTCAAACAACACATTCAATGTAAAGCCCATGTCACACTGCACCAACAGATGCAAAGAGGATGTAAAACGGAGAAAAACGCTTGCCATCCGTTGGAAAACGCGATGCATCCGTTGTGTACTCACTGCGTACGTTTTTCATATGCTCTATCCGTCGAGCATCCGTCTACTGCTATTTCATCCGCTCAAAAAGTTTTGAGCTGCACAAAACTTTTTGAGCGGATGAACTTTCTGCCGCATATGATCTACATCTGTGAAACATGCGGGCAACAAACTTTCTACGTCTGTTGTCATCCATTAATGTCTGCTGTATCCTCTGGGCATCCTCTGGGCATCCGTGCAACTCAAATCCGCTCCAGTGGAAAACGGAAAGAGGGAGGAAGCGAAAGGTACGCGGAACGTCCATACAGCGTTAGTAGCACGGACATAGAAAGGATGAAAGTGGATGCAGCTCGGATATAAAGCATTAAAACGGACAAAACGTTTGTATATGGGATGTATCTCGGATATTTAGGATGTCTGGAGGATGAGTATGTGGAAGGACACCTAGCGGAAAACTGATATTTCCTGTAAAAAGGGGGAGGAAATCACCTGGATCTCAGTATCAGTCCAGCAGCTGTGGTGTGCAGACCTCTTCAGCCTTGGTCTTGCTCTTCCACATCATCCATTGATCTCCACCATGGATCATCACACACTCCTTATGGTAGCTGCCATCATTCAACACCAGAACCAAGCCCTGTTCAGACTGTTTCACCTTTTCTACGCAAGCAGGATATTTAGGATATCTGCAGGATGTCTAGAGGATGCAAAAGGACACCGAGCGGAAAACCTATATTTCCTATAAAAAGGGGGAGGAACTCACCTGGATCTCACTTTCAGTCCAGCAGCCCTGCGGTGCAGACCTCTTCAGCCTTCATCTGGCTCTTGCTCTTCCACAGCATCCAGTCATCTCCACCATGGATTATCACACACTCCTTTTGGCAGCCACCATCGTTCTACAACAGTGCAAAGCCATCTACAGGCTCTTTCACCTGTTCTACGCGAAGAAGAGGAGGCAGCCAAGAAGTGTCTGGGTCTTAAGATGGATCACCAGAAGAGCAGAGTACGGACTGTATAACAAGCTAATGGTGGAGCTGAGGAACGAAGACACTCGTGCATTCCAGAACCCCTGCCCAATGACACACAAGATGTGCCCTACTTCATCGTGGGGGATGATGCCTTCTCCCTCAGAACCTACCTCATGAAGCCCTACACTTCCAGATGCCTCACCCATGAAGAGAGGATCTTCAACTACAGGCTGTCCAGGGCAAGGCGGGTGGTGGAGAACGCCTTTGGCATCCTGGTCAACAGGTTCCAGGTACTTCTCACCACCATGCAGCATCACCCAGAGACCGTGAGGAGGATCGTGGAAGCTTGCTGCATCCTGCACAATCTCATGCGCACCCGCTACCCAGTGTTGCAGAACAGGCTCGTGGACCTCCAACAAGGCAATGGGGACATGGAGCATGGTGAATGGAGGCAAGAGTGAAACCTGATAGACACTGTGGATGTACAAGGCCCCAACAGAGCTTCACATGAAGGGAAGAAGCAGCGCAACCTCCTGAAACACTGGTGCAACTCCCCAGTTGGAGCAGTGGAGTGGCAAGACAGGATGGTAGATGCTTAATGGATGCTTCCTTGAGCCTGTCTCATAACACTGATGAGATTGTGCCATGTATGTTGCGTGGCCCTACAATGCACAGGGTATTAATAAAGAGCTTTGTTTATGTTAAAATGTGTTGGTCAATGATTAAATTGTTATTGATAAAAAAGGCAGCTGGGAGGGTGGAGGTTTATCTATCTCACAGCTATCCTTACCTGTCCCACAACTATCCTCACCTATCTCACAGCTATTCTTACCCATTCCACAGCTATCCTTACCCATCCCACAGCTATCCTTACCTATCCCACAAGCATGCAAAGTCTTAACCATTTTTCAAAGTTTTCTCCAACACTTTATTTAGTAAAAAAAATGAACCAAGTATGTGAAGCAAAGATAACCTTTATTAATAACAAACTGTATGACTTCATTAAAAAGCAAAATGAACCAAGTAAAGTGTCTTAAGCAAAGATAAAGTGAACAGGTAACAACTCAGTCTCTGGCACTCTTCTCAGTCACTCTGAGGCATGCCCATAGTCTCAGATGTAAAGGGGCCAGGGACTGTGGAGGTGGCTGTGGCTGGAGTGCTGGTCTGAGAGGCCATTGGGGTGCCTGGCCCCGAGAGTACAACAGGAGATGGTGTGTGCAGGAAGCTCTCAGAGAGCTGACTCAGTCCCATGAGATTGAGAGGCCCTCATCAAGTACCTGGGATGTGAGGCCCAAGACTGATGACAGATGTTCTGATGACGGGCTTGGCTGTGGGGTGGAGGAAGGAGGAGTGTAGTGGGACTGTCTGGTCTGCAGCTGGGTGAGGTGAGGCGTCTGTGTCGTCTGAGGAACCTGGGCCTGGACTGGGAAGGGCTGCCTCTGCTGTGGGAAGTCCTGGTAGTGGTAGGCTTTGTAGGTGAGGGGCTGTTGAAATCCGTGGAAGGGCTGTGACATCACCTGGGGTGGAGGAGCAGACCTGGAGTGGGTAGGAGCAGGTTCAGCTGTGCCTGGAGGGTGGTGCAGAAGAGCTGTGATCCTCTCCTTCATCACTTGGTACTGGGCCTCGGGCATGTCCATGAGGGTCTGGCTCACGTAGGTGATGAAGGGCTTGCAGTTCAAGGATGGTATGTCGAAGTGGACCAGCTGGGACAGAAGATCTGTGCTGGCTTTGATTGTGTCCCTGATCTCCAAGAGGAAAGTGTGGCTCTGTCCCTCCAGTCTGCCTCCCTGCCTGCTTTCTGTGGAGGTGGAGCTGGGGGTGGGGGTGGCTTGGTCTCTGGTGGCTACTTCTTCTTGCTCCATCTGAGGCAGGGGATCCTCCATGTCCTCCGGCACGGGGAGTGTAACTGTCGGGGGGGGTCTCTTTCGTGGGGCCCTCCAAAGACACCTGCCTGGACATGGTAGCTGTCTCCTGGCTGGAAGAGGAGTGGCTCTCTGTGGGCTGTCTGAGAAAGAGGGTTGACAGAGGGACTGCTCCTTGGTGGCAGATCTCACCCTTCAGGAAGCTGCACCTGGCCATGACATAGGTCTCCCGGTCAGTGACAGCGGCCTGCCTGGATTTCTTCAGGTGCAGCTTGCCATACCAGGTGTGCATGTGCTTCCACCACCCCAGGAGGACATCAGCAGTGTAGCCCAGGCTCTCCGCCTTCTCTCTTCAAGCTGCCTGCTTTCTCTTGGTGTCGTGATAAAGCCTGTGGCCCTTCCTCCACAGGTACTCGTTCTCCTTCAGCCATTCCAGCACCTCCTCCTCATGGTCCTCGGAAATGGAGTACTGTTTCCTCTCTCCCTTCTCCTTGCCTTGCCTCTTCCTCCCTCTGGCAGGGCCTTCGGGGCCTTCAGCAGCAGGGCTTTGAGGGCCTTGGGGCTGGTCCATCACAGCAGCAGTAGCAGCAGCAGCAGGAGAAGCACTACCAGCAGCAGGAGAAGCACCAGTAGAAGCACCAGCAGGAGAAGCACCAGCAGCAGCAACACCAGGAGCACCAGCAGCAGCAGCAGGAGAAGCACCAGCAGCTTCAGCGTCAGCGCCAGGGGGTGGAATGGTGGTTCTGTCCTTCTTGCCAGGGCTGGCAGGAGAAGACACAGGCTTCCTCTTCTTCCCCATGGTGTTCTCTCAAGATGTCTCTGGCAGCAGGTCTTTCCTCTGAATGGTGACTGCTTGTGAGCTGCATCCTTTTATATCCACGGAGCTGACGCAATTCATCCTCCCCGCATGCACAGTGAACGCTTTGCGTCCACTATACATCCGCTATGCATCCGCTTTGCTTCCTATAGGCGTCCGTGATGCATCCGTGTCATCCGCTATGCATCCGCCCCTTCCGCTACGCGTCCGCTTCGCTATTCTCCCCCGGAACCCCTGCGGATGTGTCATCCGCTTCCATCCGCTAGGCTTCCTACAAACATCCGTTTTACATCCCCGCTACATCCTCCCCACGTCCATTCCTTTCCGTTCTTTTCCATTCTATTTATGCAAATTTGGGGCACTTTTGAGAGTGGATAACAACGGATGGAGCCACCCCCGAAATTTTGCTCGTCCGCTGTGTCCTTTTTGCATACGTTTTGCATCCGTTGGTCAATGTGACCTAGCCTTAAGATGTAGAGCAACAGGTTTAGGAAGGTTGCCATAATCTGTCCACATATCTTTGTGGGTTTTCCAGGAGGCAAATGGTTAATCATTGTGGAAAGCTGCATGAGGTTGCTTTAGATAGGCCTTTGGTTTGTTTTGGCAAACAGCCTTCTCTGGCTCAAAATGCATGTGATTGTTTTCACACACTTCTCTCAGATTTGAATGGTACAGTTTCGGTTTGTGTGCTTGCTTTGGAAACTCAGTCAGTTGTGGTTTACTCAGTAAAACATGATGAAATAAACCATTGCCAAATTTGTTCAGTAAAATAAGAGTCTTTTCTCTCCAAGATTCCATTGACCATGTATGGGGGCATTTCAAAACAGCAAGCTTCAGTAAAAGGCAAAATAGGATTGCTTGTTTAATAAGGTATGGAATGGAAAACTGCTTATTTTGTGTTGGTTGTTTAGACCTCCAAAGCACCTTAGTTTTGTGACAGTCATTCTCTCTCAGCCCAGGTCACCTCACTTCATTCTCCCTTGGCCCAGGTCACCTCACTGAGTTGTTGATTTGGGGAGAATAAGAAGAGGAAGAAGTATTGTGTGTGTTTGCCACTTGAATCATTTATAAAGATAATTAATGTGGGGGCGGGGTATAAAATCAATCAATACATTCTTCTGAAGTAGTAAATACAAATTCTTCCAGATTGCATAAAACAAACAAGCAAAATGCTTTGTTACTGTAATTAAGGCTTCTGTCAAGAATTTCTTTTGTAATAGCTTCTATTTTTATGTTATAGTTTATGTATCAACTTGAGATTAGAATGTAAAGTACTTGTGTTAATTTGCATTTTCTGAAACAGACACTTTGTCTTAATGCAAATGTATAAGTCTAATAAATGTGAGCACAATCCAAATGCAGACACTTCTTTCCAAATACATGCAAAGATATCTTCAATTTGTAGATATTTAATTAATCATTAATGCAACTTTTTTTCATTTATCTTTATCGGAGACTTTCCGAAGCCACCATGCTCCCTTTAGGATACTTGGCAATGCTTCATACTAGGAAATATTTCCCTTGTCTAATGAGGCATCTGTTGTGACAAGACCTAGTACTAATACTCACCAGTGTTTTACTTTCTCTTCCTGATGTATTCATGTATGAAGTTAACAGAATAACAGACTTGGAAGGGGCCTTGGAGATCTTCTAGTCCAACCCACAAGCAGGAAACTTTATAGCATTTCAGACAAATGGTTGTCCAATTTCTCTACATATATCCTGAGTAAGGGGTTAAACTAAAAGACCTCCAAGATCCTTTCCACTTCTGTCATTCTATGTTATGCTATGCTATGCTATTATCTATCTATCTATCTATCTATCTATCTATCTATCTATCTATCTAT
>BLBF01000003.1:25357732-25389959 GCA_015471245.1 Laticauda colubrina | reverse complement strand
TATCTATCTATCTATCTATCTATCTATCTATCTATCTATCTATCTATCTATCTATCTTCCTTCTTTTTATTAAACTAGATATATCCAATTCTTGCAACCATTCTTCATATGTTTTATCCTCCAGTCCCCTAATCATTTTTGTTGCTCTTCTCTTCTCACGTTCTAGAGTCTCAATATCTTTTTTACACCAAGATGACCAAAACTGGATGCAATATGCCAAGTGTGGTCTTACCAAGGCATTATAAAGAGATACTAACACTTCACATGATCTTGATTCTATTCCTCTGTTAATGCAGCCTTAAGCCCATGTCACACTGAACCAACGGATGCAAAGAGGATGTAAAACGGACAAAAAACCTTGCCATCCGTTCGAAAACGTGATGTACTCACTGCCTCCGTTTGGCTTCCTCTCTATCCGTCCAGCATCTGTTTATGGACGTTTCATCCGCTCCAAAAGTTTTGGGCTGCCCAAAACTTTTGCGCGGAAAATGTATCCAGTTCGTCCGTTCTGCATCCGCTACGCATCCGCTAGGCATCCGTTACGCATCCGTTACGCATCCGCTATATCCGCTAGGTGTCCGCTACGCATCCACGGAACTCCATCCGCCCGGACGCAGGGAGGAAGCGGAACGGATGCAGAACGGATGCCTAGCGGATGCAGAACGGAAACAAAGCGTTTAAAATGGAAAAAACGTTCGCAGAGGGGATCTATCTCGGATATTAAGGATGTCTAGAGGATGCCTAGAGGATGCCTAGAGGATGCCTAGAGGATGCCTAGCAGAAAACCTATACTGCCTATAATAAGGGGGAGCAACTCGCCTGCATCTCACTTTCAGAACAGCAGCCCAGCAGTGCGGACCTCTGCAGCCTTCATCTGGCTCTTCCTCTTCTACAGCATCCAGTCATGTCCACCGTGGATTGTAACAAAGTCCTTTCGGCAGCCACCATCGTTCTGCAACAGTGCGAAGCCATCTGCAGGCTCTGTGAACTCTACTGCGAGAAGGAGCCACCCAAAAAGAGTCTGGATCCGAAGATCGTTCGCCAGAAGAGCAGAGGACGGACTGTACAACAAGCTGTTGGTGGAGCTCAGGAATGAAGACACTCGTGCATTCCAAAACTTCATGAAGATGCCTCCAGCCATGTTTGACGAAGTTGTGCAGCGGCTGACACCCAGGTTGACCAAGGCAAACACCAGCTTCCGGCCCAGCCTGGAACCTGGGCTCAAGGTGGCACTCACTCTGCGCCACCTGGCCTCAGGGACCTCCTACAGGAGCATGCAGTATGGCTGGAGGGTGCTGTCCAACACCATCAGCATTGTGGTCAGAGAAGTGGTGCAGGCCATCATCGAAGAATACAAGGAGGAGCTCCTCCAGTGCACCTCCACTGAAGAAGGATGGAAGAAAGTTGCAGAGCAGTGGTATCAGAAGTGGAACTTACCACACACCGTTGGAGCCATAGATGGCAAGCACGTGGCCTGCAAATCTCCAGCCAAGTCGGGGTCCACTTATTTCAACCCCAAGGGCTTCTTCAGCTTCATCCTCTTCGCCATGGTCGATGCTGACTACAAATTCATGTACATCGATGTTTCAGGCAACGGCTCATCTTCAGATGCCCAGGTATACAATGCCAGTCACCTCAAGGAGGAGCTGGAAGGCAACCTCATCGTGGGCTTCCCAGATCCAGACCCCCTGCCCAACGACACGCAAGATGTGCCCTACTTCATCATGGGGGATGACGCCTTCTCCCTCACAACCTACCTCATGAAGCCCTACACCTCCAGACTCTTCACCCATGAAGAGAGGATCTTCAACTACAGGCTGTCCAGGGCAAGGCGGGTGGTGGGGAACGCCTTTGGCATCCTGGCCAACAGGTTCCAGGTACTTCTCACCACCATGCAGCATTGCCCAGAGACCGTGAGGAGGATCATGGAAGCTTGCTGCATCCTGCACAATCTCATGCGCACCCGCTACCCAGTCTTGCAGAACAGGCTCGTGGACCTCCAGCAAGGCAATGGGGACATGGAGCCTGGGGAATGGAGGCAAGGGCGAAACCTGATAGACACTGAGGATGTGCAAGGCCCCAACAGAGCCTCACATGAAGCGAAGAAGCAGCGCAACCTCCTGAGACAATGGTGCAACTCCCCAGCTGGAGCAGTGGAGTGGCAAGACAGGATGGTAGATGCTTAATGGATGCTTCCTTCAGCCTGTCTCATCACACTGATGAGATTGGGCCATGTATGTTTGGTTGGCCTACAATGAACAGGGCATTTAATAAAGAGTTGCGTTTATGTTGACATGTGTGGATAATTATTACATTATTGTTGATAATAAAGGGCCATAGGTGTGGCACCTGGGAGGGTGGACCATACAGTCCCACTATGCTTGCACTGGAGGTTTATGTATCCCACAGCTATTACCCATCCCAAAGGTATCCCTGCCCATCCCACTGCTATCTCAACCCATCCCACTGCTATCTTAACCCATCCCTCAAGCATGCAAAGGCTTAAACCATTTCTAAAAGGTTCCACCAAGACTTTATTAAAAAAAAGAAATGAAGCAAGTGTGTGAATCAAAACTAGACTTTATTAACAACAAGCTATAAAACAAAAATGAATCTCTGGCACTCCTCTTGGTCGCTCAGTCTCAGGGGTGAAGGGTGCAGGTGCTGTGGAGGTGGCTGGTGCTCGAGTGCTTGTCATCAGCTCCTCCAGAAGCAGAAGCAGCAGAAGCCCCAGCCCCAGAAGAGCGAGCCCGTCCTGCAGAAGCCCCAGCAGAACCAGAGTGAGGGCCAGGGGACGGGATGGTAGCCCTGTCCCTCTTGCAAGGGCTGGCAGAAGATGGCTGAGGCTTGTTGTGCTTCCGCATAGTTGTGGGATTGCTGGCTGGCATGGAGGCTGGCAGGAACCAAGGCTGGCAGGAAGGCTGGCAGGGAGGCAGGCACCAAGGCTGGCAGGCAGGCTGGCAGGCAGGCTGGCAGGCAGGCTGGCAGGCAGGCTGGCAAGCAGGCAGGCACCAAGGCAGGCACCAAGGTTTGCAGGGAGGCAGGCACCAAGACTGGCAGGAAGGCTGGCAGGCAGGCAGGCACCAAGGCTGGCAGGCACACATGAACCAAGGCTGGCAGGAAGGCAGGCAGCAAGGCTGGCAGGCAGACTGGCTGGCAGCAAGGCTGGCAGGCAGGCAGCCAGCAAGGCTTGCAGGGAGGCTGGCAGGGAGGCTGGCAGGCAGGCAGACAGCAAGGCTGGCAGGGAGGCTGGCAGCAAGGCTTGCAGCAAGGCTTGCAGGCAGGACCGGCAAGGCAGTCGATGTGTCTGCAAGCAGGTCTTTTCTCTGAATGGCGACCTGCTTCCGAGCTGCTTCTGTTATATCCGTGGGGCTGATGCAATGCATCCTCCCCGCATGTGCAATTAACGCCAGGCATCCGCTAGGCTTCCGCTGTGCATCCGCTGTGCATCCGCTGTGCATCCGCTTCATCCGCTCGGCGTCCGTTCTGCATCCGCTGTATCCGTTCTGTGGGGCTTCGCTGAGGCCCCCCGGAAGCCCTGCGGATGTTCCATCTGCTCCCATCCGCTTCCATTCGCTAGGCTTCCGTTCCGCATCCGCTTTGCATCCGCCCTGCGTCCTCCCCGCATCCGTGTTATCCGCTCCGGTTATGCAAATTTTAGCCCCTTTTGAGAGCGGATAACAACAGATGGAACATTTTGCTCATCCGCTGTGTCCTTTTTGCATCCGTTGGGCAGTGTGACATGGGCTTTAGGAGTATGTTGGCTTTTTTTGGCAGCTGCAGCACACTGCTGGCTCATATTTAAGTGATTGTCTACCAAGACTATTGATTTATTGAGTTGAATAAATCTGTTTGACATATTCACACATGTATTTATTTGAATTGAAAGACGTACATCTGCAGTGGGAGTCATCATAAGTGACTGCTTTAGGATTACATATCCATTTCTCTTCTTTGGAGCCTTCCAAAGTCAGGATCTGGACTTTGTCTACCAAAATACTCAGGGCATTCAAGGTAGATATAAATTAGTACTCTTTCTCACACTGTATAAATTTACTAGGATAAAATATGGGTGTCTGTTAAATAAATAAGGACAAAGTTACATGGGTGAAATGTCGAAAGAATGCCAGTCATGACAATAATATATTAGTGAGCATGGCAACTTAATCTATTTAATTACCGTCCCTGTCCTATTGTTTCTTTTATTTTTTTCTTTTATTTTTCTTATATGTATTTATTTCATGTATTCATAACTATGTTTATACTTATACCTGTTATCTTATAATTGCTTGACGAAATAAATACATAAATAAAATTATTAATGGCAGAACAGCATTTCTTTCAATTATTAGTAGAAAGCCAATAAGATTTTGCTGTTAACAGTAACGAAAAATCGTTAATGGTGCCATTATGTCTGAATGTATGTGAAAAAGAAGAAGAGAATGTTGATCTGATCTTGTTTTGTTAACTGAAAATTATCAGATTGCCAAGAAGCATTCAAGCATGACTATGATAAGTGATTCTCCTTAACTTGGAGATGGCTATAACTTTTAGCCTTTCTGCTTTTGGAAATAGATGGTTGCTGAACAGATCTATTCAGTATCTATTTCAGTCTATGCATCACAGCTCTTTTTTTAACAAATGGAAGTTTAGAATCTTTTAAAATCATTTTCAATTGTTCTGTAAGTTTAAGTGAAGTATAGATTGTTTAATTTTTTAAAAAATGCTGGACTATAAGTTTTTTCAAATGCTGTTAAGGAGAATCGTGCTTCTCTGCCTTTTGCTCTCCCCTCCCCCTACAGTCACATGATCACAATCTGAGTGCTTGGCAACCTGTTCACACTTATGATCAGTTGCCAAGCGCCCCGTAATCACGTGATTGCCATTTGCAATTTCTCTGCCGGCTTCCAAAGAAAGTCAAAGGGGAAGCAGGCAGGGAAGATTGAAAGCTGCTTCTCTGTCTGCCGAGAGGCCCCCCTCTCATCTCTTGGGATTGGCTGAAAGAGCTGCCTGCCAAGGGGAGCTGAATTCCTTTACTGGGATTGAGAACAGAGCTTAGCTTCTGATGATTTTAGCACTTCGTGTACCGTGTCAAAGGAGTTCCCTTCCATGTATAGAGGAGAGATGAGATCCTTTGACAGGCAGCTCTTTTAATCAGCCCCTAGAAATGAGAGGGAGCCAAAATCTAAGCAAAGAGTGAAGAGGCGAGGCAATAAGGTAAGCAGCACTAGGTGCCTTAGATGGATGGAGGAGACCCTAAGAGGCACAATGAGGCTGCATGCAAATGTCTTTCACTCAGAAGCTAAAGATCCTGCTTGGATTTCACCAGGGAGGATTTCCGGCTCCAAAGTTGAGCCTCCCAGGGTTCATCTTTCCAGGCATCCTGCACTACTTCTCTGGGACTCCATTCACTTAATCACTTGATGACCGCAACCAGGAATGCTGGGATTGCAGTTGTTGAGTGAAGATGTTACTCTTAACCATTTTGTTCAACAATTAAGATTTAGGGCTGAATTGTGGTTGTACTTTGAAAACTACCTGTATGTATGGGCATGCCTCTATGTTTCTTTGTGAAAGTGATTTGTGTTTGCTTAAGAAAAACATTGGTATGTGCAGATGGGAAATCAATTTTACAAATAGGTTAGCTTATTTTACAGTCAACTACATCTTGATATATATCTTTTTGTTCCGGTCTTGCTTTTCGAGATGGGGGTGTGGCAGTGAGTATGGTTTTCGACCAAACAAGAAGTGACAAAAAGGTAAATTATCATGAGCAAAACTGCCTTCTATGGGAACAGGCACAATTG
Source organism: Laticauda colubrina (assembly GCA_015471245.1). Lineage (NCBI taxonomy): Eukaryota > Metazoa > Chordata > Lepidosauria > Squamata > Elapidae > Laticauda > Laticauda colubrina. The sequence goes on along the minus strand of BLBF01000003.1, from coordinate 25,384,152 downwards.
ATGTGCAAGATGGATTTGTACAAAAGCCCTAATGACCAGGGGTACCACCTGATCTCCAACCAGAAACCATTAGTCCAGAAAGATTCCCCAACTGTACTTTTCTGATAAAGTGCAACCCTTCCAGACTCGGTCATGGAAAATAAAACCCAGCTATTCAGTCTTGCTGTGGTTGAGTCAAAGCCTGTTCTTTCCAAGCCGGACTCCTATTGCCTCCAGGCACCGTAAACTACCATGGCGATACTTGGTCAGCTGAGAACAGAAAGCTACAATTGCATAATTCATTCCATGCAAATAAAAATAGAAAACTGGTGCCAGAAGCTTATGTAGATATTAAACAGTTAGTCAATCCCTAAATTATTTCACAGTCCAGGGATTGAGGGCCAGACCTCTCCAACACTGAATAGAGTTGTCCTTGGAGGAAAAGGTTACAATCACACTTGGAGCATTATATGACTTGTTCCATCCTATAACACACCAGTGGTGGTAGTTAAATGTTATTCTATGGGATTCAAACCTTTACTTGGAATTGAATTCATTTACATGATTATTTTTCAGGAGCTATAAAGGTCCTGTCCTCTTTGGTGGCCAGAAGGAATATATAAAATCTATGAGAATGGTATCTGTAATCCACCTTTACATAAGCTCTCAGAGTAGAAAGAAATGGATGTTATAGTACAGAGCTTAAATTCCATAGAATAACAACTGACTACCTAGGTTAATAAGGTCAAAATAGGGTGAATCCAGTCATATAATACATAATACCAATCTAATTGAAAGCACCATACAGGATTGTACAGTATCATGTAAAAATAGAAAAACATCCCTTCTGCTCCCAAAAGAAAGGGTAGATATAATGTAAAATCCTATATATGGAGTATGCCAGTGTAACATTTTGATATGTTAAGAATTATTGGATTTTAAATTAATGTTTGCTTTTGCAAGGTCAAGAAGAGTTCTTAGATCAGTTTTTAAATAACATATGCATATAAGGAGAACTAAAAGTAGTTAAGGGGTGTTACATTTTTACTTAACTCTGTTATTTACACCCAATCATGAACATGATAAAATCTCAGTAACAAGTTCAGAATTGTTGTCAGATATCAGCCCTGCTTTGTCACTTCTTTTCCTTCTAGAGAGGTGTTTAGGTCTTTTAAATGTATGTATGAAAGGGGCAAACAGATTCAAAGCACCTGTTTGTCCAGAAAAACTTGGCTATGAGGTAATTGAAACATTACAAACTTAGCCACTGCTGCTGATTACACTGAATAAATGACACCAAATAGCTCCTAGGATTTTGCAGAAGAGATGGGGATTGTCCACGTGTTTAGTTAATTAATTTGCTATTCATTTATTTGAAGAAAAAAAAAACAAATTTCCAGCAGAAATAATAAACTTTGGGAACTTGCTATCTAAATTAGTGTGAAGAACTAGACTTCTATAATGCTGAGCTTCAATAAACGTTATCAGAATGCTGATCAACCACCAAATCCATCATTCAACTAGTTTTCAGCAAAAGCCAAATTAACCAGAGATTTTCAGCTCTTAAATCAGCATAAATAGTACAGCTCCATAAAAAGGGGATATATTTTGTGCTAATCCCTTTTCATTTTCCATCCATCATTGAAGGTTCGATACTGTCATCAAGTCCTTGCTATGCATTACACGCTTGCACAGAGAAACGAAAATAGAATGCTGTATGCAGACTTGACAGAAGAGCCGCTATTTAAAACTGAATTAGCTGTTGTATTAAGGCTAGAGCAATTATACCAAGTATCTTCCAGTCATCCTTTCTCAAACATTGCAATTGTTATTTCTTGCTGTAAAAACTACAGTAACTGTAGTATGCTTGTGAACAATGGCCCACTCAGCCCTCCAAGAAATCCCTCTGAATTCCTTTGATTGATACTAACAGTTAGTCTTGTATGGATCATCAATAATAGGTATCCCTTTGTCCCCAGAAAGGACCTTCAGAAGGGTCGGACCGAGTGAAGAAAGGTGGATCCTATATGTGCCATAAGGTAATGATAAATATCCTTCTGTATTTATTGGTCTTATAATAGTAATCTGCAGTCTTTGTTTCTGTATCCAGTAAAAGCTAATAAAAAATAAATTGTGAATATTTGAAGACAGGAGCCTATTGGAAGTGGTACGTCAAATAGAAATCACTTGATGAATAAACAAGCTCTAGCTGGAGTTTATTTGAGCTGAGATAAAATGCCAATTGTCTTCTAATTTTAGCTTGGTGGCAATTTAGCTGTTCCATCTTCTTAAGACAACAGTGAACTTGACAATCTTGTTTTTTCTCCAGCAATCAACTCCTAAAACTGTCAGCTTGTGGATTTTTAAAGAATATCAAAGTGTCTTTTTTGAGGCAAAAAACAAATTAAATCCATTATGGCCATCACAGGTATAACAAACATTGGACTACAAGCTAATTTTCATGGGGGAGCTCTAGGCTGTAGACTGATTTTTCATCTAGTTTTTGTCTCCAAGGATGCTGTTCTTCGAAGATTTCCAGAACTATTATGTGATATATAAAAGATGCAGCGAGATACTGCAAGAGCAGTATAATTGAATAGAAGCTCAGTGGTCCCGGCTTTGGGTCACAGCTAATAATATGTTAAAATCTATTTAACCTAAGAGGAAATGAAGAAGCCAAGCTCTGCTTTTATATTGCTATTTGTTATTACTTATTTAATATTACTCTCCTCCAATTTAACCCCACAATAACCCCATAGAATTGGCAGGGAAGAAAAATGGTGACTGTTCCAAAGTCATTCAAGTGAGTTTCTGTGGCTGAGAATCAGTTTGGCTCTTCACATCCCTATTATGTTTAGTCACAAACAATTAGAATAATAAGATCTCAGGCAACCCATATACAATTTTTTAGAGTTTCACTAGCCTTATTGAATGGAGGGGGAGAGACCCTTTGAGCAGGGGCACAGAAATTGAGGCCCCAGACCTACACATTTGGCAGTCAAAAGGCTTCCACAAACACTTTGCTTGTGTGTTTGTTGTGTTAGATTTAGAAGGATGTCTACTTATACTCTGAGCACTTTACAAAGTTAAAAAGAGAAAAAAAGCAAAAGCAAAAGCAAGAATATATATTCTTGGATAAAAATAACCTCCAAATCAGCAAAACAAAACAAAAACCATGCTGTATAAAATTTGTCAGAGGCTCAACAAACAGCCTTATTTCAGATCTAGAGATAAAGCAATGTTTTAAAATCTTGCAGGACTCTAATAGGGTGGGAGGCAGATGAATTTCCAGGCAGTGTGTTTACTTATTTAATTGAATTAACCTGGAGCATCTCACTCTAATCTTATTGGACAGGCTGGAATCAGGGGGGACAGGCAGTCCCTCAGATAACTAGGCTCTTTGCCATGATGGGCTTTATAGATGACAACCAGCAATTGTTGATTCCAGAGGGTCTACATGGGCAGTCTGGTAGTACATGTTGTAATAGTCCAGTTATGAGATGACTAGGGCATCTGAAGGATCCTTCTTCCAGTCCAGGAAAGGGCACAACTTGACCATAGGATGTACTATACAAAGGTGTCCTCATCACAGCTATCATCTGTCCCTCAAGCAGTTTCTGCTAAATTGTGATTTTTAAAATGATACAGATGAAAATGAATCACAAACATGATAAGTAATAATTTTAATTTATTTTAATTGTATTTAATTACATTAAATTGTTTTTAGTTAAAATGATGCTTTTCTTTAATTCAAATTAATTGTAGTTCAGTTGTCCTGGCTTTGCATTTTTCTTTGTCTTGCTCATTTCTTGGGCTGCAGCCCTCACACCTCCCTCAAAGGCCATTCACACCTCCCATGGTGTACAAAAAGGAAAGAATTGCACTGAAGACAGTTCTTATTGTGTATTTATCAGCCTATGGAAAGTCATGGAAGTGTTGCCTAAAAAGACAACATCTGGAAAATTGTGGATAAATCCATTTTAAAAAAATATTGACTCTTAACAGTCAGCAACTGATTAAAATAAGACCTAAGCAAATTTTAAAATGGGAAGGTATCCATGTACCTATGCACCCATTTGACTAATTCCCAATGCAATGAATGCCAAGGTTTTTGAAAAATCCTGTGCAAAGCAAAATAACATTCTCTGTTTAATTTATTCTAATTAAAAATCATGTACTTTTTCTTCTGTAGTGTTTTAAAGAATTTTATTTAATAACCATTGAAAAAACATTCTGTGTAACATAACTTCTCTCTTTTCTCTTGTGAGATCAAATATTCTGCTTGATCTTATTTGGAGGTGAAATTAATGTCACACGTTAATTAGCAGATCTGATTAAATTAACAGGATAAAAGTTTTCTTTAGAGATAAGAAATATGGCCCATTTTAGTCTATTGTATACAGGATAAGTTTTCTTTATTAAGGCTGATAAAAGTTCCTGCAACTTTCCATACTTGGGAACATAGTTAAATAGCACATAATCTTTATGAAAAATAATTTAATAAAGTCTCCGTCCATCTTGAGTGAATAAACATAATAAAATTAAATACAAATAAAAGATTATAAAGACTTATCTTGCATTATAATTTATATTCCTTAAATATAAAAAGGAAAATCCTAGTGAATATCTTCCCTTATTTTTTAGTTGTATTAAGTTCTTGCAACTTGCTCTTTTTGTTATATTATTTTATCAGAAAAAATTGTGTCAGATTTTTTTTTTAAACTGGATTTTGATCATATTCTAATTTATTTTGCATGACACTTTAAGAATAATTGATGAGAAAAAAAGTAACACTTCTAGATTTAGAGTTATTAAATGCTGGCTTATTTTTGTTATTTTGCCTGCCAGCAAATGCTTATTGTGAAAATAGAACCCCAACCAGGCAAACTGTGAGAAAGTATTATTTAAGGAAACATTTATATTAAGAAAATCATTTTGTGCTATGCAAATATGTTTCATATTTGCCTAAAAATATTCTGCTTAAGAGAAACAGGCATCATACAAACACAATATTCCTTTTTCTCTGAAGTTTCCTATACTTTTGCTAATCCCAAATATGCAAGCATTTGAAATTCTCCCTTGAGACTTGAAAAAGAAACCTAAATGTATGATGTTGAGGAAATTTCCTGTTAGGAGAATGAGCGCATACAGGGAGATGTATAGAGAGTAGTGTTGGAATAATACACACAGAGCGCACAGATACACTGTACAGTAAATGTAGGTTTATACTTCCAGAAATATTAAGCAAAGTCCAAAATAAGCAGTCCAAAGTCATTCACAAGTTAAATCAGTCAGTTTTCAATCCAGGGATAATCCAAATATCAAAATCCAGTGTCAAAAACCAGTTCAGTAACAGACTTACATGAAATCCAGTAATATCAGTCAATTAGAAGAAATAGAGCAATGCAATACTTTCCAAAAGAAGGAAACAGAGATACTCACTCAGACACACTCTCTTCTGAAACTAAGACTAAGACAACCCAGGTTTCTGGCTCCATCTTATGGCAGTTTGAAAAACCACACCCAATTGCAGTTTTTGCAATCTCTTAAAGACATAGTTCTAAAATATTTATCCTGGTTTATATATTTCCAACCCAAATACCTGTTAGGTGACTTATATTCCTATGATATGCAAAATTATATATATTTAAAGCTATTATTTTCTTTATGTTTATATGACATAAGACTTATTAAATTATTTTATTAGGACAAGTATTAGGTTTAAGCATAGGTTTATTGTATCAAAATATTACAAAAGATATAAATATTATATGAAATAACATATATAAAGATAATATTTTTGCTGATTTTTGCTCATCATTTATAATTCCACTGTAGTACATAAATGTTTTACGCACACACACATACAGTGAGAGAGAGAGAGAGAGAGAGAGAGAGAGAGAGAGAGAGAGAGAGAGAGAGAGAGAGAGAGAGGGGGAGAGAGAGAGAGAGAGAGAGTTGTGGTTCATTTCTTGCAAATTTTTGACAAGCCATATCAGAAACTTTAAATTTCTTTGGGGCAAATTGCACAAGGTACATTGTGTGAAGAAGCTTTAAAATCTAAATTATGAAAATTCAAAAAATATGTATTCAGTGTAGGGTAGTACAGCACTTTTTAGCTAAAGTTAAAATATGAAGTTTAATCTGTAAAAGATTAAATGATAACATTTTTCCCATTGAAATTGATAGGTATCTGCTCCCACTAAACTTTATGTCCCTAGACAACATTCAAGTCACATATTTTTTTATTTATTTTTTTGACATGGCAAACAGTAGTTCTTGTATTGCCTCTGCCCCACCCCCAAAAAACAATCAGGAAAAACTCCTGGCAAAACACTTCCAAAAATATACAACTAGTCCCTATAAAAAGCTGTGGTTTGGAGAAGCAGTGGTTCAATATGATTCATTTAGCCCAATAACCCCAGAATTATGATGAACTTGGAGATTGGAAGCCTTAAGAATGGAAACAGAATACATTTCTCTTTATCTTTTTTTTTTCAATCTCAACATATCACCACAAATACTCCCTGTCTGGCATAGTCACTGTGACACTCCACTGTGACAAGATACTGAAATCACTATGGCAACCAAGGTCTTCTTATTTGCCTACAGCTGCAATTCTCTAATGATAAAGTGGTTTCTTTTCCAAGGAAACTAAAGTGGTCACTGGGAGGGCAAGAGGAGTCATGGAATAAAATTAAAGCGGTATTAAAAAGTGAGGAGGAAGTTAAAAAGAAATTAACCTGTATCTTCCAACTGGTAAAAATCAAATTATCTTTGGGCACCACTTGTTTTTGTCATGATGGGAAGCACCATTCTGGACACCTGTTTAGTGAAGTCTAGATAGAAAATGACTCCCTTCAATGACTAATAGTCTTCCTGGCAGCTATTAGATTGCCATCTTGGCAAAGCTGCTATGATATGTTTCATCCACAGGAACACTTGTGGTAATCCGCTCATTCTCCTTCCTAGTCCTATTGCTATAGATATCGATGTGCAGCCCGAAGCCAAAATACGCCTGACAGCTCAGCTTCCAATCTGGGGTTCCGCTGTGCTGCTGGCAGTCTGCCAGACTACTTAAAGTGACAAAGCTTGACAGCCTTGGAGGACAGAGAGATCTCACCAGGCTTTGCGAAGAAGGATGTAGCTCAAATATTCCACATTTGTCTTGCCAAAACAGAAGACATGGAAATTCTGAATATTTCAGCCAGCAGTTTTTGTTTTCTTTGATCCCTGGTTGATAAAGAACCTAGGTTGCATTTTCATTTAATACATGTAGTGTGAAATACATTTGATTATTGAGTTCCTTTAAATTTAAGAACTAAATCATATCAGACATACTTTTATTTTTAATAAAAGACATTACTATTCAAATGATAGATCAATTTGCAGAAGTAATTAAGTATTTTATATTTAATATTTTTTTAAAAAATGCATCTAATTAAGATGGAATAGCACACAGCGGTTGTGGCGATAAAAAACATCACAGATTAGTCTGATCCAAAGAAATTTCAAAGCTGTTTATATGTTATTTATGTTGTGTTTACCTTACTTTCTTGTTCCATTGGTTTCAGTGGATCTTAAATACAATTCACATTCTTCAAGATTAATAATTTTGAAAATAAGCCATTATCTGTTTTCTGAAATATACTGATTTAATTTATGTTTGAATTAGTATGATTTACTGTTATGTTTCCTGAAGATTCATATTTTTAATAATTATTGATTTCTTCAGCAGCTGTAGCAGAGAAACATTCCTGTCCCAAGCTTTTGCAGATAACTTCCTAGGACCTCCATTTTTCCAGCCTCAGTACCCAAATTTTGGGGGTCACTTTTTCTTGCCTTCCCTCCTCACTGAAAGAGTTCCATGGGACAAATATTTACAGTAAGTGTTGTATTCATTAGGCAGCTGCTCCCTATGACCGCCCGGAATCTATGTGGGACAGCAAAAGAGCTCTCTCTTCACAAGGATAAGGTTTTTTATTAGATGGTCCCTAGTTTGTCCCGTTAATCAGATTACAGGGCCCAAGCAGTGTTGGAATGTTGGTGATCTCCGCCCCTACCAGGAATAATAGATAATAACATATTTTTATTTAACATAAAATAAGTCTGTGGGAGGACAAGCTGCCTGCAAAATAGACGGGACCTTGCCTCTTTAAGTAACCCAGCAATCTGTGGCTATGAAAGCTGAGTAGAAAGGCAGTTAGGTGTGGCAATGTTGCTGATATGAGAGGGAAGCTGGTTTGTGTTTGGGAGATTGCAGAAATCTGAAGCAGCCTAACACAAATAGAAGAGTTACTGTTCGCCAGAAGTTGGGCTTGATTTGATTTGACTAGTTCCAATAGTCTTGAGGCTCTGGAGCTAAATACCAGGCCCAGTCAGGAAGCACACTCTTCAAGTCTTTGCTTCTCTGAGAACTTCTACTGAACAACCTCTGGGGACAAGTAACTTCTAACTCCTTGTCACTGAATCCCATCTTGTCTCTCACTGGAAGAGAACAGTTACTTTAGGGTCCTCTGTGAAAATACTTTATTCTACTACAACATAATTTTTCACCAGCTGATGTAAGGAAAAATGTATTTTTCCCTAAATGGCTCCTTTTAATTATATGATTCTGCATTTAAAGAACCTGAGGGTTATAGATGGAAGTAGCTGCCAGTATCAGGGAATTACTATGACAATCCTGAGATAAACCATTTATATAATGCAAATATGGAAATGTGCATAGAGGCATCTCAGGTTACATTTTCCTGTACACTCTTATTATGAAGTAGGCTGTTGATATTTCTTTTCAGCAGACCTTTGTAGAGCTGTGGGAGATATCTTAATAAAACTTTGGAACTCATTGCCTAAGTGTGGTTACTTAAAGGCATATATAAAGCATTGGGATGACAAAATGAAGCAAGCAGTATATATAGTAAATAATGTGATGCAGCCCAAATCCTGGTTTACTGTCTTCAGAGCTTTTAGCAAGTGTTGCTTTCAAAAAGAGTTCTCCACTTACTTGAGGACAAAATGAAGGTGGTTTCTTAACTTATTTAAAATAAAATAGCAGAGTTGGAAGGGACCTTGGAGGTCATCTAGTCCAATCCCCCGCTTGAACCTATACCATTTCAGGAAAATGGCTGCCAATCTCTTCTTGAAAGCATCCGGTGATGGATTTGTGAAGGCAAGTTGTTCCATGAGTTAGTTGTTCTCACCATTAGGACATTTTTCCTTAGTTCTAGGCTTTTTCTCTCCTTGATTAGTTTCCATCCATTGGTCCTTGTTCTGCCTTCATATGCTTTGGAAAATAGTTTGTCCCCCTCATCTTTGACTAGGACTAGGAACACAAGCTAGAAACAGATAGACATGGAGATCATGGAGCCATAAGTACCCTTTCTCTAAGAAAAGACATCTATATAATTCTTTCATGAGATACAACTTTTGAACTTCATTTTTTAAAGAGCTCTTTCCAGCTACCTGTAAGTTATGCATTTCAGATTGTAGCATTTTTCTATATCACAAAACAAAAGATATTGTGGGCTGGGAGAAAATGAGTACTAGAAAACACTAATATTCTGAACTGAGTAGATGTATTTGTCTCATAGCTTTGATAGCTAAAGAGTTCAGATAACTTTTGTGATACCAAAAGGAAAATTATGCTCCCAAATGTGTGAAAAAATTCTGTGGGAACTAGTACAAATCACCAATTGACAGACTCTTATCTTTCCTGTGTTTCCAGGGAAGCTTTCTATACAATGTAACAAATTTACTTATTTTTCTGAATTTCTCCTTTAACACTTGGGTGCCATTTTGGTGTATAGGTAATTCCCGTGTTATAACAGCATCTGAGATCAGAATTTATATTGCTAAGCAATATGGTCATAAAGCATGACATCATACAATTGCTTTACTTGGCAATAACAATCCTAGCAGTGGTAGTTGCTATCATATCTCCATGACTATCTGGGTCATTAAGTGGGAAGAGATGGGAATCTCGGGCAAGCAAGCCAGTGGGTGAAACCTACTGGAGCAGGGCAGGGGGGAGCTAGGTGCCATAGGAAATTGAGTCTTGCAGGGTGATGCTAGAGAGCATAGGCGGGTGCTAGGGTTCATGGCAATGGCAGCAGGATAGTCAAATGTGGGGCTGACCCTAGTGATGCTGGGACAGCCAGAATTTTGAGGTCATAACTCCATTTTTTTCACTGCCATGATGATTTTAAGCGGTTCTGAACAAATTCTTCCTGTCTGCTCTCTCACACACCACAAACCATCCTTCAACACATACTCAGGTGTGCTTATCCCTGTTTTCTTTTTATAATTGAAAACCGGGTATGGTTAAATGCTCTTCAGGCTGTCTTAAAGTCCCAAGGAAGAAAACAAAAGGGAGGAAAAGTTCACACTGGCCCTGCAAAGCTTTGAGAAACTGACTTGAATATAAGAAGCTTAAATGAAGCCACCTGTGGGCAGATTCATACAGCCTTTCCTGAATGTGGATCATTTTTGATACTGGAATTTCAAGCTAGGAATGAATGTGAGTGTATGTTTGTACTATTCCTCCAGTAGATTTTTTGCAAAATTCTAGTGAATACCAGAACTACTTAAAGCTTTTTAATTATCTGAATTAAACATATGCCTGGAATAACAACTAGCTCACTGAAGGCTTCTCATTTACTTATGTAGTGAACTCTTTGTCTTTAATTCATCAAAATGAAGTATCAATTTATTAATGTTTCTACACTGAAAAATATGTACAGTACTCTTAACTACTTGGCCTCTGGATTGAGGCCTATTAGAATATCTGTGTAATTTGTGTAATTCTTAACAGCTTGCTTATCCATCCGCATCATTGAAAAATTTAGTCAGTCCAGCTGGGAACCAAGTAAATTACAACTTCTACAAAATTTGTATTAATTTATGTCACAAGTAATCAGAATCTTAATACAAAAAGGGTATTATGCTCTTTGAAGCAGCAATGAGTTTGTATGCTGAATGCCAAAGGCTAGTGTTCTTTCTCCTGATATTTCACCAACAGCTGAGGATGGCATCTTCAGTTATTATTATAATACATAAATTGTGGTTTCTCTTTGCACTGTAGAGTTTTTATCAAAGCATTCCTCTTCTCCTGACTCGTGATACCACAGGGAAGAGTTTTTTTTTTGCAAAAACAGGTCCCTCTGCAATTTCAGTTATTTACATTGTTCATCTGTATATCTGAGACCTGCTTAAATTAGTAGTTTTGATGGATACTTTTGTATCCTATACTAAGCTGTGTGTAAAATAGGAGAAAAAACATAGACAATTAATGCTGCACATCTATATGCAAACTAATGTCTGACTGAACACCCCTCCCCCCATTTTAGAGTTGAAAAATTATACAGATTTCAGGATGGGGATGGGAGAGACAGTATTGACAGTATAGCATTTATGCAGATTTTATCACTACCGAAAGATCAGGTTGGGAACAAATCCCCCTGTGTACGGTCACTAAGGGTCCACACTGATCTGATGGCATATAATCATCAATTAGAAGTCTTCATATTGTTCCCCTTCCAGTTCACTTGTCTGAACTTGGGAGATATCTAGATTTGAACAGCAGTCAAGTTCAGATCCCTACTGTACCAACATATGATTACAGTGGAAATATGACCCCTACTGGCAAATAAAAGAATGGCAGAACACTGGAAGGGGCCATGCTTGTGTTCACACTTGCCTTTGTGGGGACATTCATTTGTTTCAATCCATCCAACGAAAGGATCTGACCATTTCCCCATACAATTATGTTCCATTATTTGAACCACTCTCAGCACTGAGAAAAATTTTTTTGTTTGTGTACAATTTACTTAAATCTGCTTTCCTGTAACTTAGGTATTATTCTCTTTGACGTTAGCTGGCATGGTACAAAGCAATACTTTCTATGTAGCAATCCCTCTGATAACATAATGTGACAACATGCTGCTTTTCTTCTTCCTCTTCTGCAAGACTTCCTCTCTGACTAGTCCCATTTTATGTGAATCCTTCCTTCAGTTGACCGGAATTGAGCACAGAATTGGAGATTCTGTGGTCTGTCTAAGTACAATAATAGAATTACTCCTTTCGTTGATTTAGAGGTGATAGTCCTTCCATGCAACATCAGATAGCAGCCACATCACATTGCTCATTCATATTCAGCCTTTAATGTTCACATTGCTTGCTAATGTCTATACAACAGTAAATATTAAACTGCAAATGTCTCATATACATTATGAACCATTCAAGAATAATATTGGCTTGTTATCAGCTTTGGCAGTCTAAATTAAATCTCTAGATTTCTGGGAAGCAGGAAGACTTACTTCAATTGCCACTAGAATATTTGTAAGCAGCTGAAAATACTGGCTTCCTGGTGATTTTGCTATTTAATCTTCCATCCATATGTGACAAAATGTTCAAGTTTCTTCAGAGGGTTGAATAAATCTCTTCAGTGGGGCTGAAGTTCAAATATATTCAACAGTTCTGAATACTTTGCTTTCCAGTCCAACTACACACTGTAAATCCCAACACAGCCATATGGTACTCTTGACCGTTGCAATTGCATTGTAGTGTACAATATTGGTAAAACATTATATCATGCTAGAGCTAAATGAGATAGTTGACTTTTGTCTTAAAAATATCTTCAGGATGATAAAATTAGTTGCTGGTCTCTTGTACAAATTTATATTTAATCAAACAATATTGTAAATTAAGTAATTATAAGTAAATTGCTCCCTAAAATTAGTTTATAGTACTGGAAACATTTTATTTTGTTACTAGAGAGCATAGCAGAACAGGCATTTAGCTCACAAATGGAAATATACTCTGGACTCAGATGTATCTTCACAACTGCTGCTCATAATTTTTGCCTCCTTGGCTCAATGGAATCTATGAGAAATGAAAGAAACTTTTTCATCTATGCAGCACTCCAGTGTTTCAGAAGACAGTCCCACTTTCCAATTAGAACATCCTTCCTTAGAAAGAAGATTGATAAGAAATAAAAACAGATGTCCACATTGACTCAAAGCAATTTTGGCAACTCGTCTATATTTCTGGCTCTTATATATGTTTCTGTTCACAAATTCATCTTGTGCAAACATCTTTTTAGTCCAATCAGCTTCCATCTTTCTGAATCCTCTTTCGAGCATCTTATGAATTATTAGCAACAATAAAAGTTCAGTGTAAAATGTATTGTTCTTTTAAAAGATAGGGAAGATGGGAAAGAAGGGACTATCAGAAAAAGACCCGAAAAAAGATCTTATTTTGGGAAATAGTCTATCAAAGTTTCTCAAAAAAAAAGAGGGAGCATAGTCCCATAGTCCTTCTAACCCCCAGTGCAGATTTCTTTTCTCAGGTGCTGAAAGGAAAAATGGTTTCACAGAACATTGTATGACAATCTTGCTGTTTCCCCCTCTCTGTGCATTTCTGCCAAATTTGCTACAGAATATCACGAATCCTTTTAAAGCCCCTGTCACATTGCACCAATGGATGCAAAGAGGATGTAAAACGGACAAAAAAGCTTGCCACCTGTTGGTTAACGCGATGTATCCGTTCTGTACTCACTGCCTCCGTTTTGCTTCCTCTCTATCCGTCCAGCATCCGTTTATGGACGTTTCATCCGCTCAGAAAGTTTTGAGCTGCTCAAAACTTTTGCACGGAAAATATATCCAATTTGTCCGTCCTGTATCCGCTAGGCATCCGCTAGGCATCCGTTCTGCATCCGTTACGCATTCGCTATATCCGCTAGGCATCCGTTCCACATCCACGCAAGTCGCATCCGCTCGGATGCAGGAAGGAAGCGGAACGGACGCGGAACGGATGCAGAACGGATGCCTAGCGGATGCAGCATGGAAACAAAGTATTTAAAACGGAAAAAACCTTCACAGAGGGGACCTATCTCGGATATTAAGGATGTCTAGAGGATGCCTAGAGGATGCCTAGAGGATGCAAAGGGACACCTATACTGCCTATAAAAAGGGGGAGCAACTCATCTGGATCTCACTTTCAGAACAGCAGCCCTGCGGTGCAGACCTCTGCAGCCTTCATCTGACTCTTCCTCTTCCACAGCATCCAGTCATGTCCACCGTGGATCGTAACAAAGTCCTTTCGGCAGCCACCATCCTTCTGCAACAGTGCGAAGCCATCTACAGGCTCTGTGAATTCTACTACGGGAAGAAAAAGAGGTGGCCAAGAAGTGTCTAGGTACGAAGATGGTTCACCAGAAGAGCAGAGGACGGACTGTACAACAAGCTGATGGTGGAGCTCAGGAATGAAGACACTCGGGCATTCCAGAACTTCATGAGGATGCCTCCAGCCATGTTTGACGAAGTTGTGCAGTGGCTGACACCCAGGTTGCCCAAGGCAAACACCAACTTCCGGCCCAGCCTGGAAGCTGGGCTCAAGGTGGCACTCACTCTGCGCCACCTGGCCTCAGGGACCACCTACAGGAGCATGCAGTACGGCTGGAGGGTGCCACACAACACAATCAGCATTGTGGTCAGAGAAGTGGTGCAGGCCATCATCGAAGAATACAAGGAGGAGCTCCTCCAGTGCCCCTCCACTGAAGAAGGATGGAAGAAAGTTGCAGAGCAGTGGTATCAGAGGTGGAACTTCCCCCACACCGTTGGAGCCATCAATGGCAAGCACGTGGCCTGCAAAGCTCCAGCCAACTCAGGGTCCTCTTATCACAACTACAAGGGCTTCTTCAGCATCATCCTCTTCGCCATGGTTGATGCTGACTACAAGTTCATGTACATCGATGCTTCAGGCAACGGCTCATCTTCAGATGCCCAGGTGTACAACGCCAGTCACCTCAAGGAGGGGCTGGAAGGCAACCTCATCGTGGGCTTCCCAGATCCAGACCCCCTGCCCAACGACATGCAAGATGTGCCCTACTTCATCGTGGGGGATGACGCCTTCTCCCTCACAACCTACCTCATGAAGCCCTACACCTCCAGATGCCTCACCCGTGAAGAGAGGATCTTCAACTACAGGCTGTCCAGGGCAAGGCGAGTGGTGGAGAACGCCTTTGGCATCCTAGCCAACAGGTTCCAGGTATTTCTCACCACCATGCAGCATCGCCCAGAGACCGTGAGGAGGATCATGGAAGCTTGCTGCATCCTGCACAATCTCATGTGCACCTGCTACCCAGTCTTGCAGAACAGGCTCGTGGACCTCCAAAAAGGCAATGGGGACATGAAGCCTGGGGAATGGAGGCAAGGGCGAAACCTGATAGACACTGAGGATGTGCAAGGCCCCAACAGAGCCTCACATGAAGGGAAGAAGCAGCGTAACCTCCTGAAACACTGGTGCAACTCCCCAGCTGGAGCAGTGGAGTGGCAAGACAGGATGATAGATGATTAATGGATGCTTCCTTCAGCCTGTCTCATCACACGGATGAGATTGGGCCATGTATGTTGGGTGGGCCTACAATGAACAGGGCATTTAATAAAGAGTTGTGTTTATGTTGACATGTGTGGATAATTGATTACATTGTTATTGATAATAAAGGGCCATAGGTGTGGCACCTGGGAGGGTGGACCATCCAGTCCCACTATGCTTGCACTGGAGGTTTATCTATCCCACAGCTATTACCCATCCCAAAGGTATCCCTGCCCATCCCACTGCTATCCTTACCCATCCCACAGCTATTACCCATCCCAAAGGTATCCCTGCCCATCCCACTGCTATCCTTACCCATCCCACAGCTATTACACATCCCACAGGTATCCCTGCCCATCCCACTGCTATCTTGACCCATCCCTCAAGCATGCAAAGGCTTAAACCATTTCTAAAAGTTTCCACCAAGACTTTATTAAAAAAAAGAAATGAAGCAAGTGTGTGAATCAAAAATAGACTTTATTAACAACAAGCTATAAAACAAAAATGAGTCTCTGGCACTCCACTTGGTCGCTCAATCTCAGGGGTGAAGGGTCCAGGTGCTGTGTAGGTGGCTGGTGTTGGAGTGCTTGTCATCAGCTCCTCCAGAAGCAGAAGCAGCAGAAGCGCCAGCCCCAGAAGAGCGAGCCCGTGCTGCAGAAGCCCCAGCAGAACCAGAATGAGGGCCAGGGGGCGGGATGGTAGCCCTGTCCCTCTTGCAAGGGCTGGCAGCAGATGGCTGAGGCTTGCTGTGATTCCGCATGGTTGTGGGGTTGCTGGCTGGCAGGGAGGCAGGCACCAAGGCTGGCAGGAAGGCTGGCAGGCAGGCAGGCACCAAGGCTGGCAGGCAGACATGAACCAAGGCTGGCAGGAAGGCAGGCAGCAAGGCTGGCAGGCAGACTGGCTGGCAGCAAGGCTGGCAGGCAGGCAGCCAGCAAGGCTGGCAGGGAGGCTGGCAGCAAGGCTGGCAGGCAGGCAGTCAGCAAGGCTGGTAGGCAGGCAGTCAGCAAGGCTGGCAGGGAGGCTGGCAGCAAGGCTTGCAGGCAGGCATGCAGGCAGGGCAGGCAGGGCAGGCAAGGTTGTCAATCCATCCGGCAGCAGGTCTTTCCTCTGAATGGTGACCTGCTTCCGAGCTGCTTCCCTTATATCCGCGGGGCTTATGCAATGCATCCTCCCCGCATGCGCAATTAACGCTAGGCATCCGTTAGGTTTCCGCTGTGCATCCACTAGGCTTCCGCTGTGCATCCGCTTCATCCGCTCGGCGTCCGCTGTGCATCCGCTGTATCCGTTCCACGTCCGCTTTAATGAGGTCCCCCAGAAGCCTAGTGGATGTGCCATCCGCTCCCATCCGCTTCCATCCGCTGGCCTTCCGTTCCACATCCGCTTTCCATCCGCCCTGCGTACTCCCCGCGCCCGTTCCTTTCCGTGTTATCCGCTCCGGTTATGCAAATTTTCGGCCCTTTTGAGAGCGGATAACAATGGATGGAACATTTTTCTCATCTGTTGTGTCCTTTTTACTAACGTTTTGCATCCATTGGGCAGTGTGACAGGGCCTTAAACAGATTGGTAGAAGCCACGAAACAATGTCACTTCCATTGTGGGAGTCCCCATGTATATAACCTAATATGTATTGTTTATTTAATTGAATAGTCATAAGACCTTATCAATAACATAACGTAAATATATAACAAAACAAAATACAGATAAGTTAGATATGTAAGAATACAGTAAGAAAAACCTATGTAGAAAACCAGGGAGTCAGAAATAACTTAATATGATATGCATGATAACACTAAGCTAGCTGGAATAGACAACACCCCAGAAGACAAGCTCAGGATCCAAAAAGATCTTGGGAGACTTGAACAATGGGCCCTATCCAACACATGAAATTTAATGTGGAGAAAAGCAAGGTTTTATATCTAGGCAGGAGAAACCAAAGAAATAAGTACAGATTAGACAAAAGCTGGCTCAAAACAATAACTCTGAGAGTGACCTTGGAGTTCTAGTAGACCGTTACTTAAAGAAGAGCTCACAGTGTGCAGCAGCCACCACCACCAAAAAAGCTAATGCAACCCTTGATTGGATATACAGAGGCATAGAATCAAAATCACATGATTAGTTCCGCTTTATCAATCCTTAGTTATCAATCCTCAGATGGAATGCTGCATCCAGTTTTGGTCACCACATTACAAAAAAGATGCTGAGATTTTGGATTAAGTTCAAAGAAGAGCAACTAAGATGATTAAGGGCTTGGAGACAAAAACATATGAAGAATGGTTACAGGAATTGGATATGGCCAATCTAGAGAAAAGAAGAACTAACAGTGACATGATAGCAGTAGAGTCTAGTATTTGAGGGCTGCTACAAAGATGAGGGGGTCAACTTATTTTTCAAAGCACCAGAAGGCAAGGCAAGAAGCAATGGATGGACACTGATCAAGGAGGGGAGCAACCTGGAATTGAGAAACTTCCTAACAGTGAGGACACTTAACCAGTGGAACAGCTTGCCTTCAGAAGTTGTAGATGCTTCATCACTGAAGCACACTGGAGGTTTTCATGAAAAGACTGGAAAGCCACCTGTTTGAAATGGTACTTAGCACTTATATACCACTTCACAGTGCTTTTATAGCACTCTCTAAGGGTTTACAGAGTCAGTATATTACCCACAACAATCTGGGTCCTCATTTTACAGACCATGGAAGGATGGAAGGCTGAGTCAATCTTGAACCTGCTGAGATCTGAATTGCCAAACTGCAGTCAGTCAGCAGAAGTAGCCTAGAATACTACATTCTAATCACTGCACTAACACAGCTCAAATGATATAGGGGCTCCTGCTTCAGCAGGGGTTTGGACCAAGGTCCCTTCCAGTTCTATTCTGATTGATTGATTTATATTTTCTAAATGTGAGTCATATTTATACGACTTAGTTATATGCCGAAGACATATTAATGTGACTTAGCTACAGGCATCATTCTATTAGGAGGGTTCCATCACTCTTTAATTATTTTTACTATCCACATTGGATGATCAGCATCTTAGATCAAATCCAATTCTACAATGCTAAGTCAAAGATTAGTATTAAAGATTACTACAGATGACTCATTCAAAAGACTTCTGGTAAATTATGGTCATGGGTCTAGGAAATGAAAGAAAAAGTAGAAATTCAGAATATAGATTTACTTATACAATATGATGTATTATATTTGAATAGTGAGTGTTAGGACTATTTTCTGATTTCATAGTTTAAAATAGGGCAGGACAGGCCCTATTTATTTTGAATAACAATATTAAATATTCCAGTTTAGTCTCCCTCTTTCCAAAAACATTAAATGTTCTTTCCAGTTTAAAAAAACATTTAAACTGAAGATGCTGCAGAATTTCTTATCTTCTATGTACCATTTATGAGGCGAATATCAGTATTATGCTGTAGTTTCTGTTGTTCTGTAATAGGATGGTGCCACTTGGACATTACATTGCATTGCATGAAATTAAGAAGTTGATACAAACTTGTCCTCTTCTGGAATAAACCTAAGAGGAATTCAACTGCCTTTGCTTGTTTATGATTAATCTGTTGTGTGGTTGGAGAACAATCCCTATGGTTTTCAGACAGCCAACCAGCTTCAAAGTTTAACTTTCAGTTTAACTGAAATCAGGAGCAAAATTTCTGTCTCACTAGATTACAGAAAAGGACAAGATCAAAAAAGCTTATTGCTTTTGCATTAAATAAGGGATTTTACATCCAAATGTCATCAGCACTCCAAATAATTCAATATGTCATTTAATAACAAATGAATATCAAAAAGTGTGTCACATCCATGACCAAAATAAATAAAATTTTATAGTAATTAGATATTTAATTTTATGTGTTAACTCTGGCGACTCTACAATTGGCTGTTTCCATGCCCATGATTTTATTCTGTGAACTAGCTATTGACATTCCCTGCTCCCAAAAATACCCACCTCACCCTGGTATTGGAAGTAAATTCAGTTTAACTTAATCTCAAAGCAAAGCAGTGGTTTAAAATAGAGTAATAGTTTGCCAAGAACAAATCTTCAATGATAGAAGAGCTGAAATGTTATTATTGAATTCCAGCTGCTTAAGGCTCCTGAGAAAAATGTCTTTGAAGCATTCACCAAATTAAGCAACAATATGACTTCTAAATGAGTTTCCCTTGGCAAGCTCAAACCTAACCAATCAACATGTAAAGTGAAGCTAGTCAATCTTACATGTGTTGATTGATAAGAGGAATTTAAATTTTAATTTGATTGCAGGGATGGCTTTAGGGGGGAAGGCTAGGGGCATTGTTGTGCAGTAAAGAAATGCATTTTGGGAGGAAGAAGTGCTAATTAATATACATGTTTAGGAAAAGGGAAAACTGGAACCAGCATTTCATCCTTTTACCAATTGCAAGACTGTGAGGGAAAGGAAAACACCTTATAGGGTATGGAACTTCAAGGCATTCACATGATGCCTGAAATGGCAATGGTGGCCGCACTGTTATGATAGAATTAACTTACGTCTTCATCTGTTAGCTGCAATTGGTGGCTTTCCCAGAACTGTTTTGCCAAGAAAGAGAGTGATGGGTAAAATAATCAAGTCACAAGCCCTAAAAATAAGAGCTACATCCAGCAAACCTGACATGATACCCTTGTTTTATCATCTATTTAGAGCTTTCATTTGTACAAACTCTTGAGATTCTCTCTATGGGCCTTTCTTTTCCAATTGGGAACATGTGGCTTTATACTATATCAGAAGTATAAATGACATTTTAAAATTTATTGCTGGGAAAACACTCCACCACCACCCCCCCAGCAAAAATGTAAAGCATGGCTAAAATAGAAAATACAGATGGCAATTAGGTTTCTTAGAGTGAAAAAAGCACTTCAAAGATTTATCCTACCAATACTATCTGCCTGTCTGTGACACAAACGTCACAAATTATGTATGTAGGACTTGCAACAGATCTTCGTATCTTCACATTTGTTTTTGTCAAGTTTTTAAGAGGGTAATTTAGTGATAATTGAACACATCCAGCTTTTAGGTAATTTTCTCGAATATTTCATATTTTACCATCTGTTTCAGGGTTCTACAAGCATGCACTTAGTTTTGGCTGTATTTCAGTTGATATTCTTTAGTAAAGAATATACTAGAGGATGGCAAAATATATAATCCATAATGGAAGATTATGGAAAGTTCAGAAGTAAAATATGAACTTCTATTCATGTTTATAATTAAGTCATATTCTCTTCTAAAATTTATGTTTGTGTCTTATTACAGGTGATGACAATATCTGAATTTGCATTGCATTTTTTAAAATCTATATCCCATTAGGTTAATATTTTTTTGCTTTACAGTATCAAATGCCCTTTAACTATTTATTTCATGTTAGACTGGAAAGTTACCATGATACAGTTGAAACAGTCAAGGCTATTTTCATAACCACAAACTGAAGGGTAAATATTTGGTTCTTTTCCTCTTACTTGTTGCATAAATATGACAACAATCTTTTCAGAATCTGATATTGTCCAATGTCTCCTATTCCATATCAGAAAAAAATGGATTGACTTCTGAGGTTGGATGGAAAGCAATGGCTATTAATTTGTATTTGGGACTTTAAAGACATAATTTTAATTTATGAATTCACTAATTATGGATATATACTTGTTTTCAAGTTATTAATTGTACCATGTTTTCAAATAACATATTAAACATATGCCATCCATCTCCCAATGATAGCTATAATATAGATATCATTATATAATTACATTTTTCCTATCTCAGAGAAAGGAGGAATCTTACTTTTTGTTTTTTCTGGAACTAAAGAGAAAAAACAAGAAAAAAAATTTATCTGTTCAGAGAGATTTAATGACATTTATAGGGGGAATGCAAGATTTACAAATATAAAGGTTTTTTTTATTCATATATAAGCATTTTGATTATAGTGTATTAAAAGTTGCTGAAGCTTTAAATGGGAAGATGAAGACCTAAATAAAGAAGTGGAAGAGTCAATACAAGAAATGGAAAGTTAAATGTACCAAGAATTATATTTCTGTACTTTGTCTGCAAGAGGACAAGTGA
The DNA here is from genome assembly GCA_015471245.1 of Laticauda colubrina. Classification (NCBI taxonomy): domain Eukaryota; kingdom Metazoa; phylum Chordata; class Lepidosauria; order Squamata; family Elapidae; genus Laticauda; species Laticauda colubrina. The sequence goes on along the minus strand of BLBF01000003.1, from coordinate 25,362,726 downwards.
CCAGGGCTTACTACAATTATCTTAACTCCAACTTAAAAATTAATACTGCCAAACTACTGTGTAAGAGAAAATACAAAATTGACCTGCTTGATTAGTAATAAGTGAATAAATACTGTTATAAATGTTGGACACATATATTTTTGGGATGGAACAAATTTTAATTTGTGCTGCCTTTAATACCTGATACAAAATGTACAGCATATACACAAACACAAATACACACACACAAACTCAGAAGAAAGGAATCTCTCAATATTGAAAATAAGCCTGAATGGTCATAGAAATAATGTTTGCACATATTTAGGAACATTTAACTTAGAAAAATAAATACCATGTGTTTAAATGTTTATGCTTAGCAGCAGTGCTATTTTCTTTCATAGCTTAGAGGGCATTGAAGATGAGTAGGTCAATATAGAGCTGTCAAACATCACAACTAATGAAGGCACAAAATGACAAAGACAGAGCATGGAAGAATTCTACCTCCTTTTCCCTTTAAAGATTTACAGGGTGGTAAATGAATTTTGATCCAGAGAAACATTAGGGGGAAATATTTTTAAACACAGAGTACAAGACCAGCTCATACCAGGTGGTCACTGATATATATTAACTAGTTCTTATAGTATTTTTTCCAGTAAACAATGTAGCAAATTATTACCGTACATTAATTCACTAATCTGACCCAATGCTGCTTCTCCTTTAAATTTTAATGCTAATATATAAAGAGGAATAATATGCAGCCTTTACTTTATTATCAATGCTTGGACATAACCATAAGTATTAACAATAAATAGTAAGCAGAAAATGCATATTGGCTCACCTCCCCCTCCCGTTAAAAACCCTTCCCTCTCTATATCATGGAATTATATTGTGGGGAAAAGAGCACAAATGTAGCCTCTCTCCCTAGTATAGGAGTGTCAAACTCAATTTCACTGAGGGCCGTATTAGGGTTGCGTTTGACCTCGGGGCAGTGGGGAGACAGGTTGACCTGGCCAGTTCAACATCACTCATGTTGGGGGGCGCCTGTCCTGGTCCAAGCACTCTGCCAGTGAAAATAGCTCAGGAGGGGTTCTCCGTTTGCACTGGCAAAGGCACCATGGGCCAGTCCTTCACTGTTTTCAGGGCACCCCTGCGGGTCAGATCTAAGCATCCCATGAGCCGGATCATCGGTGCATAATTAAACGCATTCAGCCACTTTTAACAAGCACCTCTGCATTTTGTGTGTGTGGATGTGTATATGTGAGGCTGATTCTATCATCTCCGGACATTCCTGCAGCAAGCTTTAAAAGCTGCTCTTTTTGGCTTCAGACTTTTCCTTCAGCATTACTTCCTCTTACCATCTTTATAGAATAAAGAACTGTCAAAAGGCAAGAAACCTGTACATGATTTAGTTCTACAAAAGCAAGGTTTCTTGGATTCTTTCCCTTCTTGCTTGCTGCCTTGTGCTTCTATGGGCAAAAAATTATGATACCTTCCAGAATAATCGTATGAAAGCTCTTCACCTGCACAGATGTCACGGTCAGCAAAAAGTGCTAACTTAGGCACCATTGAATCTATTCGGACAGGGACCATAAAGAGGTTGGGCTCACAGGAGTGGTTCAGGAATCTACCAACATTGCCGATATAAGTGGGATCTGCAAAAGTCTCTATTGTTGTCCCATCATGCAAGTGTTCCCTAATTGCTATAATGTAATTTGAATCACTTGATGTCTGCAACTGAATCCTTTTATGTGCTTCCTTAATGTCTAGAATTTCCCCAGCATATTCACACACAAATCGTCCTTTGGGTATGAATCCCATAGTGCGAAGACCCCATCCTTTCCCAGTGGTCTTGAATACTTCAAGCTGGAATTGTAGGCCCAGTTGAACTACTCTATTTTGACACCTCTCTCCACAGTGGCACATAGTGTTGCATTCAAAAACAGGCTTTGAAAATCCCAGTTCATTTCCTTCCGTCTTAATGGATAAATTGTTATAATTTTCTCCATAGTGAAGACAAGTACATGTTGGGGCGAGACAGGAAGCAGAATGACAGCTGCATCCAGGAAAGGAGATCTCAGATGGGTCTGGTTTGCCTCCAGGTCCAGGCACATGATCGGGACTATACTGAAAAAGAAAACAGAGGAAATCATCTTGAGGACTGTATATTCATATCTAAAGAGGCTGGCATAATATATTGTGTAAAAAGGCAAAAGAATACAGAATAATACAGTTAGAAGAGACCTTGGAAGTCTTCTAGTCCAACCTCTTATTCAAGAAAGAGAACCTATACCATTTCAGACAAGTGTCCAGTCTCTTCTTAAAAGTCTCTAGTGATGAAGCACCCACAACTTCTGAGGGCAAGCCATTCCACTGGTTAATTGTTTTCACCATTAGGAAATTTCTCCCTAGTTTCAGGTTGCTTCTCTCCTTGATCAATTTCCATTGTTTCTTGTCTTGCTTTCTGGTAGAAAATAGGCTTCTTCTTTGTGGCAGCTTCTCTAATATTGGAACATTGCTTCCAGGTCACCTCTAGTCCTTCTTTTCATTAACGTCTACAAAGATTGTCCCTATTTTTGCTGAAATCCCTATCAGCGCATGCAATGTTTAGAATGAGTGATTATATACGTTTGATTTAAAAAGTGGATAAAATAAAAATGCCTTAAGAGACCATCTATCCCTTATAGACCTATCAGCAACTGTCTTACTTATATAAAATGCCATGTACTGTATTTTAACAATTTATATGCATTGTTCAAAGTACACAATCATATGATTTAAAAAGTGATAAAGATTTAATTAGTGGTGAAAGGTCTTAAAGAGATCATCTATTTCTAGATAGTTTATCAACATCCTTGTTGTGTTTACATACAATGCTATCTATTTTACTATGGCAACTTATATGGAGAAATTGAGTACTTGTGTAAAATGAGAACAGATTTTGGTGATATTAATGGTTCAACTGCACCAGTTTTCATTCACACTCTGGGAAATAACTCATGTGAGGCCAAAAAACAGCTCAGCATATTGTCTTTTTAAAAGTCTATAATTCATGCATTCAATTTCTAGTTAACAAATGAATTATTCCTTGCAATAGTTTTATTTTCTAAATGAGACAGAAAAACATGAGGAACGAGAGAGGTTTGGAAAGAAACATTAACAGCATGAACAGTATTTTATTTTTTAAAAAAGAACAAATTATATCCAGTAACCACAGAAGAAAATGTTCATTTTTTAAAACCAATATCAGTTTGCTACTTAGCAGTATTCTAAAACAAACTACTTCATTGATATTTTATCATTTTCCTCCCTTGCTTCCAGCATGATTTCTTCAGAATTTATTTCTTACTATGCAGATGCTTTCCCACAGGGCTCAATTGAGGCTACATTCATAATTTAATTCCTCTAAAGTACCTTATTAGCGGAAGTAATAATAAAATTATCTTGCCAGCCTACCAAATCTAATTTTATCTGATAGGACAAGCCATGATTTTGGACATTTTAGATAACAAACGTATCCTTTAACTGCAGAAAGAAGAACTTGGAAAAAGTTGTTATTCTATATATTGAAATGAAACTACAGATGGGGGGTGTAAGACAAAATTACAACTGATTTAATGTACATGAAAACAGTGCTACAAGAATGCACTGCTTTATCAGGCTTCTACTAATTGACCATTTCTTTGTGGAAGGATTCTAAATGATCTACCGTAACTGAAGTGAACATTAAAAGAGCTGCAGTGGTGCAGTGGTTAGAATGCAGTACTGAAGGCTACTTCTGCTGACTGCCGGCTGCTTGCAATTTGGCAGTTCAACTCTCACTAGGCTCAAGATTGACTCAGCCTTCCATCCTTTCAAGGTTGGTAAAATGAGGATCCAGATTGTTGGGGGAAAATAGGCTGACTCTGTAAAATGCTTTGAAAGGGCTGTAAAACACTGAAGCAGTATTATTGCTAAAGCAATCCTGTGCATTTAGACTGGATGACAGTTTGAAAATAATAACCTAGGATATTAAAGGGAGGCAGTTATGTTTGTTATATAGCGAATCTTAGTTTCCAGAAATGCTAATATCACAGAAATAAAGATTTTTCCAAAATGACTAGGATTTTATCATATGCAACGATCTATTCATCATTTGATGAATCCAGCTAGCTTTCAAAAGCAGCTTGGTAAATTCTCTGACACTCAAGCTGTAGTGTCAGTGATGTTTCACTTGGAATGAAAATTTAATTAGATAATCCTCTCTCTTATACATCAACCCTAGGGGTTATCTTGATGCACAAATGAGCTCTGGTAGATGAAACATCAGAAAACACACCAGAAGTAGCACTACAGAAAGATAAAGAGTCCAACCCAACACATGTAAACATCTGCATAAGGTCTGTGTTATGACAATAAGGGAAGCCTAAATGTTTTTCAGCTTACATAGAGAATGGATCCATGGGCAGGGAACAGGGGGGGGGGGGGGGCGGAAGCGCCTTCAAGTCAATGCTGACTCCTGCCTGGCCTAGTTCAGGCAGTTTTCTTGGCAAGAAGTAGTGTAGTTCAGGCAGTTTTCTTGCCACTGCCTGCTTTCTAGGATGAAGAGTAACTGCCCCAAAGTCACTCAATTAGCTTCATGCCTAAAGTATGTTAAAATACTTTGTACAGTATTTATTTCAGTAAATAGAAACTTGCAGTAACCTTTAAAAAAAAAAAAAAGCATTTCTTGTAGTAACAGCATACAATACTTTTGCCAGAACAAGAGTGACCTCTCATGGATGTTAGAGATTCCTCAGCTTACACTAACTCGAAGGAAAGCAAAATTGACTTTTTTCACAAAGGATAGTATAAAGTTTATCATCTGCATTAAAAGTGTCTATTAAAACTAGAGATATAATGAAAACCATATTTTCAATTTATGCCCCTCCATTTAAAAAAAAAACCCAGTTTGGTCTGGTAGTTAAAGCATTAGGCTAAAAACCAGGAGACTGTTAGGGATAACATTGTTCACCCTAACTGTTTTAGGTGAAATACTA
>BLBF01000003.1:25315946-25357332 GCA_015471245.1 Laticauda colubrina | reverse complement strand
TGTTTAGCTTGTCTACCTAACCCTGGTTGGGGAACCCAGGCTTAACAGAGACAATGAGTTCTAGCATGAAATAGAGTGACATAGGTATGAAATTGGTTGGACCTGTCACTGACTCTCAACCCTAATACCTCACAGGGTTGTTGTGGGAGAAAAATAGGAGACTGCATTATACACTTGGCCTTTAACACTCTACAAAAAAGCAATCATTGATCTAATCAAGAAAATATTTGCAAAGCAATGCAGGAAAAGTTATTCCTCATTGTCAAAACTGAAGGATGGAATTGAACTGCACCTTTAAGGATTAAAATTGAGGTAATTATTTTTAGTGTGTACTTTTTTAAAAAGTGTTTTCAAACTCTTTAAAATATTTTAATCCAAGAAAAAAATAACCTATGCTGTATAGATACATGTAACTTAATTTATTCTTGACCAATAAACATATGAAATCTACTGATATTAATGGAGTTTGATTCATCTATCAGGATCAAGCTTATGTTGTTTTAGAGCTACCTTGTCAATTGGTAGTTTTATTACTTTTTTTTTGAAGATAGGTTTTTGCCAAGTGCTGGTTTTTCAAACCATATGCATTTCTAATGTGAAAACCAGCTAACTCATTGCAATATATAATCAGGACAAACTCTTAATTTCTTTGATGTCTTCGTCTTCCGACATCCTTTTTCTTTCTGTTCATCATACGGATCATTATTTGAAAGTTAGTGATCACAAAAGATGTGAATATATTCTCAACACACACACACACACACACACACACACACGTTATGGTTGTCCCAAAAGTGCTTTTTCAAGAAGCAAGTGATCTTTCTTTGTTTTTATTTGAAGACGTCTCGCTTCTCATCCAAGAAGTTATAAAATATAAATCCTTCCATTCCCCACCATCCAACCAGAGCTGAAGAAGCTTCTAGGATGAGAAGCGAAACGTCTTCAAGGGAAAAACCGGAAAGTCCACTAGCCTCTTGAAGAAGAAAAAAACCTTTGGGATTTACTCTCGCAGGTGCCTCAAAAGCGCCACTCACGCAATCCGTTGCATTCTATTGCAACGTTGCCCCGCCCCACGACCACTGAATTCTACGCCTTGTAGTTTTCGGAAGTTTAAAGCTTCCGCTGGAGATAAACAATCGCCCCACAGAAAACTCTAATTCCCAGCGTCCCTTTCGATGCAACAGCCACAGTTTTAAAAAAGCGCTATATTTCCATCGGCGGGTCCGTACAAAACATAATTTCCTATCGGTCCCTGTCCGCAGGCTGCTGCTCAGTCCCTTCTCCTCCTCCTCTCTCACCTGGAAAGTCGGGAGTTCCTCCAGCCGCGGCCACACGGACACCGGCAGAGGTTCCAGCCCGCAACTCACATCCATAACCCGTCTCCAGTTACGGGGAAAACAACAGTCTCTTCGGCCTTCCTTTGCCCCGACCTTTCTTCCGGGATTGGCTGCCCTGCCGAGTTTCGTTTTACTAACACCGAGCTTCAGCCAATAGCAAAAGGGAAGAATTTTGGAACCGTCCCCCGGTCTCTTCAGGACCAATTGAATTGAGTAGTACAGAGTAGGTTGCTTCAGGGATTCCTCTGACGCTTCCTCTTTACCTCCCTTTTGCTGGAAAAGATTAATGTGCAAGAAAACGGGGTTTTAGCTAGAAATATATGGTTTTCCTCACCCTCGATATCGGGTTGTCTTCTGCGGAGCAAACTGTCGCTCTTTTCGTGGGAAAAGGTGGAAAATACCCTAAAGGGTCCAACCCCACTCACAGATTAATTTCTACGCATTTTTCAGGCATTGCTACAATTGTCCATTTCAAGAATTATTTGAATATTTATTTTAAAAAGCTTGATGGGGAAATATACGTCGACTAGAAACGCGATTGGTCGTTGTTAGTTGGATTTTGTATGCATGTGTTAGGGATAAGTGAAACTGCTTTAGATTTGTTGTTCCGAAGTGCCATGCTACTTTTTAAAACAAATATACGACTCATGTTGCACTAACTCATTATTTGATTTTGGCCTAGTACAACTATCAAAGATTTCATAATCTCTTTGCTGCCTTCTAGCTTTTTCGAAATAGCCCTGGTTTTGTATAGTGGGTGAACAGGGCCATTGTAGCTTGTAAAAAGGTTTGCCTTCATTTCTGTAAAAAGTTTTTAAACAGTGGGGTTGAGGGTGTAGTATTATAGACAACTAAAGCCCATGTCACACTGGCCAAAGGAAGCAAAACGGACACAACGGATGAGCAAAATGTTCCATCCGTTGTTATCCGCTCTCAAAAGGGGCAAAAATTTGCATAACCGGAGCGGATAACACGGATGCGGGGAGGACGCAGGGCGGATGCAAAGCGGATGCGGAACGGAAGCCTAGCGGATGGAAGCGGATGGGAGCGGATGGCGCAACCGCAGGGCTTCCAGGGGGCCTCAGCGAAGCGGATGCGGAACGGATACAGCGGATACAGACGCCGAACGGATGAAGCGGATGCACAGCGGATAAAGCGGATGCACAGCGGAAGCCTAGCGATGCACAGCGGAAGCGGAATGGATGTCGCGTGTTAATTGCGCATGCGGGGGGAAAGTATTACGTAAGCCCCCCAGATATAAAGGGAAGCAGCTCGCACGTGGCCAGCATTCCGAGGAAAGAACTGCTGCTGAACACTTCGAGTTCCTTGCCTGCCCTGCCAGCCTGCCTTCCAGCCAGACTTGGTGCCTGCCTGCCTTCCTGCCTGCCTTCCTGCCAGCCTTCCTGCCAGCCTTCCTGCCAGCCTTGGTGCCTGCCAGCCTCCCTGCCAGCCAGCAACCCCACAACCATGGGGAGGAAGCGAAAGCCTCAGCAACCTGCCGCCATCCCTGGCAAGAGAGACGGGGCCAACCTCTCGCCCCCTGCCCCTGACTCTGCTAGTGCTGGGGCTTCTGCTGAAGTTGCTCCTGGCGGTGGTGCTTCTGCTGGTGCTGGGGCTTCTGCTGTTGCTTACTCTGTTGAAGCTGCTCCTGGTCCTGCTCAACCTGCTCGTGCTCCTGGACTTGCTCGTTCTGCTCGTGCTCCTGGTCTTGCTCGTCTTGCTCGTCCCGCTTGTGTTCCTGGTCCTGCTCGTGCTCCTTGTCCTACTCGTGCTCCTGGACTTGCTGGCACTGCTGGTGCTTACTGTGCTGCTGCTGATCCTGGTCCTGATGTTCCTGCTGGTGCTGGTGCTGATGATTATGATCCTGCTGGTGAGGATGCTGATGCTGATTATGATCCTGTTGGTGAGGATGATAATGATGACGATGATGATGATCCTGCTGGTGCTACTGCTGCTGGTGGTGTGGAGGAGCAGTCCCTACTACCTGGGAGCCCCTCTGATGAGGGCCCATCTGGTCCTGCCAAAGGGAGGAAAAGGCATATGCGACAACGGGAGAGGAGGCAATACTCCATTGCGGAGACGCACGAGGATGAGGTGCTGGAGTGGCTGAGAGAGAACGACTATTTGTGGCAGAAGGGACACCGGCTGTACAGGGACACCAAGCGGAAGCAGGCTGCTTGGAAAGAGAGGGCAGAGAGTATGGGTTACACTTCAGAGGTGCTCCTCGGCTGGTGGAAACATATGCACACCTGGTACGGGAAGCTACACCTGAACAAATCTGGCCAGGCCACTGTGAAGCTGACAGACAGAGAGACCTACGTCATGGCCAGGTGCAGCTTCCGGGAGGGTGAGATCTGCCACCGAGGAGCACCAGCAGCCCCTCTCACTACCCTCTCTCTCAGGCGGCCTGCTGCCACCCAGTCCTCTTCCGGCCGAGAGTCAGCTCCTGTCTCCAGGCAGGTTTCTGTGGAGCGTGCCACGGTGGAGAACCCGCGGACAGGTGTGGTAAGTGTGGTGGAGTGCGTAGAGGACTCCCTGGTGCAGTGGGAGAAAGGAGACATTGAGTCCACCACAGTCCTAGCCGCATCCACCCCCCTCCGCAGAAAGGCAGAGAGCCGGACAGCTGGAGGGGCAGAACCACAATGTCCTGCTGGAGATCAGGGACACCATCCGCACCAGCATAGGTCTCCTCTCTCAGCTGGTCCACACCGACTCCTCATCCTCCAACCGCAAGCCCTTCCTCACCTATGTCAACCAGACCCTCAAGGAAATGGCGGATCCACAGTACCAGCAGGTGAAGGACCGGATCACCACGCTGCTTCACAACCCTCCAGACCCAGAGGAACCTGCTCCCACCCAGTCCAGGCCTGCTTCTCCACCCCAGGTGATGTCCCTCCCCATTCCAAGGCTTCCCACAGGCCCTCACCTACCAAGGCTACGGCTACCAGGAGGTTCAGCAGCACAGGCAGCAGCCCTTCCCAGTCCAGGCACAGAGTCATCGGGCGACACCGTTCCACCCGTTTCACTGATGCCACCGATGCCACCCACGCCAATGATGCCACCGACGACAGCGATGCCACCCATGACAATGATGCCACCCACAACAGCGATGCCACCCATGCCAGTTCTCACCCAGCTGCAGAGCAGACAGCCCCACTACACTACTCCTTCCTCCACCCCACAGCCAAGCCCGGCCTCAGTACATCTGTCATCAGTACTGGGGCTGACACCCCATGGCATGGAGGAAGGACCTCTCAGCATCACGGGGCTGAGCCAGCTGTCCGAGACCTTTCTAAACACAATGTCCCCTGTTGTCCTCTTGAGGCCAGGCACTCCAGCACCACCCACCACCACAACACCTGGACCCTTCACCCCTGAGACTGGGCACACCTCCGAGTGACCAAGAAGAGTGCAAGAGACCGGCTAGCTGGCTACCTGTGGACTTTATTTGGACAGTTGACGTGGGTCATTTTTTTTTTCAGCTTGTTGTTCAATAAAGTTTATCTTTGATTCACACACTTGCTTCATTTCTTTTTTTTTATAAAGTCTTGGTGGAAACTTTTAGAAATGGTTTAAGCCTTTGCATGCTTGTGGGATGGGTTAAGATAGCAGTGGGATGGGTTGAGATAGCAGTGGGATGGGCAGGGATACCTACAATGAACAAGGCGTTTAATAAAGAGTTGTATTTATGTTGACATGTGTGGATAATTATTACATTATTATTGATAATAAAGGGCCATAGGTGTGGCACCTGGGAGGGTGGACCATACAGTCCCACTATGCTTGCACTGGAGGTTTATCTATCCCACAGCTATTACCCATCCCAAAGGTATCCCTGCCCATCTCACTGCTATCTCAACCCATCCCACTGCTATCTTAACCCATCCCACAAGCATGCAAAGGCTTAAACCATTTCTAAAAGTTTCCACCAAGACTTTATTAGAAAAAAGAAATGAAGCAAGTGTGTGAATCAAAAGTAAACTTTATTAACAACAAGCTATAAAACAAAAATGAGTCTCTGGCACTCCTCTTGGTCGCTCAGTCTCAGGGGTGAAGGGTGCAGGTGCTGTGGAGGTGGCTGGTGCTGGAGTGCTTGTCATCAGCTCCTCCAGAAACAGAAGCAGCAGAAGCGCCAGCCCCAGAAGAGCGAGCCCGTGCTGCAGAAGCCCCAGCAGAACCAGAGTGAGGGCCAGGGGGCGGGATGGTAGCCCTGTCCCTCTTGCAATGGCTGGCAGCAGATGGCTGAGGCTTGCTGTGCTTCAGCATGGTTGTGGGGTTGCTGGCTGGAAGGGAGGCTGGCAGGAACCAAGGCTGGCAGGAAGGCTGGCAGGGAGGCAGGCACCAAGGCTGGCAGGAAGGCTGGCACCAAGGCAGGCATCAAGGCTGGCAGGAAGGCTGGCACCAAGTCAGGCACCAAGGCTGGCAGGGAGGCTGGCAGGCAGGCAGGCACCAAGGCTGGCAGGCAGACATGAACCAAGGCTGGCAGGAAGGCAGGCAGCAAGGCTGGCAGGCAGACATGAACCAAGGCTGGCAGGAAGGCAGGCAGCAAGGCTGGCAGGCAGACTGGCTGGCAGCAAGGCTGGCAGGCAGACTGGCTGGCAGCAAGGCTGGCAGGCAGGCAGCCAGCAAGGCTTGCAGGGAGGCTGGCAGCAAGGCTGGCAGCAAGGCTGGCAGCAAGGCTGGCAGGCAGACATGCAGGCAGGACAGGCAAGGCAACCAATCTGTCCGGCAGCAGGTGTTTCCTCTGACGCAATGCATCCCCCCCGCATGCGCAATTAACTCCAGGCATCCATTAGGCTTCCGCTGTGCATCCGCTCTGCATCCGCTTCATCCGCTGTGCATCCACTCTGCATCCGCTGTATCCGTTCCGCGTCCGCTTCGCTGAGGCCCCCCGGAAGCCCTGCGGATGTGCCATCCGCTCCCATCCGCTTCCATCCACTAGGCTTCCGTTCTGCATCCGCTTTGCATCCGCCCTGCGTCCTCCCCGCGTCCATGTTATCCGCTCCGGTTATGCAAATTTTAGCCCCTTTTGAGAGCGGATAACAACGGATGGAACATTTTGCTCATCTGCTGTGTCCTTTTTGCATCCGTTGGGCAGTGTGACATGGGCTTCAAAAAGAGCCAACCCATTTTAGTGTTTGACTCACAAGCACAAAATTTCTGTTGCTATAATAAGGCCTGATCCTATTGCACTTACGGATGCAAAGAGGATGTAAAACGTTAAAAAAAGCTTGCCATCCGTTGGAAAATGCTATGCATCCGTTGTGTACTCATTGCATATGTGTTTCATACGTTCTATCCTTCGAGCATCCCTCCACTGCGATTTCATCCATGCAAGAAGTTTTGAGCTGCACAAAACTTTGTGAACCGATGAACTTTCCGCCGTGTACAATGTAAATCCACAACAAATGAACCACAAACGTTCTATGTCCGTTTATCATCCGTTAAACGTCTGCTGTATCCTCTCTGCATCCTCTGGACATCCTCACAACTCACATCCGCTGCAGCTGAAAACGGAAAGAGGGAGGAAACATCATTAGTAGCACGGAAATAGAAAGGATGCGCAGTGAATGGTTTGCATCCGATATACACCCGCGCGGCATCCCTTTTCTTTCCTTTAGGTGGTATGTGATGCATCCGCTTCATCCGCTATGCGTCCGCTTCGCAATTATCCCCCATAACCCCTTCAGAGGTGTCATCCCCTTTCATCCACTTTCATCTGCTCGGCTTCCGATGAACATCCGTTTATCTTCCCCGCTTCATACTACCCACATTTGTTCTTTTCCATTCTGTTTATGCAAATTTTTGCCACTTTTTGGAGTGGATGACGATGGAGCCACCCCTGAAATTTTGGCTTCCGCTAGGCTTCCACTCTGCATCCGCTTCATCCGCTGTGCATCCGTTCTGCATCCGCTGTATCCGTTCTGCGTCCACTTTGTTGCAGCCCCCCGGAAGCCTAGCGGATGTGCCATCCACTCTCATCCGCTTCCATCTGCTGGGCTTCTGTTCCGTATCCGCTTTCCATCCGTCCTGCATCCTCCCCGCGTCCGTGTTATCCGCTCCGGTTATGCAAATTTTTGCCCCTTCTGAGAGCGGATAACAATGGATGGAACATTTTTCTCGTCCGTTGTGTCCGTTTTGCATCCGTTGGGCAGTGTGACAGGGCCTTTAGTCATGAAAGTTGGCTGGGTGACTTTGGGCCAGTTACTCACTCAGCCCAACTCATCTCACAGGGTTATTATAAGGAAAACAATCGGAGGAAAGTGTATTGAATACATTTGCTTTCTTGAGTTATTTCTAAAAATAATAAAGACAAGATACTAAATAAAAGAATGGACAAATGAATGAATGAGTGAATGAATAAATGAAAAGTCAAAAATGGGAAAAAGGGACACAGAAGGTAAAAAGTATCTTTTGTTGATTTTTGGTGTTTCATGTTTCTATTTCAAAAGATTCCTTATCTTGTTCCTAAGACAGCTGAAGGAAAATGCTTGGTGTACTTTAAAAATGTAATTCATACTGACCATTAATTTAGTCACAAAGTAAATTGCCATCAATCTATTTGTTATTTTTCATACTTTTTGCTAACTATATGTAAACACACAATAGCTGCTCATTTTATAAATGACACATTTTCTGTGAAAGAAACAGCCACTGGTTTCCAGTGGACCCCCCTGTTATCAGGCCAAGCTAATTTATCAGTGGCTGGATTTTTCTTTGATGAGCAGTCAAAGATCATTTTCAAAGCCCTGACAAACAATTGGGGCACCCTATGGTTTATTGAGGGGAGATGTGCAGCCCTAATGAAGTACATTAGAGGTGGAAGAATCATCAGATCTATAAAATGTAACGATGTCAAAAAAACTAGGGTCACCACTGCTTCTCATCTATAACTGAGAAAGAGAGGTAGACATGGTGCTGTCTTCTGGAATCCTAATGCAACCCCTTGGATACATTCCAACCTCATTATGTACTGCTGAAATAGTTATATCAATTAGTTAACATGAAAAATTACTTTAATTAACACTTCAAGAAGAATATCTATTGTCAGATTGAAACTAATCTTAATTTTAAATAAAAACGAAATCACCTTGGCAAAATAGATTTAGTTAAACTTCCAGTGTCATCCTTTGAAGTTTTTGTTAAAGGTAACCAAAAATAGGGTGGATACTTTTTCTTGTGATAAAGACGACTATATCAGGGGTAATATGATAGCAGTTTTCCAATATTTGAGAGGCTATAACAGAGAGGAGAGGGTCAAGTTCAACCTATTTTTCAAAGGCTCTAAAGACCAGATAAGGAATAATGGATGGAAATTGATCATGATTCAACCTAGAAATAAGGATAAATTTTCTGCAGTGAGAACAGTCAACCAGTGGAACAGAAGTTGCCTTCAGAAGTTGTGGGTGCTTCATCACTGGAAGCTTTCAAGAAAAGACTGAACAGCCATCTTTCAGCAATTGTATAGTCTTCTGCTTGAGCAGGGGGTTGGACTAGATGACTTACTAGACAGGGGTGGGATTCAAATTTTTTAACAACCAGTTCTGTGGGCATAGCTTGATTAGTGTGCATAGCTTGGTGGTCATGTTATTGGCTGGGCATGGCCAATTCAATATCACTCACATTGAGGCACACATCTCCTCGCCTGGCCTCTCATGACTGTGGAGATGCTGCAACAGTCGTGAGTGTGAAAAATGGTCATAAGTCACTTTTTTCAGTGCCATTGTAACTTTGAATGGTCACTCCACATAAGCAAAGTACCAGCAAAGGAGGGGGAAAAAAATTCCAGAGACGTTCCTGAGACAGGAAATCTAGTCCTGCCAAGAATGTAATAAGGATTAACAGAGGGGCAGTTTCTGTAAGCAACACCAGAATTTCCTTCCTGCCTTCCTTACAGGATTAGGCCAGTAATTTCTTCTAACAGATGGTTCTCCAAACTGCTTTGAATGTTAACCGGTTCTAGCGAATAGATGCAAACTGGTAGAATCCCACCCCGTTACAAGATCACTTCCAACTCTGTTATTTTATTCTATTCTATTTACTACCATATAACCTTTTGTAAGTTGGCATAATTGTCATGTTGTACGTTATGATTCTTGATTCTTAATGAATATATCTTTTCTTTATGTATACTGTATATTTACACCAAGACAAATTATTTCACATTTAGCCAATAAAAGTATTCTATTCTATTCTATAATCCCCTTCATCATATCAAATATGTCCAATGTGAGATATGTTTTAAGTTTTCCACTTGTGGGTCTACCTAGACTTTGTGCTGATATTAACATATGAAATTTATATATCAGGAAAACTTCTAGTTTCTTCAACTCAATCTATTGTTCAAAATAAAAGTGCATGTATGGATTTTCTTCTTCTCTGATAAAGTTTACTTTCTCTACATATGAGAACTGCATCATTCTGGGTAACAAGACATAAATATTAGTTAAAATTGATAGAGATATATATTGATTCCAAGGGAGCTTCATGAAATATAATACATTAAAACACAATTTTGAAACCCACTTTTTCTGGTATTTTGACAAGCAAATGTAAAATTACTAAAAATTTAGGATAGAAATGCAAAATTAGAAACTATGAAGCTGAAGGAATTTTCAAAGTCTATGAGGCTGCCACTGGGATTTCAAAAGTTGTTTTCAAATTATAAATGTGTATTGTGAAAGAAGAAGAAAATGTTGACAAATAGAAAATAATCACATTAACTATGCATCATTTTAACTATATTTATCTATACATTAAATCTTTATTACTTCATAACTATCTCAACTATCTCAAGACAGTGAACATTTCTAATACACCTTCCTCATCCTAAACCTGTGAATTGGGTTGGGCTGGGAATAAATTAATTTTGATATTTTTTTAATGCTCTGGTTACTGGACCACTTAGACTTTTATTGTCATTTATGTAAACAGTGCATTCTAAGTCATTTTTTATTAATCCTGAAGTAAATCCTTTGTTCTTACCATAGTTACTAAGGTAATAATACAATATCGAAGGACATTGCCAAGGTGTTGAAAATAAACTGATTTATGGACTATGGAAAAACACATATTAAAAGTTGTCTACAAGACTCTAATCCTCACTTTGGTCTTCTCTTCCCTGCCTGCCTCTTTCCCTTCAATGAGCTTTTAAAAAATACTTACAGTTATATTTCTGGAAGACAACACTGGTAGATTTAATTCATTGGCTTCATCAGTTTTCAGTAAATTAAACAACAATAGGGCAATTGTGCAGGAAAAAAGGTTCACCTCTATCTTAGTAGGGGCTAAAGTGCTGGCTACAAATTGGAAGACTGAGTTTTAATCTTCCCTTAGGAGTGAAAGCTGGCTGGCTGAATTTGGGCTTTCTCTCCCTCTGTCTCAGCCCATCCCATGTCACAGGTTTGTTGTGGAGAAGACAGGAGACAAGAGCCTTAGATATGTATATTTCCTTGAACTGACTAAAATTAAAGATGAATTAATATATAAACAAATAAATCTACATTGGTATCTACTAACATCTCCTTCCCAACAGGGACTGTTGAGAAATAGATAATTCTCTTCTACTGGTATCTAATTTCTATCAAGAAGCAGGCTGATACTCCATCAGGCAGAACAAGGTATCCTATCAGGCTAGCAGCCCCATGACTTCCTCTTTGAAAGAGGGCATATCTTTTTATGTAATAAAAAGGCTTGAACTGTTCCATTCAGAAAAGACGCGCAGTAGACTGGGTTCCAACAAATAACTCTTTATTTGTTAACAGCAAACAGTAACGGAACATTGGCTCAAGCCGCGGCAGCCCTTTATATAGAGGCTTGCTTGCCGGCTTGTAGCCAATGACATTTATTTAACTTTGCTGCCTTTGAGCGGCTCCTTGGATTGGTTCCTAATGAACCAATCCTGTACTGGCCTTTCTAGCCAATCAGAAAAGACTACTTGGAACCTTTCAAGTTATACAGAACACCCCTCCCCCTTTAGTTCAGTCCTACGTGAGTGACGTGGTCACGCAGGTAGGTGGGGCTTCTTCTGGTCCTAGTTGACCTGCGCGGCTCATTCTTGCCTAGGACTTCAAGTGGTTCGGTCCGGATCGCTGTCTCTCCGGCTCGTCTCCATGGAACTGCCTGGAAGGGTGAGTCAGCATTGCCGCTACCACTTGAGTTGCTCAGTTTGCTGCTCCCTCCTGGTTCAACCAAGCTGGTTGAGCTGGCCTGGCTGGCCCCTTCCAGGACGGCTTCCTTTTCTCTTGGATTACCTCTGATGGTTTCATCTAACTGTAAGTGCTCTTTTTGGTTGGTTAGATGTTCTAGATTTGATTTCAATGGTTCATTTTCACACTCTTTTGTATTTGTTTGTGTTTCCCCCCCCCCTTGGTTTTGTTTTCATTGATTTTTATTATTTGAGGTTGCACGGTCATTTTACGCTCAATGTTTCGGGAACAAAGATGGTCTATGTGCCGCTTCCATTCTCTTCCATCGTCCATGGTTAGTCGATAGGACCAGGGACCTGTTATTTATGTGATAGTGGCTGGAAGCCAGAGAGGGTCCCTGGTAAAATTCTTTGCATAGACTAGGTTGCCGATTTCAAAAGTGCGGTATCGGCTGGACAAGTCGGGGGGTTTCTCACAAATGTAATTTGGGTGCAGTCTATCTAAATGGGATCTGAGTTTCCTCCCCATTAATAATTCTGCCGGGCTCTTGTTTGTTGTACTCCTGGGAGTGATGTGTTGTTGTGTAAGTAAGCGGTTCAGTTTGTCTTGGACATCCCCACAGTCCATTTTTTCTAGGCCTTCTTTAGTAAACCTGACCATTCGTTCGGCCCTACCATTCGCCGCCGGATGGGCTGGCGCGGTTAGTGCATGGCGTATACCCAGGGATGCTAAGTACTGTTTGAATTGAATAGCCGTTAATTGTGGCCCATTGTCGGATACCAATACATCAGGTAAACCATGAATTGCAAACAATTTGTTTAGCTGTTTTATAACAGCGTCGGTTGTTGTGGAGGACATAACTATAACCTCCAACCAATTTGAATATGCATCTACGACTATTAACAACATGTTGCCCCTGGTTGGTCCTGCAAAATCAATATGGATTCGAGACCAAGGGCCTCGTGGGGTCTCCCAGTCCCATATGGGCACTTGTAGTGGTGTGGGTCTAGGTCTCTGACACTTATGGCATGTTGCAACCCAGCGTTCAATATCCTTGTCTATACCAGGCCACCAGACATAGCTCCTGGTGAGGCTTTTCATTTTTACTATGCCTGGGTGGCCCTCATGTAGCATACCCAACACCACTTCCTGTAGTCTGGATGGAATTACCACCCGATCTCCACACAATAAACACCCCTTTTGTATTGACAGTTCAGTTTGTCTCGTCCGAAAAGGTTTAAAACTTTCAGTCTTTTGGCTTTCCAGCCAGCCTTTACTTTACCCAAGTCAAAACGTGGACAGTCACTGGGTCTTTCGCTGTGGCTCTGGCGACATCATTTGCAGAAAATGGAAGTTCAGGGAAGGTCTCTACTTGTAGGGCGGTAGTGGTTGGAGCCGGGTCGTCTTCTATGGTTGGTAATGGTGCTCGGCTTCAGGCGTCTGCATGGGTGATTTATTTGCCGGGTCGATGCAGCAAGGTATATGAATAGGCGGCCAGGAATTCTGACCACCTACTCATCCGTGGGGATAGAATGTTCGGTGTGGGTTTGTTTCCCGCCAAAATCCCCAGTAACGGTTTATGATCAGTCACAAGGGAAAATGTCCTCCCATAGAGGTATTCGTGAAAACATTTAACCCCAGCGACGATTGCCAGGGCTTCCCTGTCTAGCTGGCTATAGTTGCGTTCCGCTTTGGAGAGCGTTTTCGAGTAAAAGGTGATGGGTGCCTCTCTCCCGTCAGGTAATTGGTGGCTCAGGATGGCACTGACTCCAAAAGGTGAGGCGTCACAGGTGACCGTCAATGGAAGTGTATTACTAAACTGAATAAGAACGGTGTCTGAGGTTAATAAGTCTTTTATGCTTTGGAAAGCTTTTTGTTCTTTATGACCCCAAGTCCAGACAGTTTTTTTATCCAGCAAATGGTGTAATGGTTCTGCTATTGTTGCTTTGTGGGGGAGGAATACGTTATAAAAGTTGATCAGACCCAAGAATGCTTGTAAATCTATTTTATTTTTTGGCCTGGGTGCGTCTTTAATTGCTTTGACTTTTTTGTCTGTTGGGTGAATACCCTGTGTTAAGCCTGAGTTCCCCAACCAGGGTTAGGTAGGCAAGCTAAACAGAATGTGCAGCGTTAGTCAGATAGGCACACAGATAAATGAGTGAGCTAAGTTTGTATGTTTATTAACATACAGTAAAAATAACAGATACGCTTGTGCTATCAGGAATATATTTTATTCCAGTATAAGTTTATAGAATAGTCAAAAACAGTCCAATATTCATTTACCATGTAGTCAGTCCATTCAGGGATATTCAGTTAGCAAAGTCCATGTAGAATATCCTATTGTCAGTTCACATAAATCAGTCCGTTGTTGTCTCTCCCGTTCGAGCAATGCAGTCTTGCTTCCAAGCAGTAATCAGGGATCATCAAAGCCAGAGAGAGAGAGAGCAAGCTGTAGCCTTGCTACTTTTATATGGTTTTCATAACCACACCCACAATTGCTATTTTACAGTTAAAGCTGCATACACTAACTATGATTCATAGTTAGTATTTCACCTAAAACAGTTAGGGTGAACAATGTTATCCCTAACACCCTGTTCGTCAATTAAATACCCTAAAAATTCAACGCAGTCGGTAGCCAGGCAGCATTTTTCCTTTTTTACTTTTAGGCCGGATTCTCTAAATTTGGTTAGCACTTCTCTTAGTCTTGCTTCTAATTAGGTCATGTTTTTCGCTGAAATTAGGACGTCATCAAAGTATGGAACAACCCCATTTATCCCGTTTAATAGGCGTTCCATGAGGCTTTGGAAAATGCCTGGGGCAACGCTTACTCCGAATTGAAGCCTGTTACATTTGAATGCCCCTCTGTGCATTACTATTGTTTGTACTTTGGACGTTATTGGGTCTACTGGAAGCTGCTGATATGCCTAAGCTAAATCGAGTTTCGCAAAAAAATTTCCTCCCCCAAGTGAGTGCAGTAAGTGCTGCATGACTGGTACCAGGTATGCGTTTTGCTGCAGCGCATGGTTCAGGGTAGCCTTGTAGTCTCGACAGATGCACACAGACCCATCAGGTTTTACAGGTGCTATTATTGGTGTCTCCCACCTTGCATGGTCAATTGGTTCTATGACCCCTTGTGTAATCAATTTGTTTAATTGCTCATCTATTTTTGGCTTTAATGCAAAGAGGACTCATCTGGCTTTTAACCTTCTGGGTGCTATCTGGGGATCTAAACTAAAGGAAATTGGGGTCCCCCGGTACCTGCCTAGAGTGCCGTCGAAGACGTCCTGGAATTCGTGTAGCAGGTTCTCTTCCCAATCGTTTGCGACTATTCAGCTTACTCTGGTCATCCCGATGCCCAATGGAGCGAACCATTCGATGCCCAGGAGGCTGGGACGGTCTCGGTCAACTATAGTCAGCGGCAGGACTTCGGTGTGTTGTTTTTAAGTGACTTTGAAATGTCCTAGACCTACCATGGGAATTCTATTTCCCTCGTAGTCTTTGAGAATTAATTTTTGTTTCTCGAGTTCTTTTTGTTTTATGTTTGGAACCAACCGCCTGATTGTGTTCCAAGACACCATTGATTGGAAAGATCCTGAGTCAACCTCCATTTCACAAGGGCTTCCTTCAATGGTCACTACAATTTTGACTTTTCTCTCGCTTTCCGTCTGTGCGCTTCCGATAGTGACAGTCTGGTGAGTTTTTTCTCGGTTGCTGGTTCCCTTGCTGTGCTCCCCTTTTCTATCGGCTTGCCTCGGGTCAGTTCTTTGTGGGGAATTACCATGTCTGCTAGGACTGCTGTTCTTATGGTTGCGGCAGACTCTTTCAATGTGTCCCCTCTTCTTGCAAGCCCGACAGATGGCATAAAGGAACCTACACTCAGCTCAGGGGTGGTTTCCTTCGCAGCCAGCGCATTCCTGCCAATTTCTTCTTCTTTCGCGCCTTTTTTGGTTCGCGTACAGGCGATGGACCTCATCGTCATCTTCTTCCATTTCTGATGACTTGTCTAGGTCTTCATGGTGTGTGGTTGTGGGAGTTTGCTTCTTCCCTCTGGGTAGGGTCGTCGTGTCAGTATTGGCATTCATCAGTTTCATTGTGGCCACTGATTTCTTCGCGGCTTCTGCAGCGGTGGCTTCTGTAATTGCTTCTGCCACAGCTATGTTAGGTCTGTTTAATAGTTTGCTTTGTAAAGTAGAGTCCTTTAGACCTAACATGACACAATCTCGCATGGCCTCATCCATGTTCTGGAACTTGCAGGCTTCTCCCAGATGGCAGAGAGCTGCCACAAAATCCGCAATGGTCTCGTCTTCCCTCTGGTCTCTTTTATAATACTCGTATCTCTTAATAAGATTTGAGACAACCGGCGCATAGTGAGCCTTTAGCATTCGGTTAAGTTCAGACCAGGTAATCTGTTTCACGTCTCTGGGCTTTGCCAATGCCTTCGCCATTTTGAACACGGCTGGCCCACAATGTGTTAGGAAGACAGCCCTCTTTCGCTGATCCGAAATTTCCTCCATTTCGTTGCTGTCCAGAAACATCAGGAAACGATCAATATAAGACTCCCAATCTTCTTCATTGGGGTTAAAAGGTGCGGGTGGCGTGTTGCTACCAGCCATTTCGTCTAGCGTGGTTGTTTTTTCTCCGCATGCTCGGTCTCCGCTTTAGGACGATCCCACCTTCATCACCAGTGTTCCGTTCGGAAAAGACGCATGGTAAACCGGGTTCCAACAAATAACTCTTTATTTGTTAACAGCAAACAGTAATGGAACATTGGCTCAAGCCGCAGCAGCCCTTTATATAGAGGCTTGCCTGCCGGCTTGTAGCCAATGACATTTATTTAATTTTGCCACCTTTGAGCGGCTCCTTGGATTGTACTGGCCTTTCTGGCCAATCAGAAAAGACTACTTGGAACCTTCCAAGTTATACAGAACATGAACCATGGCCTCTAATTTAGCACAAAAGAAACTAAATAACAAATAACAGAATAACAGAGTTGGAAGGGATACAACGGTCTGCTCAAACTAGAAACCCTACACCATTTCAGATTGGTTATCCAATCTCTTCTTTAAAACCTCCAGTGTTGGAGCATTCACAACTTCAGGAAGCAAATGATTTCACTGATTAATTGTTCTAATTCTCAAGAAATTTCTCATTAGTTGCTTCTGTCATTGATTAGTTTCCATCTATCACTTCTTATCCTGCCTTCAGGTGCTTTGGAAAATAAGTTGACATCTTCTTTGTGGCAGCCCCTTAACTGCCAGAAATTAACAATTCTGTAATCACTGAGATGACATCTGACTATTGGTCCAGTTTCTGTCTTCATGAGCCATAAGGAAAGGTCTAATCTTGTCAGTCAGCCAGGATGCAAAATATGGGAAAGATTGTGGTTGCTCTTAGGGGGAAGTGAGGCAGATGATAAAGGGAGCAATGTATAATTATTTAAATGTCTGAACTCATGTATTTGCATCGGAACCCCTGTGGTAGATCCTACAAGTTTCCCAGGTTCACTGCTGAATGGAGTTTTTCTGTTATAAAAACTGCATTACTTAGGTTTATGTAGCAGATGAAGAATGTATATTTGTGTATCTATGAAACTACAGTTATTCAGAGTTCATTATTCTTATGAATTATAAATGATGTTACAGATGTATAATATAATGTAGATTTGTGGAAACCTACAAACACATCTGTGCTGTTCTGAGGCTGGCATGCCTTGTGTTCAGTTCTTATTCTTCTGACTCTAGAAGACACTCTCACTGCAGAGGTAGGCAGGGAAAACTGCCAGCTATAGATTTTCTTTTCTTTTTCTTTTACCTGCATTGAGAAACACTCTCAAATGCTGGATATTGCCATGTTATTAGTTCTTTAGATAAGACAAAGTAACTGACTGCTTCTTACCCCAGAATGTCCCCAGGCAGCACTCTGACTTACTCATGTTCTGATTTCGTAATGAACTCTGTATAGTTTAGCCATTCATCATTCATAACAAAATAAGGAAGGAGGTTTGCAAGACCCCCAATTCCCAGGTTTCTTTGCTGATTAGATCATTTCAAGAAAGCTAAGTAAAGTCTTTACTGCAGGCACAGCGCCATGCTAATTTTAGCAAGAGCTTAATATGAATTTAATGACACAACTTCATAAAATTAGCAAGTTGCAAATTGGCTGTTAAGGGAGGGTGGGTGACCTATAAAAGATAGGCACTAAAATGTTTCAGGACTGGAGTCATGTTATACTTGGCAGCCTAAAGTACTGTAAGATACAGATGTATGACCTAGTTAAATATTATTTATGCTTCTCCCTTCCCTCCATCCCTCACAGTCAGCTGTACTATCTTCAGGAAGTGTGCTGCATAATTATTCTTTGTCACTAACTTTCATTTGCATAAAAAGCTATAATTCTTTGCCCAGAATTTGTTACAGATACTGTTCACTATAGGATTCCTGCAGTTTTCACTTTTGCTCTTGTTTAGTCCACCAATAGGGTGAAAATCTCATGCCCCAAAAGTTTTGGTCTATTGCAGACAGAATCTATGGGTCAGGGGTGAAATTCAAATTTTTTCCCTACTGGCTTGTGAGCGTAGCTGTGGGCGTGGCTTGGTATAACAGTAATAGCAACCCGGAGCAACCAAGGGTGATTTTTTACCAATTCAAATCATCTCTACCCCCTGTCCCGAGGTGGGCCTGGGTGGCTGAATTCTACCCCTGCTATCAGTGCAATATTCATGTTATGATGGCAGCATGAGAACATCCATTTGCAGAGCAAATTGCATCAATTTGTCCACCATGGATTGATAACCTTAATCCTGATCTATTTGATGGGGGAAATGTGTGGGACACTCAATAATGAGAAAACATGTTATCATCAGTTGATGATCCTCTGCCTCCTTCGCAGGCAAAATCTTTTGCGAGGAGGGCAAAAAAGGAACAAGAGCTTATATTTCCATATGTTGTTTGAAACAAACAATAATGTTGATGCTTCTTTTCTACCATCAGAATGTATATGTAGTCTTTGATATACAACAGTTCATTTAGTGTTTGTTCCAAGTTACAACAGTACTGGAAATAAATGACTTATGGATATTTTTCAAAGTGACTTATGATTG
The DNA here is from genome assembly GCA_015471245.1 of Laticauda colubrina. Lineage (NCBI taxonomy): Eukaryota > Metazoa > Chordata > Lepidosauria > Squamata > Elapidae > Laticauda > Laticauda colubrina. Next base: position 25,338,748 of record BLBF01000003.1, on the reverse strand, counting down.
TTACATGATCAAAATTCAGATGCTTGGCAACTGACTCATGTTTATGATGGTTAAAGCATCCCAGGGTCACGTGATCATTTTAAAAAAACTTTTGACACGCAAAGTCAATGGGGAAGCCAGATTCACTTAACAATCATGTTATTAACTGAACAACTGCAGTGATTCACTTAATAAATTTGTCAAGAAAGGTTGTAAAATGGGGCAAAACTCACTTAACAATTATCTCACTTAGCAACAGAAATTGTGAGCTCAATTGTGCTCATAGGACTATCTGTTGTTTGCAATCCTCTGGTCTGCATTCTGCACTCGATTTATCACTAACTTTGGGAATTTCCATTGCTAAGCAAGATGGTTGTTAAGTAAACTGTGCCCAATTTTGTAACCTTTTTTTATTGCCACAGTTGTTCAGCATGAATCATGCTGTCATTAAGTGAATCTGGCTTCTCCCCTTAACTTTCCTTGTCATAAGCCAGCTGGGATGTTCACAGATGGCAATCATAAGCTGCAACCAGTATAAATACATGCCTGTTTCCAAGCATCCAAATTATTATTACATTGCCATGGTTGTAAGTGTGAGGAAAAATTGGGAGTGGGACAACTTGCTATAGCCAAGTTGCTGTGGCCAACGCAACAGTTAGATCTAACTCACCCTGGAAAACTCACTATGGCCAACTCACCAGTGCCAATTTGCCACAGCCAACTCATCACAACCAACTCACCATTAAACTTGCCATGGCCAACTTGCCCTGGTTCAACTTGCTGTGGGACTGTTTAACAATTCTATTTAATTATTTAAAATCAATTAAAAATATTTTAATTTTTGCCATTCACATTTCATCCTGTCTTTCCTTTTGCATCCTTTGTTTGTCTATTTGCATCCTTTGTTTGTCTATTCCGCCATTTCTTTGATATTAATGTAACTCTTTTCCCACAGCAAGTTTTCCTGCAGCAAGATAGCCGTGGTGAATTGGCTGGGGAAAGTTAGTCTTGGGGAGTTGGCCATGGCAAGTTGGCCGTGGTGAATTTTCATAGACTTGAACCAATTGTAGGCCACGTTTTCAGTGATATAACTTCAAGCAGTTGCTAAACAAATAGTTGCAAGTTGACAATGATCTGTAAAAGGTCTTATTTGCCATCTCTTAAGAGCAGTCAAACCTGCCAACAGATATTCTATTCTAGTCAAAAGCTAAAACATGATTCAAATGTTAAGAAATAGATATAGCTCCAACAGTCGTTCTGAATCTCCTACATGGATTTCTAGGGCGTTTAGCATATCTGTTCATTTACAGGTTTTTAAAAGTCAATCCTCTTTTGGCCCCATGGTAGTTAACAGGAATATGGGCTTTGATTTATTTATTTTTTCTGGTTCATGCTCACAATCCAGATGAGCATAGTTGAGTTTCCTACCAGACTGAGAGAAAGAGCCTCAGGCTCTTTTTTAAAGCTGAGAATCTCTGACCACAAAGTGGATTGGTATTCTTTGCACAGGAATAAGAATTCTGGCAGGAACAATGAGTGTTTTTATTCCAAAAAATATTCTCAACTATTATTTGTCCCCAAACAAAATTCTCATTTAAAAAAAAAAGTCCCAAAGAAATTAACAGAATTCTAGCTGATTTTATAACTACATCTGGGTTTTATAAAAATGGTTTTATTTTTTGTGTATTTCTTATAAAAGTTTTGTTCTTACTTTTGCGAAGAAATCTATTAATGTTAATCAAGGCTATTGCTGCAATACAGCAGAGGACAGGAATCATGTTTCTTAGATCTAATTGTTCTTATAGAATTTCTGCCTTCATCATCACAGTGACCTTAATCTTTCCCCTCATTGTTCTAGCCATCAGCATTTTCTCATTTGTCATCATTGTGGAATTAGATATTTAATCCTTTCCAGTCCAGTCCATTTAATCCCTGCCAGTTCCTCTGCTGTGTATCTGTTTTCCAAAAGATGGCAGTAAAATCATGTTTGATTCAAACACATTAATTAGCTTTCCGAAGGAATGAGGTTCCATAAACCTTATGGAATGAAACCTCAGAGTTACATTTTTGCCACAGTGGTTCCAGTAAAACAACACCCCTTTTGTCAGCATGATGTCACTATATTTTGCTCATTGTTACAATAATGGATAAATATGATTTTGTGTATAACCTGCCTTGTTAAGGACTACACTGAACACAGTTACCATACCATGTGAAAAAAATGACCATGCGTACCACTCAATTAATTTGACTGGGGAATTTCATGATGGAATGGGGATTATGATGTGGTTCCCATATTCTGATGAAAAATTCAGTCTCTGCTTCCTGATAGAGTCCAAATTCCAGAATATGTCAAAATATATTATTGTGACATGATCTTGATGTGTGTCAATGGCTAGTTATTATATCTTCACTTCCTAAAGCAAGAATGGGTAACCTTTTGGTGGCTGGGGATATACAATGTTTAACATTTTGAAGGCTGTAATTAAGTAATAAGACAAAAGTTATTCGATTCTTTTAATAAAAGAATGGCTGAGTTGAGGGAATGTGCTTCAACCTCTAGAATAGCTTCATATTATAACTGTTCTGTATGTAAAGTGGATAACTCCAAATCTACCATTCTGATTGGCTAAGGAAAAGAACAGTGGATTGGTTCACTAGGAACCAATCCAAAGAGCTGCCAAAAAGGCGGCAAATCCAAATAACTGCCATTGGCTGCAAGCAGGCAAGCCAGCCTGTATAAAAGGGCTGGCCCCGGCTTCAGCCGGCGTTCCGTTACTGACTGGTTATAATAAAAGTATTTGTTGTTGGAACCCGGTCTACCTCGTGTGTTTTCCGAACTAAACACTGGCGACGAGGATGGGATCGTCCTGAACGGAACAAACCTGCACGCGGTGATAGAAGCCCAGACTGCAACCAAGATGTCTGGAAACAACGCACCGCCCGCACCCTTCAATCCCAACGAAGAGGATTGGGATTCCTATGCTGATCGCTTCCAAATGTACTTGGAGAGCAATGAAATGGAAGGCATTTCCGAACAACGAAAGAGAGCCGTGTTCCTGACGCACTGCGGAACAACCGTGTTTAAAATGGCAAAAGCCCTCGCTAAGCCTCGGGACGTTAAACAATTAACGTGGACAGAATTACAGAGACTCCTCAAAGCACACTACGCTCCGATGGTGTCTAATTTAATAAAGCGACATGAATTCTACCGAAGAGACCAGAGAGAGGGAGAAACCGTTGCCGACTTCGTCGCTGCACTCAGACAAATAGGGGGTGAGTGTGAATTCTCAAACATAGACGAGGCAATGAGAGATCGCGTGGTGTTGGGCCTGAGAGACTCAACCGCACAGAGTAAAATGCTCAACAAGCCCAACATCACCGTTACCGAAGCCATTGCGGAAGCCACAGCCGCTGTAGCTACGAAAAAATCTGCAGTGGCCCTTAAGAAGATGAACACACACAGCGATGAAACACCAGCCAAAGAGAGAAAGCATCCTGCCACCACGACCCATTATGAAGAGTCGGGCGAAACAAACGAATCGAGCGAAGAGGACGACGAGGTCCACCGTTTGCTCACAAACAAAAAAGAGCGCGAAAGGAGAAAGTGGTGGGAATGCGCTGGCTGCGGAGGAAACCATCCACGAGCCGAATGCAGATTCCTCGATGCCATCTGCCGGCATTGCAAAAAAAGAGGGCACATCGAGAAGGTCTGCAGAAACAAAAAATCTTACAGCCCGACGAGATGCAGAAATTCCCCAACACGAGCCGAGCCCAATCGAGCCGAAAGAAAATGGCAACAAGAAAAGCGAGCCAATACACACCAAACTGTCATTATCCAGAGCTCCCAGACGGAAAGTGGAAGAAAAATTAAAATCGTCGTAGAAATCGAGGGAAAACACTGCAAGATGGAAGTGGACTCGGGGTCCTTCCTCTCCATGGTATCGTGGGACACAATTAAACAGTTAGTCCCAGGTATAAAGACCAAAGACTTGATGAAGCAGCACCTAACCCTCAAAGACTATCAGGGAAACCAAATCCCTGTGATGGGCAAGGGACATTTTCAAGTCGCCTACAAAAATCACATCAAGGTGCTTCCACTGACCATAGTCAACCAAGACAGACCAAGCCTCCTGGGCATCGAGTCGTTCGCGCCATTGGGCATCGGGATGACCGGGGTCGATCGAGTGACTACAACCGGCTGGGAAGACGACCTCGTCAGAGAATTCCACGACGTGTTTGACGGATCACTGGGCAAGTACCGGGGAAACCCCATTTCTTTCAATTTAAACCCCCAAATAGCCCCACGAAGAATAAAAGTCAGGCGAGTTCCCTTTGCACTAAAGGCAAAAATAGAAGAACAGCTGGACAAATTAGTAGCCCAAGGGGTTTTAGAACCTGTGGACCATGCCAAGTGGGAAACGCCTATTGTCACACCCATTAAACCAGACGGGTCCATCAGAATCTGTGGTGACTATAAGGCTACCCTGAACCACGCATTACAACCAAGCGCATACCCGGTGCCAGTAGTCCAGCATTTGCTTCATTCCCTGGGAAATGGCAAAGTTTTCGCCAAACTCGACTTGGCACAAGCCTATCAACAACTCCCAGTAGACCCAGAAACAGCAGAAGCGCAGACTATTGTCACCCATAAGGGCGCATTCAAATGCCACCGACTCCAATTTGGAGTAAGCGTAGCCCCTGGCGTCTTCCAGAGTCTAATGGAACGCCTTCTAAATGGCATACAAGGAGTCGTTCCTTATTTCGACGACATCCTAATCTCGGCCAGAGATGAAACACAATTAAGGAACAGACTAAAAAAGGTTCTGACTAAGTTTAGAGAATCTGGCCTCAAGGTTAAAAGAGAGAAGTGCTGTCTAGTTAAAAACAACGTCGAATTTCTGGGCTACTCAATAGACGGAGAGGGCATCCACCCCACTGATAAAAAAGTTAAGGCGATAAATGACGCCCCTGAACCTAGAAATAAAACAGAACTACAAGCGTTCTTAGGATTAATTAATTTCTATAATGTATTCCTGCCAAACAAAGCCACTATAGCAGAACCGCTACACCGCCTGCTAGACAAAAAGGCAACTTGGACTTGGGGTTACAAAGAAAAAAAAGCCTTCCAAAATATTAAAAGACTGCAAACATCAACAAACGTTCTCATTCAATTTAGTGACACTCTGCCATTAACAGTGACCTGCGATGCTTCACCATATGGAGTAGGTGCCGTCCTGAGCCACCAACTACCGGATGGCAGAGAAGCACCCGTCGCATATTATTCTAGGACTCTATCAAAAACCGAGCGGAATTATAGCCAATTGGACAGGGAGGCTCTAGCAATTGTCGCTGGAGTAAAACGTTTCCACGAATATTTATATGGGAGGACTTTTCGAATCATAACGGATCACAAGCCGTTAATGGGGATTTTGGCGGGAAACAAGCCAACACCTAATATACTGTCACCGAGAATGACGAGATGGTCAGAGTTCCTGGCGGCCTATTCCTACACTCTGACACACCGACCAGGGAAACAAATTTCCCATGCGGACGCTTTGAGCAGAGCGCCTTTGCCAACAACCGACGCAGACCCGGCACCAACGATGACAACGCTACAAATCGAGACTTGCCCCGATCTACCCATATCAGCGTATGATGTCGCAAGAGCCACCGCGAAAGACTCATTGACTGCCCGCGTTCTTAGCTGGGTAGGTAAAGGCTGGCCGGAGAATCTAAAAACTGAAAATTCCAAACCTTTCCGGTCCAGACAGACTGAACTTTCCATCCAAAAGGGGTGTTTGTTGTGGGGTGATCGGGTAGTAATCCCTGCTAAACTGCAGCCCAGGGTTCTTAGGCTTTTACATGAAGGGCACCCCAGAATGGTTAAGATGAAAAGCCTCGCCAGAAGTTACGTGTGGTGGCCGGGTATTGATAGGGACATAGAGTATTGGGTAAGCTCATGCCACAAATGCCAGGCAATTAGACCATCCCCACCAAAGGCACCTGTTAAGGACTGGGAAACCCCTCGAGGACCGTGGTCAAGAATACACATTGACTTCGCGGGGCCTACCAAGGGGCATACTTTTCTGATTGTCGTTGATGCCTATTCCAATTGGCTTGAAGTAAAAATCATGCCATCAACGACAACAGAAGCCGTAATAAAGCAACTAGACAGCCTGTTTGCCACCCATGGCATACCAGACATTCTCGTCTCAGATAATGGGCCACAGCTAACCAGCATACCATTTGAGCAATACCTAGCCTCCCTAGGTATAAGACATGCACTAACCGCGCCGGCTCACCCGGCTGCGAACGGCAGGGCTGAGAGAATGGTCCGGTTTACAAAAGAAGGGTTGGAACGAATGGACGCTGGAGATATCCAACAAAAAGTAAACCGGTTGCTCACACTCCAGAACATAACACCCAGTACTATTACAAATAAATCACCAGCAGAACTACTCATGGGGCGAAAATTAAGATCTCACCTGGATAGGTTACACCCAAATTTCACCCTAGAAAACCCCCCTGACTCCTCAACACGGTTCAGACAATTCGAGACAGACGATTTAGTTTACGCAAAAAATTTCTCCGGGGACCCGTTATGGCTACCCGGGCAAATTATCCAAATTACAGGCCCCAAATCCTACCGAGTAAAATTAGACGATGGCAGGGAATGGAAGCGGCATATAGACCAGCTTCGATCTCGAATTATGGAAAGAACCGCGGACTTACAAACAGTCACAAAAAAACACGGCGAAATGCAAACCGAGGTGGGGGGGGAAAGGCGAGAAACGAATAAAGAACTATTTAAAAATAAAACTAACATTCAATATGACCAAAAAGAGCCAACAAAAGACTCACCGTTTGAAGAGACCCACGGAAAGAGACCTTCGGAAGGGGCCAGCCAGGCCAGCTCGACCTGCCCAGAGGAAACGGGAGGGAGCGGCAAAACCGCCGGCCTAAGAAACTCAGGCGGCGGTAAAATGGCCGACTCACCCTTCCAGACGGTTCCAGAGAGAAGGACGGACGACACAGCAGCCCCATCCAAACCGGTCGAAGTCTTCACTGAAAATGAACCGTGCAGGTCAAGTCGAGCCCGAAAAAGCCCCACCTACCTGCGAGACTACGTCACCACGTAGGACTGAACTAAGGAGGGAGGGGTGTTCTGTATGTAAAGTGGATAACTCCAAATCTACCATTCTGATTGGCTAAGGAAAAGAACAGTGGATTGGTTCACTAGGAACCAATCCAAAGAGCTGCCAAAAAGGCGGCAAATCCAAATAACTGCCATTGGCTGCAAGCAGGCAAGCCAGCCTGTATAAAAGGGCTGGCCCCGGCTTCAGCCGGCGTTCCGTTACTGACTGGTTATAATAAAAGTATTTGTTGTTGGAACCCGGTCTACCTCGTGTGTTTTCCGAACTAAACAATAACAGCAAACAGAATTCAGTTCAAACTGAAAACTGTTTCTAAATTACAGTTTATGATGTAGATTTGTTCTGCATTAAAATTTATGTTCCTCTAGGTTCAGAGTCTGTGGTCTAATTTCACAGGATATCAAAAGCAGATCAGATTTTTAGTAATAGATCTTGAAATTATTATAGGCTATAATTTTACTTATTAATTTTACTCTGACGCATGGTTCTTATATTTATTTTAAACATTTACTAGTGATTTTCAGTCTGTTAAAATAATACATGTTCTGTTATTTACAAACAATGGTTATACTGCAAATTACAACCTCTAAAACAATTCTTTAAAAATAATGTCAAGGGAATAGGACCAAAATTTTATGTTTTTCCTTTGTGTGTGTGGGGGTTGTAGTGTTTTTTTTTTGGGGGGGGGGTGTTGTTGGTTGAGGGGAGTAGTCTTTGGATTTTATTTTATTTTCCAAAAATTGTTTTAAAGGCTTACAATAGAAATTCCATATCTTATTTTAAATACTGAAAAACTGTTTCTTGTTTTTGAATCTCTTGGGGCTGCATAAGGATTTCCAGAGGAAATAGTCCTAGACTTATGATGAATCGATTAGTGATTATTCAAACTTATGATAGACCCTGAAAAGGAGTCTTATGACCTGGATTCAAAGTTTTGAGTTTCCCCTCCCCCTATAACCATGTGACTGAATTTTGGGCATTTAGCAATGCCAAAATGACTTCTGATATCTTCTGAGAATATAAATGTAAAAGTCCCAAAGGTGCTTTTTTAAAAGGCAACTGGACTTTCTGGTTTTTCTTTGAGGACGTTTTGCTTCTCATCCAAGAAGTTTCTTCAACTCTGAAGAAGGCAAAGTAAAAACAAAAGCTTCCCTCTAAGGAGTGGTACTCGTCTCCATTTCTTAGACAAGGGACCGAGCATTGTCTGAAGACATTTCCATGTTCATGTGGCCAGCATGGCCATATGCCGAGGCAAAGAAAACACTGTGACCTTCCTATTAAAGTGGTACCTATTTATCTGCTCACATTTGCCTGCTTTCAAAGTACTAGGTGGGCCAGAGTTAGGGCAAGATATGGGAGCTCAGTCCATCACAAGGCTCTTGGGTTTTGAACTCAGGCTGTCAAACTCAGCATCTTTAACCATTGTAACCCCCATTCTGAAGATATAAGAAACATTTAAATTCAACTCTTTGTTCAACGCTTGGGTTATATCCTGTTAACAACTCAGCAGGGCCTCCTTCTGGACATTCACACCATTCCAGAGCATGTGGGTGCACGTAGATAGCAATTCCAGGATTGTTACTGAAGCAAAGGAATGCGAAGTCCAGGCAGGTCTTCAACAGAAGCCAGGCTGAGCCTTCAACAAGAGAAGGTGCTTCAAGCAGTGGGTTTAACAATACCCTTCTGAAAAATTTTCCCAGTCCCAATATTTATTATTATTTTACTTACAGGGTTTTTTTTGCAACTTCCACATAAAATAATAAAATAATCCCAAGTAATCAAGATTTTGCTTTAAAATGTCTACAAAAATGTTTGCAGGACCTCAAGTGATCCTGAAGCTTCTGGTTGACAAATCCTGTTATCCAGGCATGATGAAACTAACAAATTGCTAATCCTCTAAGTAAATGATTGGGTGAGTATTTTAGTCTGCTGAGTCTTATGAAAGCCATCTCTCTCAGGAAGAGGTATTTCTAAATATAAGCAGTCTGGGAAATACCAGATAGAGATAAATTATGGGAATAATATAAATAACATAAATTATCTTTTATTTGATCTGATTAACCACACTGAGACACTTAGTTAATGGTATTCTTTTGGCAACCTCTCCCAGTCTTACTAAAGTTTGAAGTCTTTCCCATTTTTTTCTAAAATTTATTTTCAGTATTCTTCTTTGTAAGAGTCTATCCTGTAACAGGCAGACAATATTTTCAAGATGCAATGATGCTGCTTACTCTCCCTCCATGAGATTTGTTTCATTTCAGAGATCCTGGAAAGTATGGGTGCCTATTCCTCTGGAAGACTAATAAACATCATTATACATAACTGGAAGCCATTGCATCCTATTAAATTCAGCTCAACATAATGTAAACTAATTTTCCAGCCTACTGACTAAGAGGCAGAGTGGAGTCACATTCTTCTGAGATCACAAATATTCGTGAAGCAACTGCTATGAAATAAACCTAAGGAGAGATACCCAACAGACTGAGTTGTGTTAGAGGATGCCTGCATAAAAGGCTAACTCATATATCTGTGGCTGAGTATTTATTCTGCTCACTCCTTCTGCTGTACATGCTACTACTTAGAATGTGTGCTCCTTACATCTGTTCTAGTGAGATGATAAGGATTATTAACATCTATAGAACTCTGACATTTTATTAATAAAATACTGTAGAAAGTTAGCAAGTTAGCATCCACCCTTTCCTAGAAGAATGAAATGTTTTGTGAAATATTTACAAAGGCAGAATATTATATTTCCCACATAGGAGAAACATGTTTTTTCAGATAGAAAAAAGCCCCCACTTTTCTTAATAGCCCTAAGCAAATGTCAGTCTTAAAGATAAAGAGCTTATTGAAAGAAGCCAAGTATCTAGGTAGCTCTATTCAAAAGCAAATAGCCCTCACTCAGCTCCAAACCAGGACAAAGCCATTAAGCCATAATAGGAATTGCCCAACACTCTTTCAGAACACAAGCCTCTTCACTGCATCATCTCAGTAGCAAACTTGAACCAAACCTGGGAGCTCAGACATCCTATAGAGCCAGCTATGACTCCTACATAACCCCTACATGGCCCCAATGGAGTTTGACAATAGTCAATAGAATACATGTTATTGCACAAGAACAGGAAGTCCAAGTGCAAAGCCAAAGAGAAGATATAAAAAAACCCCACTCTCAACTCCATGTGGTCAGCTGCACCAGAACCTTGTACAGTGAAACCTCGGGTTATGACTGTAATCCATTCTAAAACCTTGGTTGCAACCTGATTTGGTTGTGACCGGAAACAAGACTAACTGCACATGAGCAGACAAGAAAATGGTGCAGAAAGAGAAATCATTGCAGCAGGGAAAATTGCCATGGCTGTATTTGATCGGCACCTGAGAATCTATTCACAATCAGAAGCAACAATTTTCCAAAAATTTTGGTTGTCACCCAATTTGGTCATGAAAAGAAGCATTCGTGACCCAAGATTCACATCGACTCGACCCATCAGAACGGGGAGCCAGAGAATGTTGCGAGTCCCTTACTTCCGGTTTGCAAGGCTTCAGTGACAACAGGAATCCACGATCGTGTGTAGTTCCTGCTGTGCTCGCCATTGGAGTGCCCCCAATCTGGCTGGATTTGGGGGCTATAGTTACCCCATAAAGGTAACTGAAGATAGGGGAGACTCAGCAGGGGTTCTGGGGAATCGCAACCCCTCTCCTCAGCTGGCTTAACTCCGTTTTCTGAAAGTGGTGGAGCGGCGGTCAGCAATGGCCGCTACAAAGAAGCTTTCATCCAGATAAGAATGGGCAGGAGGAAGCTGAGAAAGTGAAAGTTTTTGGCTAACCGGGATGACAAGTAATATTTAAATACCCCGGAATTTCAGTTTTATTAAAGATAATCGTTCCCTATGAAGACGGAAGAGGTGGTGAATGAAAGTAAAAAGGAAAAGTTTGTTTTTTCTCACTCTCCTTCCTTACGGTGAAAGCAAATGATTGGAGAAATCGGAAAAACTCATTTTGGCATCAGCAGGTAATTAAATTGAAAATTGAAGCCAAGGGGACAATAAAGATTTCTTAGCATTTAAAAAAAAACAAACTTTTTTTTGCTATAAGTGGGAAGGGAGAGGAAAAGAATTAATATTAAGATTTTCTTGGAGGAGGCTGCTTGGAATTTATAAGATTAGAGCGAAACTGTAACAATACTTCTAAAAGATATATTTTAACTGGAGCTTTATAATTGAACTATAACCCCAGGAAGAGAAAATATAAAAAGAAGAAAGTGCTAAATGAAACAGACTGTGTGTATTTGGATTACTTGGTGACTTTGGGACTTTTGGAAATTATTATTTGAAAGACTAAAAATATTTGGGTTGTCTGAAAAAACTTTTTACAATGGCACTACTTGTTGATGAACTGAAAATTGAATTTAAAAAGCTAAAAGAAGAGGGTCAAGAAGGGAAGGGCTCTTCTGGATCTGTTTTCCATTTTTTAGAAATGGCGATTTATACCTACAGAAACTACAAGAACAAGAAGATTGGGATGAAGAAGAAGCCATCTTTAATGAACAAACAACTTTAGCCGAGGAAGAAAAGGTAAAGAGGGGAAAGAGAATGGAGAATTTAAGACTTAAAGAAACAACCAAAAAAGGGAAAAATAAGGTGAAAAATCGATACAATGTCAGAAAGCAACAGAAAAGAGAAATACAGAAGAAGGTGGAGATTAAGAAGGTGGAGATTAAGAGACAAGGGAGTAAAAAGACAGGATTAGAGAAGAAAGGAAGAGAAAAGGGGAAGAGAAGTTACAAAGGTTTAAAACAAGATGTAAAGAAACAAGATCTATTCAGAGATAGTGGGTAAAAATATGATTAAAAAAGAGATTCTGCAAAGTACATAAGATTGTATTGTGATATTTATATTTGAAATAATGTTAGAAAATTGGATTTAATAATAGAGCTTAATTTATTATGGATTATTGTTTTATTATATTATAAATTTATTATTCTTTTTTATTTTATAATACAGTAAGTAGTTTCAGAATGTACTAAGTAGAACCAGAATGAAAAGTATATATTATTTTAAGTGTTAAATTTAGGGGAAAGATTTAAAGGTGTCATACTTCAATTTGTGATTACAGGAGAAATTTTGTGTTAATGAGAAAGTATTATAGAAAATTGAAATAGGACAGACAAAAGATATACTAGGAGACAAGGGGGTAAAAGCAGGATTGGAGAGGAAAAGAAGGGACAAAGGGAAGAGAAGTTACAAAGGTTTAAAACAGGAGAAACTTTGTGTTAATGAGATATTCAGAAATAGTGGGTAAAAATATGATTAAAAAAAAGAGACTCTGCAAAAGTACATAAGATTATATTATTGTATTTATATCTGAAATAATGTTAGAAAATGATTTAATAATGGAGTTTAATTTGCTATGGATTATTGTTTTAATTATATTATAAACTTATTCTTTTTTATTTTATAATATAGTAAGTAGCTTTAGAATGTACTAAGCAGAATCAGAATGAAAAGTATATGTTATTTTAAGTGTTAAATTTAGGGGAAAGATTCAAAGGCATCATACTTCAAGTCAGTGACTACAGGAGAAATTTTGTGTTAATGAAAAAAGATAATAGAAAATTGATATAGAACAGACAAAAGAAATATGCATAATGATTTAAATTGAGATGAAATAAATAAAATAGAATTAAGAGAGTGAAAAGAGGAGAGAAGCTATATAGAAAATGTCGAATGGTAAATAAGATATGAAATGGAATAAAAAGTTAGCATGAATTTTGAATCTATGTCTATATAAAAAGATGTAACCCGGGACTAAGCCGCTTTCCAAAAACAAGTTTTATGTTTTGATGTTTTGTGTTTTGTGTGTGTATGTTTGTTTATTGAAAACTAATAAAAAAATTTAAAAAAATGTTGCGGGTCCCATTCTTGAGGGAGATACACCTGATAGGACCCAGAAGAAGGGCCTTCTCCATGGTGGCTCCCTCCCTCTGGAATGTCATTCCCCCAGAGATTAGACTGGCCCCCATTCTGATTCTCTTCCAAAAGGCATTGAAGACCTGTTTCTGCCAGTGGGCTTGGGGAACCCAGAGTGGGATGGAGCCCATTAAATGGCTTGTGTAATTTGCTGTTGCTGGGAGGGGGGGTGAGGTGGGTGGTGATTTTACCATATTAATTTATTTGATTTTACAAGTCTTATTGTTTTAAATTGTGGTTTTATATGTTGTAAGCCACCTTGAGTCACCACTGAGAATAGTGGTTCATCATTAAACCATCCTTCCAGTCAGCCTCCATGTTTCCATTGTCTTTCTCGCAGATTGGAACTGAACCAGATGGATATTTCTTCCCACAATACTTTATTGTTTATTTTCTTTACTTTGTGCATACTACCTAGAGACTCATGGAACATTTGTTTGCATTGCATGATCTGCCCCAATTTATTGATTTCCTCCACCAATACAATTTTTCAGTATTCCTGCTGCAAAGCTAGTAGTAGGGGGTATCTTACATAACTAGAGAAGAAGAACATCCAATCACTTTTTGAAAAGTAAAAACAGAAAGAAGAGTTCAGTCAGTTCAGTCAGTTCACTCAGGTTTATCTCTGACCTTGACTACTGCTGGAATTTTCAGACCTAGTGGTTTTGGCTAAGGTAATGTGGGCATCATCAGGGAACTATTATCTAGCTGGAATAGAAAGTTGATTAAGCTAAGTTTCTTACTGTTATAGCTGCTTCAGCTATTAAGACGTGTCAGCTATGGAGTCAGGGACTCCTAAGCTGTTTTAGATCAGACTGCTTCAAGATGAATGATTATATCACTCAACACTATTTTTTTGAGATGAATCATTATCACAACAACACCAGGCAAGGACATTGTTGAGGAGTGGAATGAGTGGTACATTAACAGAATCCCAATTCTGCCTGGAAGTTCCATTAATTACCAAGTCTGTAGGTCTCCGTGTTTTGAAAATAATTGAAAACAAAAATTGCTTTGAATCACCTGCGAGCTTAACAAAGCATCTCTTTACTATTCATTGAAGCAGCTTATTTTCAGGCTTAAAGAAAGATTTTTCTTCCCTGTCTCCAAGTGGCAGCATCTTCTTTTCAGATTTGTGCCTGAAAAGTTGTTAAGCTTTGCAGGTGGTACAGAGCACTTTCTTCAATGATTTTCAAAGCATGCATAATTGTATGGCAGACTGTAAAGAAAATGCTAAGCAGAGAACTACAATAAAAGAGCTGCAATATAGTAAGAGGAAGAAGGCATGATTCAATTTCAGTTTTATTATTGCCTTTAGCCAGGAAAATGGATGCATGATAATTGTCAGCCATTTAAATTATACCAGGTCAGGAAAAAGAGACAGCAAGAAATGTAGGAATGCTACTTTATTGTTGAACGGCAGTGTTTCTCAATCTTAAGGCCCTGTCACACTGGCCGACGGATGCAAAACGTTTGTAAAAAGGACACAGCAGATGAGAAAAATGTTCCATCCATTGTTATCTGCTCTCAAAAGGGGCAAAAATATGTATAACCAGAGCGGACAACACATAAAGGAACAGACGGGGGGAGGATGCAGGGCGGATGGAAAGCGGATGCTCCACGGAAGCCTAGCGGATGGAAGTGGATGAGAGCGGATGGCACATCTGCAAGGCTTCCGGGGGAGCGCAGCAAAGTGGACGTGGAACGGAAAGAGCGGATGCAGAGCGGATGCCGAGCGGATGAAGCGGATGCCGAGCGGATGAAGTGGATGCCTCGCGGAAGCCTAGCGGATGCCTAGCGGATGCCTAGCGTTCACTGCGCATGCGGGGAGGATGCATTGCGTCAGCCCTGCGGATATAAAGGGAAGCAGCTCCCAAGCAGGTCAACATTCAAAGGAAAGACCTGCTTCCAGATACATCGACTGCCTGCCAGCCTGCCTGCCAGCCTGCCAGCCTGCCTGCCAGCCAACAACCCCACAACCATGGGGAAGAAGAGAAAGCCTCAGCCATCTGCTGCCAGTCCTGGCAAGAGGGACAGGGCCACCCTCCCACCCCCTGGCCCTCACTCTGTTTCTGCTGGGACTTCTGAAGCACAGGCTCGCTCTTCTGGGGCTGGGGCTTCTGCTGCTTCTGCTTCTGGAGGAGCTGATGCTGCTGCTAATGGCGGTGGTGCTTCTGCTCGTGCTTACTCTGCTGATGCTGCTTCTGGCGGTGGTGCTTCTGCTGGTGCTTACTCTGCTGATGCTGTTTCTGTTGGTGGTGCTTCTGCTGGTGCTTACTCTGCTGAAGCTGCTTCTGGTGGTGGTGCTTCTGCTGGTGCTCACTCTGCTGATGCTGCTTCTGGCAGTGGTGTTTCTGCTGGTGCTTACTCTGCTGAAGCTGCTCCTGGTCCTGCTAGTCCTGCTGGTGCTCCTGGTCCTGCTGGTGCTCCTGGTCCTGCTGGTGCTCCTGGTCCTGTTGGTGCTCCTGGTCCTGCTGGTGCTCCTGGTCCTGCTGGTGCTCCTGGTCCTGCTGGTCCTGCTGGTGCTCCTGGTCCTGCTGACGCTGCTGGTGTTGCTGGTGCTGCTGGTGCTTACTCTGCTGCTGCTGATCCTGGTCCTGCTGCTGGTGCTGGTGCTGGTGCTGCTGCTGGTGCTGCTGGCGCTGCTGGTGCTTACTCTGCTGCTGCTGATCCTGGTGCTGCTGGTGCTGCTGCTGGTCCTGCTGGTGCTGCTGGTGGTGGTGGTGTGGAGGAACAGCCCCTACAACCTGGAAGCCCCTCTGATGAGGGCCCATGTGGTCCTGCCAAAGGGAGGAAGAGGCATATGCGAGAATGGGAGAGGAGGCAATACAACATCGAGGAGGAACATGAGGATGAGGTGCTGGAGTGGCTGAGAGAGAATGAGTATCTATGGCGGAAGGGGGACAGGCTCTATAGGGACACCAAAAGAAAGCAGGCTGCTTGGAGAGAGAAGGCGGAGAGCCTGGGCTACACTTCGGAGGTGCTCCTCGGCTGGTGGAAGCACATGCACACCTGGTACGGGAAGCTGCACCTCAAGAAATCTGGCCAGGCCGCAGTCAAGCTGACGGACAGAGAGATCTACGCCATGGCCAAGTGCAGCTTCCTGGAGGGTGAGATCCGCCACTGAGGAGCAGCCCCTCTCACAACCCTCTCTCTCAGGCAGCCTGCTAAGAGCCAGTCCTCTTTCGGCAGAGAGTCAGCTCCTGTCTCCAGGCAGGTGTCTGTGCAGCATGCCACGACGGAGAACCTGCCGACAGCTTTTCTAACCGTGACGGAGCACGTGGAGGACCCCCTGGCGCAGTGGGAGAAAGGATACAGCACTTCCACCACAGTCCAACCAGCATCCACCCCCATCTCCACCTCCACAGAAAGGCAGAGAGCCAGACAGGAGAGAGAGAGCCACACTGTCCTGCTGGAGATAAGAGACATCATCAGGAGCTGGTACACACTAACTCCTCATCCTCCAACCGCAAGCCCTTCCTCACCTATGTGAACCAGACCCTCATGGACATGGCGGAACCCCAGTACCAGGTGGTGAAGGACAGGATCACCGATCTGTTTCACAACCCTCCAGATCCAGATGAACCTGCTCCCACCCAGTCCAGGTCTGCTCCTCCACCCCAGGTGATGTCCCTCCCATTCCAAGGCTTTCCACAGGCCCTCACCTACCAGGGCTACGGCTACCAGGAGGTCCAGCAGCACAGGCAGCAGCCCTTCCCAGTCCAGGCACAGGTTCATCGGACGCCACCGTTGCCACCGGTTCCAATGATGCCACCAATGCCACCCACGCCACTGATGCCACCCACGTCAGTCCTCACACAGCTGCAGACCAGACAGCCCCATTACACTGCTCCTTCCTCCACGCCACAGCCAAGCCCGGCCTCAGTACATCTGTTATCGGTACTGGGGCTGACACCCCATGGCATGGAGGAAGGAGCTCTCAACATCACGGGGCTGAGCCAGCTGTCTGAGAGCTTCCTCAACACACCGTCCCCTGTTGTCCTCTCGGGGCCAGGCACTCCAGTGGCGCTTCAGACCAGCACTCCAGCAGCACCCACCTCCACAGCACCTGGACCTTTCACCCCTGAGACTGGGCACACCTCTGAGTGACAGAGGAGAGTACCAGAGACTGGGTGGCGACCTGTAGACTTTATTTGGACACTTGACTTGGGTCATTTTTCTTTTACAGCTTGTTATTAAAAAGATTATCTTTGCTTCACACACTTGCTTCATTTATTTTTGTAAATAAAGTCTTGGTGGAAACTTTTAGAAATGGTTTAAGCCTTTGCATGCTTGTGGGATGGGTAAGGATAGCTGTGGGATGGGCAGGGATACCTTTGGGATGGGTTAAGATAGCTGTGGGATGGGCAGGGATACCTTTGGGATGGGTTAAGATAGCTGTGGGATGGGCAGGGATACCTTTGGGATGGGTAATAGCTGTGGGATGGGCTGAGATAGCTGTGAGGATAGATAAACCTCCAGTACAAGCATAGTGGGATTGTATGGTCCACCCTCCCAGGTGCCACACCTATGGCCCTAAATTATCAATACTAATGTAATCATTGATCCACACATGTCAACATAAACACATCTCTTTATTAAATGCCCTGTTCATTGTAGGCCCACCCAACATACATGGCCCAATCTCATCAGTGTGATGAGACAGACTGAAGGAAGCATCCATTAATCATCTATCATCCTGTCTTGCCACTCCACTGCTCCAGGTGGGGAGTTGCACCAGTGTTTCAGGAGGTTGCGCTGCTTCTTCCCTTCACGTGAGGCTCTGTTGGGGCCTTGCACATCCTGAGTGTCTATCAGGTTTCGCCCTTGCCTCCATTCCCCAGGCTCCATGTCCCCATTGCCTTGTTGGAGGTCCACGAGACTGTTCTGCAAGACTGGGTAGTGGTTGCGCATGAGTTTGTGCAGGATGCAGCAAGCTTCCATGATCCTCCTCACGGTCTATGGGCGATGCTGCATGGTGGTGAGAAGTACCTGGAACCTGTTGACCAGGATGCCAAAGGTGTTCTCCACCACCCGCCTTGCCTTGGACAGCCTGAAGTTGAAGATCCTCTCTTCACGGGTGAGGCATCTTGAAGTGTAGGGCTTCATGAGGTAGGTTCTGAGGGAGAAGGCGTCATCCCCCATGATGAAGTTGGGAACATCTTGTGTGTCGTTGGGCAGGGGGTCTGGATCTCGGAAACCCATGATTAGGTTGCGTTCCAGCCCCTCCTTGAGGTCACTGGCATTGTATACCTGGGCATCTGAAGCTGACCCATTGCCTGAAGCATCGATGTACATGAACTTGTAGTCAGCATCGACCATAGCGAAGAGGATGATGCTGAAGAAGCCCTCGTAGTTGAAATAAGCGGATCCCGACTTGGCTGGTGCTTTGCAGGCCACATGCTTCCCATCTATGGCTCCAACAGTGTGTGGGAAGTTCCACTTCTGATACCACTGCTCTGCAACTTTCTTCCATCCTTCTTCAGTGAAGGGACACTGGAGGAGCTCCTCCAGGTATTCTTCGATGATGGCCTGCACCACTTCTCTGACCACAGTGCTGATGGTGTTGTGTGACACCCTCCAGCCGTACTGAATGCTCCTGTAAGTGGTCCCTGAGGCCAGGTGGTGCAGAGTCAGTGCCACCTTGAGCCCAGGGTCCAGGCTGGGCCGGAAGTTTGTGCTCTGCTTGGTCAACCTGGGTGTCAGCCGCTCCACAACTTCGTCAAACATGGTTGGAGGCATCCTCATGAAGTTCTGGAATGCACGAGGGTCTTCGTTCCTCAGCTCCACCATCAGCTTGTTGTACAGTCCGTACTCTGCTCTTCTCCCAATCCATCTTCGGAGCCAGACGCTTCTTGGCCACCTCCTTTTCTTCCCGTAGTAGAGTTGAAAAATCCTGTAGAGGGCTTCGCACTGTTGTAGAATGATGGCAGCTACCAAAATGAGTGTGCGACGATCCATGGTGGAGATGAATGGATGCTGTGGAAGAGCAAGAGCCAGATGAAGGCTGCAGAGGTCTGCACAGCAGGGCTGCTGGACTGAAAGTGAGATCCAGGTGAGTTGCTCCCCCTTTTTATAGGCAATATAGGTTTTCCACTATGTGTCCTTTTGCATCCACTAGGCATCCTCTAGACATCCTTAATATCCGAGATAGGTCCCCTTTGCAAATGTTTTTTCCATTTTAAATGCTTTCTTTGTGAGCTGCATCCGCTTCATCCTTTCTCCGTCCATGCTACTTACAGTGCGCATCCATTTTGTGTCCATTCCGCTTCCTCCCTGTGTCCACTTTCTGCTGGAGCGGATTTGAATTGTGCGGATGCACAGCGGATGCCTAGCAGATGTAGCGGACGCGTAATGGATGTTGATGGATGCCAAACAGATGTTCCCCGTATGCGTAGCGGATGCAGAATGGACGTGTTGGATACATTTTTCACTCCGAAAGTTTTGAGTTGTTCAAAACTTTTTTAGTGGATGGAACCTCAGTTGACGGATGCTGGACGGATAGAGAGGAAGAAAAACGGACACAGTGAGTACAGAACGGAGGCATTGCGTTAACCAACGGATGGCAAGTGTTTCTCTCCGTTTTACATCCTCTTTCCATCCGTTGGCGCAGTGTGACATGGGCTTTAGCAACTTTAAATTGTGTGGACTCCCAGAATTCCCCAGACACATTTTAAACTTAATAAGGTTAAGAAGCATTGTTGTAGTTATAATAACAACAGAATCTTTGACAGAAAGCCTGTCAGTTTTCCTCTTATTTGAAGCAGACTTGTGGCAGAGTTATTCTGAATTTTTTTCTTATGCTTTCCTTTTTTCCAGGATTGACTTTTGTTTTAGTTGTTTCTTTATTCTTCTCCCTTACGAGTTTCTATGAAAATAATATTGTGTTTCTTCCCAATAATTCCCTCCAATGTCACCTCATGGCCTGCTGGGTATTGCTTTTATGGGGGGAAGGGGAGGGGGTAAGAATGGGTCAAATTGAGTTGGTTTAGCTCAACCTGGTTTCAATTGCACAAACCAAATCAACTCGTTCATCCAGTCTTAAATCCCAGATCACAAAGGCTTTTCAAGTTACTCACCTGAAAATAAAGAACAGCATTTTATGGCCCAGTGGTTTTTCATTCAAGCAGTCGGTTGGAAAATAAATCAGAAAGAAAATATTTATGAGTTCTCTCATTTCCTAACATGAGGCCAGCCTATGATTTCTCTTTGGATGAAGAAATGGATCACAAATGGGCTTCTGGCCAAGGTGACACAGAAAGTGCCATCCCATTAGCAGCTCTGATACAGTAGACTCCTGCTAGCAATGTTGAAAAGATTATTTCAGATAGCATTTCAGCCCTTTTCATACCTTTTCTGTCTTTGAATTAAAGACCAGTTTAACTAACCTAAAAGAGAATCACCAGCTGCACAGAGACAGAAGACCATAATAAACAATTCAACTCGGACAGTGGCAGAAACCCAAAACATGGGTGTAACCACTTGTAAGTACGTATGTATGTATGTAAATATGTAACTAATATGTAATTAGGACTGATAAACCCCAAAATGTAGAAGCTGAGAGCTTGCATTTAGTGATTGGTACAATTGCCTGCTATAACCTGTTCTTGTGTCCCCTAAATTGGACTCCCTGATCTTTGCTTTGACCATATCACTGTTCTTCATTTGAATTTAAATGGTGTGGCATCTACTTGTCCCTTGGAATCCATGATCTCTACCATTTTGACCATTTTCTGACTTATCTTGTAAATCCAGTTTCCCAATAGGAATCTCATCTCTTTATTCTGACTAAATTGGTTTAATGATCTAATTGCATAACTTTAATTTACAGCTATTTGCAAAGCCAGCTGACTAGAACATTTCTTTTTCTCTTTGCTAGATTATTTCATATCTAGCACCAGCTTATGTTCCCTTTATGACTAAAATAGCAATACCTCTGGCTCCACTGTTTTGCATTCGGGATCCTAGCAGGAGTGCAAAAGATAAAAAAATTAGGTAGCTCAATATGAAAGAGCAAGAAATAATGCAACTCTTATTGGACGAGAGCAGAGTATTCAGTCTGAGATAATGAAACCTCAGGTACATTAGATGAAAATACTAACTTCACATATATATTGATGGGGTCTGAACTGACTCCAACTAATCATAAAAAAGATCTTGGGAGCATAGTGGAGTGAGGATGCTAATTTACTGCCTGGCAGCTTAAAAAAAAGGCAAATTTCATACTTAGGAAAAAAAGGAAAGGGAAAATGCTAATATTATCATGCCCTTAATGTAGATCTGTCATATAGCTGCATAATAGCTGTGAATACTGTGTACAATTCTGTTACCTGCATTAGACAAAGAATATAATCGAGTTGTGAAAGATACGAAACAGGGAAACTAAAATGATCAGGGAACTCAAGCACCTTCACTTTGAAGAAGTGATAGAATGTGTGGAACAATTTGGCTTAGAAAAACAAGAACAACTGGGAGACACAGCATTGAGATTAGAGGTGCTCACAGAGTCTGACAATTTTGTTAAAATGAAATCCAGTTTGGTGCAATGGTTAAGGCATTGGCCTAGAAACCAGGAGATTGGGAGTTCTAGTCCCACCTAGGACATAAAAAAAATGCACTGGGTAATTTTGGATCAGTCACACTCTCTGTCAGCTCACAGGTTTGTTGTTGTGGGGAAAATTAGGAATGTTTCTTGCCTTGAGTTGAATATGAAAAAGTGAGATAAAAGTAAAAGAGAGAGACTGAGAGAAAACAAGTGTTATAGTTGTAATGAAGGGCCAAGCACTGGCCTTTTTGGATATGTGCATAGTGCATAAATTAGAGTGGAGCTTGGATCTCAACAGTCATTCAATGGCAATAACAATAGTACTTAGACTTATATACCACTTTACAGTGTTTTACAGCCCCCTCTAAGTGGTTTAAAGAATCAGCATATTGCCTCCAAAAATCTGGGTCTTCCTTTTACCGACCTTGGAAGGATAGAAGGGTGAGTCAATCTTAAGTCGGTGAGAATTGAGCTACTGTCAGTCAGCAGAATTATCCTGCAATACTGCAGCCTAATCACCGCACCGCCATGGGTCTTATTATATGGAAGCATAAAGAAATAGATTATTCTATCTTTCTCAAAACACTATGAACAAGAACCATTTAGAGTGCCTAACTGGAAGGAGATTTAGAACAAATAATGGATATATTGTAACTTCATAGAGGGCACAATTAACTTGCAGAGTCAAATACAAAAGATGTCACGAAGACTGCTAATTTGGATGACTGGACAGACTGGATAAATTCATGAAGGATAAGTCTATCAATCTTGAAGACTCGGGTTAGAGGCAACATCCTTCAAAATGCTGGTTATAAAGCAACAGCAGCAAGAGCAAAGAAGCTTTCTATCTTGTTTATGAGCTTCCCAGAGACTTCAGCTTGGCTTGATCTAGCAAAGCTGTTCTTAAATGTTCTATTTAGCACCTTAGATCGGATGGAAGCTGCCTTCAGCTTCTGTGGTTTTTACTGAAGAAATAAAATTTCCTTAGATTAAGATAAAAAAAAATTAAGCACATCAACAGCACAGAACTATATTTGTTATGAACATCAAGTTTGATATCTATGCAAGAGAATATTTGCAGCTCAGGGTTGAACTGTGGGGTCTTCAGTGCTCTCTGAGCTTGGTAGTTTTCTTGCAGTCTGGCACTGATGAAGT
>BLBF01000003.1:25179330-25296912 GCA_015471245.1 Laticauda colubrina | reverse complement strand
AATAATAATAATAATAATAATAATAATAATAATAATAATAATAATAACAATAATAATAACAACAACAACAACAACAACAACAACAACAACAACAATAAAACAGATAGTACAAAATCCACAGCAGGCAAACTTACTACAGACAGTTCTTGATTTACAACCAGAATTGAGCCCAAAATTTCTGTTTCTAAGCAAGGCAGTTGTTTAAATGAGTTTTGTCCCATTTTACAATCTAATTTGTTGCAATTGTTAAATAATCACTGCAGTTGTTCAGTGAATCTGTCTTCCCCATTCTCTTTGCTCGTCAAAAGCTGTCTGGGAAGATTGCAAATGTCATGTCTGTCATCTTTGATTTGGCATGTTGCTGGCATTCTGCCATTAAAGACAACAGGGGAGGGGCATAAGGAGAACGAATGGGCAATAAACATGTATGGGGATGTGATGGGAAATAGGAAAGGAAGATGACAGCTTGATGAAGACCAGGGAAATGTGGAACCAGTTTGTGCCAGCACTCAAGGCCACTTACGAGGCTCTTCATGGCTGAAGACAAACTGGTCATGTGGGGAGGGCTGGAATGAGGAGAAAACTTTGTAACTTTTTTATGTAGAAAATTTAGTTCTAGCCTGACTTTATTGAAGCTAGTAGCTTTTATTAAAATAACTTATCATTTCACCAAAATGGAGTTTGGAATCTTTTTTTCCTAAGGGATCTGACTGGGGTAGATCTGACAGTGACCCTGTGACCTGCAATGGTCATAAATACATGTCAGTTGTCAAGCACCTGAATTTGACTATGTGACATGGGTTTGCAACAATGGTCCTAAGTGTGAAAAGCGGTCAATAGTCACTTTTTCAGTGCCATTGAAACATCAATCAGTCACTAAATGAATGGTTGTATATCAAGAACTACCTGTATAGCAAGTAAAACAAACTCCAGGGGCTCAACTACCACCCTTTCTTCAACTACCACCTTTTCCTAAGAGCTGGGAAAGCAGCTAATTTTTCAATGATTTTCTAAATGTCGTGAGAGTGGAGATCATATGTCTCTCTCTATGAGATGCTTTTCCACAGGACAAGTAGACAAGACAAAGAAGTTGTGATGATGACAACATTTCATTTCAGCTCAAAAGCTATTTTTATTCTTAAAAATACATTAAGAATATCACATCAATATTGTGAAGTTACTGTTCCAAATGCTTTTAGTCTAATGTGTTCCCAGGACCTTAGGAACACCTCCATGCTCTTGGATGGGACCGATACAATTTATATAACTGTTGCTATGAAATTATAATTTTTAATATGCTAGAACATGAAATGGTAAACTAAATGGAGAGCAATAACTTTACCTGAATTATTATGATTTAAAGTTTTGAATGCATTCCAGGGCTGAATGAGGCACAAAAAATATGTGCATTTCGTTTTAAATGTGTGAACATTTTAGCTACAAAAATGTAATTGTCTTGTTGCATTTTCTTGACAAAATAAAACATGCCAATGAATTAACATTTTTGCTGAATAATACACTGAGGAAGAGGATCAGTAATCAGCACTGGCTAAAAATTAAGGTGGCTGTCCAGGTAGTTGATAATTAACTTCCTTCCATTTAAAGAGAACACTTTTTCATGCGTACATATAACTTTACACACACACACACACACAAGATACCGCTACTTCTAGGAATCCCCTCATTAAAATAAACATGAATCTTTAAGCAGCATAGGACTTTACAGAATAAAAGTAAAAAAACAGTATTTTCCCCACATTTATTATTTTACAAGTATTATTATTTTTTTTACAAATAAATTGGGGTGGTGTACATATTCAATATACCTTCCTCCTCCTATTTTCCTCTCAACAACAATCCTGCGAGGTGGATTGGGCATAGGGAGAGTAACTGGCCCAGAGTCACCCATGTGGCTTTCATGGCTAAGGCAAGACTTGAATTCACAGTCTCCTCCTTACTCTAGCCTAATGTCCTAACCACTAGACCAAACTGGCTTTTTTATATGAGTCAAAACACTTCTGAACCATTTCTGAAGAATGCTCAGCTTTAATTTTGATTTCAGTAATGTGCCCAGGATTTGTACTTGGGCTTTTTCTTTGGTTACAATTTTTTAAAAATTTGTAACCATCCATCTAGTTTCTGTTTATGAACTTAATCATGAGATGATCATTCAACTGTATTACACACTAAACCAATATTTATCAGCATTGGAAACTTCAAGAAGTGTAGATTTCAACTCCTAGAATTATGAGAATTGAAGTCCATATGCCTTAAAGTTGACCCGGTTGAGAAATACCGCACCAAACAATTACAGGTGGAAGTGGGTTTTGAACCACACTCACAGATTAAACTCCTTCTCCCTGATTCTTCTTTCCTTTAACAATGATTTCCTTTTGTTCTCAAGTAACCAAACAAAATAGATCTGCAACTGTATGTATGTTTTCCCATGTTTTAGCTTCATTGTCAAAGTAAACATTGACAAATCTGTTGAATTCTGCCCTTTCATGCAAAACAAGACAGATTATGGACTTCTGGTCGGCTCTCCTTTATTTTTAGCTTTATGTTGAGTTCAGCTTCATAGAAACTGTTGCTTAGTTTTCTTGGCAGCAACATGGAAGCAGTTACTACTGTCTTCTTCCAGATTTTTTGTTTTATCTCCCTGCCTAGCCTGCTCTTTCTTGCTGTTTCCTAGTGTTTCCTAGTGTTCTGACATTCAAATGCTAACCAGGTCTGTCTTGAAATCATTTTTCAAAGTCAGAAGACAGATTTGACGAGGGACTGCAAGCTGTTAGGAGAGCAATTTAGAGAAAGAAAAGCTTTACTTCACCGGATCAAGTCAACTTCCAACAACTACTATCCCTTGTTATAGGAACTGCAATGAGGGCTGCAATTCTGCGATCGAAGCTCTCTTTTTCACATGTATTGAAACTGTTGTATCATCATAACCACCATCTCAACGTTTTTAAAACCATACCCTGCAGACATCCTGCCTCAGTGTAGAATCTGTCAGCATGATATTGTTGCCATCTGCTGCGTATGAAAAGATTGGTAACAAATTAAAATTAACTAAAGCATCCTTATCCATCAGTAATCTCAGAAAAAATGGGAATTTATATAGCCCTCAGATGAGGCTTACAGATCTTTAACAGAAATAATTACTAACAAAGTAGCTAGTGCATTGAATCACCTCTCTTCAAAAAAGCTTTCCTTTCAACAAAAAAAAATCCTGTTGATTTTTTCTCTCAGAATATGCACCATTTTTATCACCAACAATTTGGTCCAAGTTTGTACTGTCTGCTAGATTTCTATCAAATGTACATACACATACTTACATACATATTGTGTGTCCCTGAAAATAAGACCTGGTCTTATATTTTTGGGGGCTCCAAAATAAACACTAGGGCTTATTTTCAGGGAAGCACAGCCTGGCTCAGGACCCTGCCCCTGACATGCACACAAAAGGTGGCAAGCATGTGGTGACCAACAGTACCCAGTAGCAGCTGCAGGCCACTGGTCCCTTGGTCGGCACTCTGTAGGGCTGCACAGTAAAGGTGAGTTGATTCCCTGTCCAAGCAGCAGACAGAGGCAGAGGTGTGGGGGAGGAGGCAAGCTATCTGGATGCACCATGCAGACCACAGGAAAGCCAAGAGTCACTGGGCTGGAGTGGGTGGCTGTCTGCAGTAAGCTCATTGCATAGTGGCACTGGCAGCTGATGGAGTCAGAAGTGTGGAGCAAAAGGCAGGTGATGTGGGCTGCAGGCAAGCCGAGAGACATGAAGATGCACCTCCCATGGCTGGCTACCACTCTAGCCCACCAACTTTTGGCTTTCCCATGGCCAGCATGGTGCATCCAGATCATGTGTCTCTCTCCTTCCTTTACCTGCTGTTTTGACAGAAAATTGACTTACCTGGACTGCACAGGTTGTGGTTGCTGCCAGACACCATTGGCCCATACTTGTTTGCTGCCTCCTTGCTGGCTATGTCCACTCCCCTTCACTAGGGCTTATTTTTGGGGTAGGGCTAATATTAGTTACACATTGTAAATCAGGCTAGGAATTATTTTTGGTATAGGTCTTGTTTCAGGAAAACAGTACATAAATACATACATACATACATACATACATACATACATTCTGTTTGGTTTTTTTGTAGATATATACCTACCATAAAATATCAGACTGGAGGTGTTCTGTATAAAGAATAGTAGACTCCAAATACAGGGTTCTGATTGGCTAAAGAACTTGAATGGGGATTGGTTCAAAGGAACCAATCCACATAGCTGTTCAAAGGCGGCAAATATTAAATACCTTTCATTGGCTACAAGCCGGCAGAGAAAAACCTATAAAAGGCTGCCCAACATATCAGTAGCCGAAGCTATCGCAGAAGCCTCGGCCGCTGAAGCCGCGAAAAAATCAGTGGATAAAATGAAACAAATGAACGCGAACAACGATGAAACAAGCCGGCCAGAGGAAAAAAACAATCTCCCACCACCACTCATTACGAAGAATTCGACGAGACGTCAGAATCTGGGGAGGAAGACAATGAAATCTACCACCTATACGCCAACAAGAAAGGGCGCGAAAACAGAAATCAGCAGGAATGCGCTGGCTGCGGGGGAAACCATCCTCGAGCCGATTGCAGATTCCTCGATGCCATTTGCAGAGCATGCAAGAAAAGGGGGCATATCGAGAGAGTCTGCAGGAACAAAAAGAATTACAGCCCCAAAAGACGCAGCAACTCCCCAGCAAAGACTGAGCCAAAACTATCCGAGAGAAAGTGGCAGCGAAACAAGCAAGCCACTAACCGAGAGAAAGCACACCAGACTTTCACTATCGGAAGCGCTCAGACGGAAAGCGGGAAGAAGGTAAAAATAATTGTACAAATTGAAGACAACCCCTGCGAAATGGAGGTTGACTCTGGATCTTTCCTATCAATGGTGTCATGGGACACCATCAGAAAACTGGTCCCAGACATCAAGATCAAGGAACTTCAGAGACAGAAACTAACCCTCTAGGACTATCAAGGAAACCGAATTCCTGTAGTAGGCCTAGGACATTTCCGAGTCGCCTACAGACAACATGTCGCAGTACTACCATTAACGATAGTCAACCGAGATCGACCAAGCCTCCTGGGCATCGAATGGTTTGCACCATTGGCCATCGGGATGACCAGAGTAGACCAGGTGGCCACAACCGACTGGGAAGAAGACCTGATCCAAGAATTCCAGGACGTTTTCGATGGCTCCCTAGGCAGGTATCGGGGGACCCCAATTTCTTTTAGTCTAGACCCCCAGGTAGCCCCTAAAAGTCTAAAGGCCAGACGAGTTCCTTTTGCTCTAAAAGCAAAAATAGAGGAACAACTAAATAAATTAATAGATCAAGGGGTTTTAGAACCGGTCGACCATGCTAAATGGGAAACACCAATTGTAACGCCAATTAAACCAGATGGGTCGGTTCAAATCTGTGGCGACTACAAGGCTACCCTGAACCACGCGCTGCAACAAAGCGCATACCCGGTGCCAGTCGTGCAACACCTATTACACTCTCTTGGGGGAGGAAAAGTTTTCGCTAAACTAGACCTAGCACAAGCTTACCAACAGTAGACCCCTTAATGGCTGAAGCACAAACAATAGTGACTCACAAAGGGGCATTCAAATGCAACAGATTCCAATTTGGAGTTAGCATATCCCCAGGCGTTTTCCAGAGTCTCATGGAACGCCTGTTAAATGGTATAAAAGGGGTCGTACCATACTTCGACAACGTCCTAATTTTGGCCAAAGATGCAACCCAGCTTAAGAAAAAACTTAAAGATGTCCTAAATAAATTCAGAGAATCTGGCCTTAAAATAAAGAAAGAAAAATGCTGTCTAATGACTGATCGCGTCAAATTTTTGGGATATTTGATAGATGGAGAGGGCATACACCCTACCGAAAAAAAAGTCAGAGCTATTAAAGACGCACCAGAACCAAGGAATAAAACTGAACTGCAGGCATTTTTGGGACTAATAAATTTTTATAACGTGTTCCTACCCCACAAAGCAACAATAGCGGAACCATTACACCAATTACTAGATAAGAAAACAATTTGGACTTGGGGGTATAGAGAAAAGAAAGCTTTCCAAAGAATAAAGAACTTATTAACATCAAACACCGTTCTCATCCAGTTTAGCAACACACTGCCATTGACGGTAACCTGCGACGCCTCACCATTTGGAGTCGGTGCCATCCTGAGTCACCAGTTGCCAGATGGAAGAGAGGCACCCGTCGCATACTATAAGACTCTGTCTAAAGCCGAGCGAAATTATAGTCAATTGGACAGGGAAGCCCTGGCAATCGTCGCTAGAGTAAAACGCTTCCATGAATATCTATGTGGAAGAACATTTGTAATAGTAACGGACCATAAACCACTACTTGGAATTTTGGTGGGAAACAAACCAACACCGAATATTTTATCCCCGCGAATGACTAGATAGTCAGAATTCCTAGCAGCCTACTTGTATACTCTGACACATCGCCCTGGGAAACAAATCTCTCATGCAGATGCTTTGAGCAGAACTCCGCTACCAATTATAGAGGAAGACCCGGCACCAACGATGACCACCTTGCAGATAGAGACAGGCCCAAATCTGCCCATATCTGCAAATGATGTCGCCAGAGCCACCGCAAAGGACCCATTGACTGCCCGTGTACTAAACTGGGTAGGTAAAGGCTGGCCAGAAAATAAAAAAACTGAGAACTTTAAGCCTTTCCGGACCAGACAAACTGAACTTTCAATTCAAAAGGGTTGTTTGTTATGGGGTGATCGGGTTGTTATCCCCTCCAAATTACAAACGAGGGTGCTCAATATGCTTCACGAAGGCCACCCGGGAATTGTTAAAATGAAAAGCCTTGCTAGAAGCTATGTCTGGTGGCCGGGTATAGATAGGGACATCGAATACTGGGTAAATTTGTGTAACAAATGCCAAAGAAATAGGCCTTCCCCGCCACAAGCACCCATAAGGGACTGGGAAACCCCACGAGGCCCCTGGTCACGAATCCACATCAACTTTGTGGGTCCGACTAAGGGACATACTTTCCTCATTGTCGTAGATGCATACTCAAATTGGCTAGAGGTTAAAATTATGCCATCTATGACAACTGAAACCCTTATTAAACAACTGGACAAACTCTTTGTGACCCATGGCCTGCTGGACATCCTAGTGTCCGACAACGGGCCACAGTTAACGAGCATTCAATTCGAACAATACCTAGCCTCCCTAGGTATCAGACATGCTCTAACCGCGCTGGCCCATCCGGCTGCGAACGGCAGGGCAGAGAGAATGGTTAGATTTACAAAAGAAGGGTTAGAAAGAATGGACATTGGAGATGTCCAAGATAAAATAAATTGCCTGCTCACCCTCCAGCATATCACACCCAGTACCATAACAAACAAAAGTCCGGCGGCACTACTAATGGGGAGAAAACTAAGGTCGCAACTAGACAGATTGCACCCAAACTATACACCAGAAAACCCCCCCGACTCCTCCACCCATTTCAGGACATTTGAAATAGGCGACCTAGTCTATGCAAAAATTTTTACCGGGGACCCATTATGGCTACCAGGAACAATCACGCAAATTACAGGCCCCGGTCCTACCGAATAACCATAGACGATGGCAGGGAATGGAAGCGGCACATAGACCAGCTTCATTCCCGAAACATCAAAAGAAGTACAAACACAAAACCACAAATATTAAAAAACGATGAAAACCAAACCAAAGGGGGGGGGGGAAATACGAGAAAATAATAAAGAACCATTAAAATTAAATACAGAATACAATAGCAATCAAAAAGAGCATAAAAGAGACTTACAGTTAGAAGACAATCGTGGAGAAAGTCCAGATGAAGGGGCCAGCCAGGCCAGCTCGACCTGCCCGGAGAGACCAGGAGGGAGCAGCAACACCACCGGCCTAAGAAATCTAGGCATCAGTAAAATGGCTGACTCACCCTTCCAGGCGGTTCCATGGGAAAGAACAAGAGACACAGCAACCCCATCTGAACCAGTCGAAGTCTTCAACAGGAATGAACCGCGCAAGTCCAGTCGAGTCAAAAGAAGCCCCACCTACCTGCACAACTACGTCACCACGTAGGACTAAGCCAAGAGGGGAGGGGTGTTCTGTATAAAGAATAGTAGACTCCAAATACAGGGTTCTGATTGGCTAAAGAACTTGAATGGGGATTGGTTCAAAAGGAACCAATCCACATAGCTGCTCAAAGGCGGCAAATATTAAATACCTGTCATTGGCTACAAGCCGGCAGAGAAAAACCTATAAAAGGCTGCCGCAACTTGAGCCAACGTTCCGTTTTTCAACTGTGTTATAAAATAAAGACTTTGTTGTTGGAACCCAGTCTACCTCGCATTTTTCCGGACGGAACAGGAGCAATGAAAACAGAATGTTAAGTAGTTTTTTTATTTATGAAACAAATAATTGCCCAGTTTTAGATATCCATTGTATTCTGTGTTTGTCATGATCATTTAAGGTGTGAAGGAAGATAGTACATAGCTTTGCGGTAAAGCCCCTATTTTACAAAAAGACATTCTCAGATTTAAGATGGGATAAAAATCTCATTTAGTAAAGAGAGAGCAGATTCAGAATAACCAGTTGTGAATAGAAAACAGCTTTGTGTTTATTGGTAGATTTCTAGTTCATTTGCAGGAGATCAGCTATGATTTCTGTCTCAGAAATTATAATAAGAAAGGATTAATATTAATGGTTAAAAAAAACCCCAAGAAACTGATCTGTGGGGGGAAACTGGAACATATCTGTGTAAGGCCTCCTCCAACTTGAGGACTAGAAACAAATTTCTGGGTTGACCATCTGCTCAAAGACATCTTATGGTTCATTTCTATATCTGCTTTTTATTTTTTGGAGTGTCAATGGATGAACTTTAGAGCAAAACCGAATAAATCCCATGAGCCAAGTAGCTCATACTGGACCAAATAGCTAGAATTACATATTGTGCTTAGTGAAAATTTGGCTTGTTTGGTTTTGATATATGCCAGGAATTGAAGTTTATAAATGTCAGTGAAGTCAGCAATTGTAGTTTGTAAATCCTGCTATGTTTAACATGCTGTGTAGCCCAATCAATTGTTCACAATGAGGTTTTAAATTACTGTAGAATGAGAAGTAGATGTTTGTTTGACAAATTCTTATGGAAAGGGGGAACTGAAACATATATGAAATCCTAAAAAATGGTACTTATGTAGTCATACAATAATATCTTCTAACTGTTATGCTTTCTAACATACACTTCCTTTCCCAGAGAGCTACAAATAGCTTGCAGCTCAGCACAATAACATTAAGTTATCTTACAAGCACAAATGCAGAGGGGTTTGAGCTAACTTTGTGCTGTTCTTCCCCCACGTTTGTGTGACAGCCTACAGCTGCTTCTGCCTGTGTGAATTTGCCGTTATTGCCTGACTGCTTTCCCTCCTTTCTGATGCTTATGGAAGAGGCAGCAGCAGAATAAAATTACAGATGTTATTATAGGCCTTGACAGAGCATGACTGCAAGAGAAGAGGGAAAATTCACACTGACATTAGTGCTGAAGGATGACATTACACAGAAAGGAAAGGGATGAAGTGCTTTTCTGTGAAAAGAGATTTATTCCCTCAAAAGGAATATATTTTGCTCAGAGAGACAAAATATTCCAGCAAGAATGACCCTGTGCACCTCTTTTATCAGTGCTGTTTTATTGCAAAACTGAAGGTAGGTTGCTTTCTGAATGTCAAAGCTGATAAGGAGAAAACAAGAACTGAGCATAACATATCTTCGGTTTAAAGCAGAATACAGAACAATTTGCTAAACTGAAGGAGTCAACAAAGTTCAACTTGTTAAGTTTTCCCTTGGCACGTTGTGCACATTAAAAGGCAAAAGAAATGGCTCTTGTTTTCTTTTAGTTACTGATTCTTTATTAGCTACTGACAACTGCCCGGATACCTGCGAGAAAGGATGTATTGAAGTTAGTTCTGTGCATGTACATGTGTCTATTTTACCTAAGAAATAGTTAACATTTTTTATATCAAATGTACAACAGATACATATTTCGCTCTTAATTTTTCTGATGAGGGTTAGATTAGGATGCTGCTGATATCAGCTGCAATCCTAAATCTAGAACTTATTCAATATAGTACATTTCTGTGATCAGTGTCTGACTGAATTAAATAAGCACAAAAACCCTAAATCGCAGTTGTGCACAGCAAATTCTGTCAAAAAGAAATGTGGAGAACTTACAGTATATTCTTTCTCCCTGCAGTTTCAATACAATTAGAGTTTAGAAGGGGATTCACATTTTTCTATATCTACCTGGACAAGGCATTTGTCCCTAAAGCCAAAGGTGCAGTCTTATCAGGATGCCGGTACCTGCAAAACCTAATCTTTGTAAAGATTGTTCTGCCTTGGTAGAATCAATTTGATTTTCACAAATTGGACTGAACCTACTCGTCATTTAAAATTGTTTCAGGTGATAGAAACTGTCATTAAAAAAATACCAATCTAAAACACTAGGTTAGAAATGATCATCATGGAGAAAACCTGTCTATACTGTTATTAAGTGTCAACAATGATTTGATGGTATATCATCAATCAGTCAAAACTGCTGATCTAAAGATTAGATTTAGGTTGCTTGTGCTTCACTGGACCTTTTTTGTTCTTGCTCCTTTGTCACTCACAGAGAACTCCATCAGCGTGGAGCCTTCTTTTGTAGCACGCATCTTAACAGGTAAAATTGAATGCTTTGTTCTGGAATGGAGCTGTCCTTGGCCAACTTACCTACTGCATTGGGTCACCAAAGATGTTATTAAAACAGCCCAATGTCACTCTTGTGAAAGATGTTTGGTTAGGACAGCTTCATTCTAGTTACCGACACTTGACATGATTCTTTGTTACATTTTGTAGGCATATAGTTGGTAAGAAGATCCAGAAAAGCATCAGCAGTAGTAATTTTATCTGTAGCTTAAGAAAATATGACAGTCACACTCTTTTGTCCTTGGGAAAAAAGAATCATTTCCCATCTACCACCCATCCTCGGGGAGATATTGGCTGTAGATGAACATGGAGCTTATAATCAATAATACTCTGGTTAGTATTTTTCACTTCATTTAGTTTGATGTTACATTGTTCTCCTATTCATCTACATCTGTGTTTATAGCCTAGCTTGCTTGTAATGAAATAAACAAAACAAAGCACTCTAAAGCATGGAATGATTTTGATGTTATTATAGTGTGTTCTTTGAGTTATCAAGATCATTTTGTAAAGCTGCCAAGAGGAGCATATTATCAAAGTCAAACAGAGAAAGCAAAAAAGAAAAAGAAAAATATATGAAGATAGAACAAACTGATCGCTGGGATATATTTCCATTTTTCTCATCAGTGGGAAAGAAAGAGGATGCATCAGGATTATCACAAGACAAGGGGGTAAATTGCCTTTGACAGTTTATCTTTTGGAGGGTGGAAAATATTGTTCTTGTTGGAGCTGGAACTCAGTCTCCTGACCTGTAAGGGCTTAAAACAGCCTTTGGTATTACAGTGGGATTTAGAAATGGGAAGAGAAACCTTTCTCTTTAAAACTATTCAAGCTTTCCCCAAAACAAAACCTGATTAAACAAAACTTGGCCATTTCACCATTGATTTTAGAAATCCAATCTTAGTGCTTTAAAGGTTGCATGTTAGAGGTTGTAAATGCTTAGCCACTGCCATGACACATTGATTTCTGTCTCCAGGGTTAATAAAACCAGGATGGGTCACTTAGGATGCTTATGGTGCAAACATGGATCTGTACAGTCATATAATATAGAATAGTACAAATATGCATATATACATATAGCTACTTTTGTTTAGTCACTGTTCATAATATGATGGTAATAATAATCATGTTAGCAATAGCACTTAGATGTATATACTGCTCCCTGGTGCTTTACACCATTCTCCGGTGGTTTACAATGTCATCATATTGCCCTCAACAATCTGGGTTCTCATTTTACTAACCTTGGAAGGACGGAAGGCTGTCAACCTTGAACCCACCAGGATCAAACTCCAGGCTGTGGGCAGAGTTTGCTTGCAATACTCCATTCTAACCACTGCTATCAGGGTTCCTTTCCAACCAATGTGCACATTTACCCAAATTTTCTTGTGCCTGACAACCAAAGCCTTCACTGTGAAACTGATTAACATGTGGCATCTGTATAAGTCTATGGAGCAGGTGTGAACATCTATGGTCCTTTTACAACCTGTGGTCTTCAGTGCTGATTCAGGAATTCTAGAGTTGAAGTTCATAGGTGATAAAGGGGGCATAGATTGCCCACTCCTCCTATGGATGATCTTAATAGCAATAGCACATAGACTTACTGCACAGTGCTTTATACTTTGTAGCTGTTTACAGTCAGAATATTGCCTTCAACAGTCTGGATCCTCATCAACCAATTATGTTCACAGAATTGAGCTTGTTAACTTGCAGGTGTCATTTTTTTAGGGACATACTTTGTTATGGAGAACAGTATCTCTGCAATGTGGTGGATATGGGACTGGGACTCAGGACAGTGTATGAGAGAATTTAATTTACTGATTTGGTAGGAATCAGTGATTTTTGCAGCATCTCTTTGTCTGTTTGTCCATCTCTCTCTCTCTCTCCCTCTCCCTCCCTCTCTCCCTCTCTCTCTCTCCTCTCTCTCTCTCTCCTCTCTCTCTCTCTCTCTCTCTCACACACACACACACACGTACACACAGACACACACCTTTCACAGAAACCATTTTGTTTCTGATTTAAGGAACTGTGGATTGCACTTGCTAAACAAGGAGAAGGTGCAATAGCATAGGCTGATTTTCTGTAAAAAAAGGGAATATTATCAGCCTTCTTCAAAATAAATCTACACAGTTTTTCTTTGTTCTTCTGTACTTTTAGCCTATGTAAAAGGACAACTATGGTTCACACCACTTGGGAAACCTTGTTTATTTAAACATGACGAATAAACCAGTGTTTCATGCACCATACCATAAGATTTAAAGGTTTGTTAAAAAAAAAAAAAAGACAGCTACCATTTTGTCTTAGTATGTTGACAGGCCAAACTGGAATGTATGACTAGGCAAGCTCTGTCCATATAACATAGGCTCCAGACAGACCATGTTAAACTGTCTAGCAGTAAATCCTCTCTGTAGAATTTGCAGTGCTGGAAATGTGGACAGGAAAACTGCTGAAAAAGGTGGTGCAACATTTTTGAAAGACTGCCCATAATTGTTACCATTGAGCACCCAAGATAAAAATCAGAGCCAGATGAGACATCAATCTGTGTATGTGTGTCTAAACATAGCTGTTCATTGGTTTTCTGGCAGCATTCTAGTCATTAATAGAGCTACTTTTTATTAAAGTGTGCTTAAGCTAAGCATGTGGCAAGCACAAAATAAGCATTAGAAGTTTTATGTTTATTGTTATTATAGTTTATTTATATAGTTAAATATAAACAAGTGAAATAGACCAATAAACATTCTGAACAATAATTTTTCCACCTGTTTGTGGATTCATGAATTACAATCCCTTTAAATTGTCTTGACAGAAGTAGGGGAGTAATGTTAACTGAAAATGAAATATAAGCTTTATAAAAATGTTTGAAGAATAAGCTTGCAAAATGAATTAGTCTGATAGTTATTGTGCTTGGTATGTGTTAGTCATTGATCAAGGGAACCTGAGTTCAAATTTATAACATCTTACAAAGAAAAATGCTGGAACTAAATTGATAGAAGCAAGTTAGGTTCAAGAGAAGACATTGAGAAAATTATATCCTTGAAGCAAAATAGTCACAATCCAATTTTAGAAAACTAAATAATAAGAATAACAGCAGAAATGGACTTCCGGTTTGAGCTTCTTTGGCAACGGACTGAAGCCTCATCTCTGTGAGGTTTCGATCCGTGCTTGCTACTGGAGCGCCCTGAGCCAGCTGGTTTTGGGGCTAAGCCACCCCATAGAGGTGGTGAAGAAGGGGGAGACTGCTTCAGGGTTGAGGAGAGCCGCATCTCTCCTCCCCAGCTTACCATTACTCCCTTTCCTGAAGGCAGTTGTAGCAGTGGTTAGAGATGGACACCTCAAAGAAGAACTCAACTGGAAAAGAATGTGCAGGAGGAAGATAAGAAGAGAAAGTTTTGGTTGACTGGGTCAAACAGAAAAAGCAACAAATAAGGTACCCTGGAACTGAAACTATTAAAAAAAAAACCAATAACATTGTTCCCTAAGAAGATTTTTAAGCTGCGAAGGAGAGAGAAAAGGGAAAAGATCTGTTTTTTTCCCTCCTTTTCCAATACTGACAACTAAGAGCTTAAATAAGAAATTGGAAAAAAATCCACTTTGACATTAATAGGCATTTA
This sequence comes from Laticauda colubrina, assembly GCA_015471245.1. Taxonomy (NCBI): domain Eukaryota; kingdom Metazoa; phylum Chordata; class Lepidosauria; order Squamata; family Elapidae; genus Laticauda; species Laticauda colubrina. The sequence goes on along the minus strand of BLBF01000003.1, from coordinate 25,282,523 downwards.
ATGCTGAAAATAAAAAGTCAAAGGAATAATAAAGATTTCTGGATAATCAAAAGCTTTTGAAAACAGGAAAGGAGAAAAAAAGAATAAAAGGGCAGGATCTGGAAGGGAGGAGACTGCCTGGAATTAAAAAGAACTTACAGCAAAATCTCAACAAGACTTCCAAAAGATACATTTTAACTGAAACATCGCAACAAAAACCCCAGGAAGAGAAAGTGGAAAAAGAAATAAGAAGAAACAGCTTGGGACTATTTGGATTACTTGATGATCTCTGGATTTTTGGTTATTGTATTTGAATGACTAAAATCAATCGGGTAGTTGTTTAAAACTGTTTAAAATGGCTCCACTTTTAGAAGAACTGAAAATGGAATTTAAAAAGTACAAAGAAGATGCACAAGAAGGGAGAGGTTCTTTTGGCTTTGTATTTCAGTTCTTAGAAATGGAGGTTTGGAACTCTGAGAAACAACAAGAAATGCCTGCAGAACAAGAAGACTGTGACAAAGAAGAAGCCATCTTTAATGAACAAGTAATCTTAGGTGGGGGGGGGGAAGGAAAAGGGGGGAAAGAGAATGGAAAGTTTAAGATTGGGAAAAACAACTCAAAAAAAATAGAGTGAAAAATAAGTATAAAATCAGAAAGCAACAGAAGAGGGAAATGCAGAAGAGAGAATTAGAAGTAGAGAGACAAGGGCGTAAAAAAGGGAGGGAGAAGATGAGAGGGAAGAAAGAAAGGAAAAGAAGTTATAAAGGACATAAACAGAATATAGAGAAATGGCCTATTTAGAGATAATGGGTGAAAATTTAATGGAAAAAGGAATTCTGCAAAGATACATAAGATAGTATTGTTATATTAGAAACAGAAATAATTTTAGAAAATATGCAACAATGTACGATTAAAATGTTTGATAAAATAGCTATTGTAATTCAGTGGAATGCTTGTCAATAAATAAATGTAACAAAATGAATATTTAATGATTTACAAAACATATGTGAAGAGAAATAAGGGAAAAATTAATTATGGAGATTATATGTGTCTTTGAGGAAGTATGATATTTAATTGAAAAGAAATGTTAAAGATGTTGAGATTTTAATGATTATTAATGATATAACTGAATTGGAATGGAATGAGGGTTTATAATTACATATATTTATAATCCTTTTTTAAAAAGAATATAGTGTGTATTATAAGAATGTACCAAGCAGAATTCGATTGGAAGTTATGTATTATGTGTTATATTGAAGGTCATAAACTTAAGGTATATATTGAAGTTTAAATAAGAGTTGAATGGATGTGATTAAAAGACATAAAGGTGTCACACTCCAATTAGTAACTACAGGAGAAAACTTGTTTAATGAGAAAAGAAAATATGAAATTGAAACAGAACAGACAAAAGTATAAATATAATGATTTGAATTGCGATGAGATAATTAAAATAAAATTGAGAAAATTAAAAGAGAGGAAAAATATGTAGAAAATGTAGAATATGGAATAGAATAGATATGGAATAGAACACAAAAAGGAGCATAAAATTGAGTTTTGTGTCTGTACAAAGAAGTTCAACCCGGGACTATGCTATTTTCAAAAAAGATGTTTTACTTGTATTTTGTATGTGTGAAAACCCAAATAAAACTTTATTTAAAAAAAAGAATAACAGCAGAAATAACAATATTTTTAAAAGTTGTACTTGCTACTACTGGACCTCATATGAGTTTTCAGTTCTAATTTCTGATTAATAAGTCTTTTCTATGATGGTAAATTAACTTCTTATGTGAAGCTTAACAGGATTTCTAATATGTTTTCAAGCTGAAATTATGCTCAGTTGTGTCATTAAGGAAATATTAAACTAATAATACATTAAATGACAAATTGTATCTAATAAGCAGTCATGCTGGTAAGAGTGGGGATATGGAAAATTTGCTGGTTTCAGAGGAAGACCTATTTTGGAATTGTATAATATCACAAACGCTTTTTTTTACCATTGTTTCATTTTCAATAGCTGTACATTCCCAGGCCTCTATTATCCACTTAGAGTAATATTAATTCATTTAATTTATTTTTATTTTATTGAGAAAATTTATATGGATGTTGTTTTGCATGAATAATAAGCAAAAACACAGTGCTATAAAATATCTATTAATAAACAAAGAGTGCAATAAAAATGATCAAAACACAATAACCAAGCATCACATAACAACTGATAGACCAGAGGAAACGTATGTTGGGCTTGTCTAACATTTTGGTCCCATGCCTGCAGGAAAAGTCAGATCTGTTCAGTCTTCTAGAAAGCCAAGAGGACTGAGACCCTCCAGTCTTTGAGAGGAGGGGGAAGCTATTCCATCAGGTAGCCAGTTGCACAGTTCCTTGGGCCTGTACATTTTCTGGAGAGGAAGGAAGGAAGGAAAGAAGGAAAATAGAAACAGTGACACTGAAATTTGTATATCTTAAAATTAAATATAATTTAAAAACTACCACTACTATATATTGTTATACATATACTTTTGAGATTTGCTTTCACAATATCATTTTTTTTTAATTTTTAAAAAGAGCATCATAAGTCCAAGGAATACTTTTAGAACTGTAAGCATCTGTATTATTACTGCAGTGAGAACCTGTGAAAATTAACATGTCTACATAAGGCCAATAACAATTTAAACATAGCTCTTTCATTCCTCTTGCTCTATATAAATATCTTTGCATTTAAAAAATAAATAAATCTGGACATTCAATCTAAATATGCAGTTTGTCCTTAGTCCTAGAAGCAACCCTCTGTTATAACATTTTAACATGACAAAGTGTCTGTAATAAAGTTTATTTTTTTATGAAAGGATGACATTTCCTGTTCTATAACTGTAATTTTTGATACCAAATATTCCTGTTTCTGGGCTTTGACCCAAATGCCTTAGTCAATGTTCTAGTCCAGAACAAACACTTTAGCATGGTTATTATTTTGCAATTAAAAACCCCCAAGAAGTTCAGAATACTTAGAAATACTATTTTAGAAATTTCTGAATACAAATATTCCAGAAATTTGAAGACAATTTAAAGTGCCTTTTAAACCATGTCTATTTACTGGTAGCACTAGTAGATCTGCCAATAGAATTGCACTGATGATCTTTCATTGATATCCTACACTTTCATACAATTCAATTAACTGTGCTATGTCCCTATAGATGTTCAGAGCTGTTTCCTCTGTAGATAGTTGAGTTAGGGTTTTTCTTTAGAAGTTGTAAGACAGATTCATATTTCATCTTTTGAAACAGCCAAAGGCCTTAAAGTGGTACACTAAGTGTTGAAATCTTCCCCAATGACATGCTGAAAACCTGAAATACAGTAGTGAAAAAGATTTGGCTTCTTGTCTGTTTTAAAACATTTGGTAATAACATGTTATCTCCTCATCAAACTGTTTTCTTCCAAAGCAGTTTGCCTTACATTACTGGAGTTTATAATTGCTTTCCGTTTTTCACTTGGAGCATACCAAAAATGTTCACATTTTACTGTCAAATTCAATAAACCATCAAATTCAGAAGCAAACTATATGTGACACTGTTAATCGTATAGATGAGATTGATGCACACAGGGGTGTTATCTAAATTATGCAACAATGTTTCACTTCCATTCTGAATCATTAAACAAAGCCAGATTGTTTTCATTCTCTCCCATCTATCCACCCCAAAGGTGGCACGGTGTTTTTGCCTGCCAACTGCCTGTTGAGACCTAATTGTAAGATAAATGAAATACTCTGGACTGTTGCTTTCCCTCTAAGATGCTGTAGCAGAACAGAAGTCACAATATTTAGGGGCTGGAGTCAGTGGTGGGATTCAAACTTTTTTACTGCCAGTTCTGTGGGCGTAGCTTGGTGGATATGGCAGGGGAAGGATACTGTAAAATCTCCAGCCAGAGGTGATATTTGCCAGTTCTCTGAACTACTCAAAATTTCTGCTACTGGTTCTCCAGAACTGGTCAGAACCTGCTGAATACCACTTCTGGCTGGAGTATTCTTGTATCCAAGGTGTCTGCTATTTTCTAAAGCGACTGTAGGCCAGACAAGGAATAATGCATGGAAACTGAACAAGGAGAGATTTAACCTGGAAATAAGGAGAAACTTTCTGACAGTGAGAACAATCAACCAGTGGAATGGGTTGCCCTCAGAAGTTGTGGGAGCACCATCACTTGAGACTTTCAAGAAGAGATTGGACTGCTATTTGTCAGAAATGGTGTAGGGTCTTCCGCTTGGGTGGGTGGGGGTTTGGATTAGATGATCTGCAAGGTACCTCCCAACTCTGATTATCTGTTAAATCTGTTAAGTACTTTGAATCTGTGAAATAGAACTGCCAAATGGAATTGCTTGGATTTATTCTGGGGTATATCTATTATGATATACCTCCAAGTAAGAATCTTCCATGGTTTATGGCTACCTTCCGCCATTTTTCTCTGATCCATGAAGGCTGCTTTTATGATTTCTCATGAACCCATAAAATTATCAGTAAGAACTGAAGATCAGTCATTCTACAAGATTGCAAAATATATCTAAAGCAAAAGAACAGAGCTCCACAGTAACATAAAATGTGCAACTTATCTGAGTTCTTCATATAAAAATGGCCAGCTTCATTTGGATTGGAACACAGCTTGAAGTTATTGGCTCAATATCACTCTTTACCCAAATCCTTTCCATCATCTTGGATGGCTTTCAAGGAATGCATGAAGTGATTTGTAGATGAGGTTGCAAAAATGGCTTGCAAATAATAAATATAGAGAGGTAATGAATTGTATTGGTGTAAATTAAATTTTGTTAGATTTTCCTTTATATCCTGCCTCCAATTTATTTTGCTTCCTATTTCTTAATCTTTTCTTGGCCGTTACATAATGTTGCTTACTCAGAAACTGCAGCCTGATGTGTGAATATGTATGCATTGCACTAACATAATTATCCTCACATTCAATTTGGTCAGAAAATAGCAATATTTCAGAAAGGCAATATGCTTTGGGACAACACCTTCTGTCTTTAAGATCTGATACTGCAAAATCTTATGCAGAGTGTTTTTTTCCAACTCAGGTAAATAAAATTTGTTTTTTTTCATTTGCTTCTAAACAACTTTACAAGTAAGCACATGCATTTTTATTGGTGATGAGAAAATTCTTGTCTTTGCCTCAGCTAAAAACCACACAGATTTGAAATGAGAGACATTTTTTGAAACTGTGGCTTCTCCCTGGACTGATTCAGGCTCATCAGATATGGTAATATTTGATTGATTTGGTGGTTGTCATAAAGCTTGATAGAAAGTAGCATACAATAAATCTTTCATTTCAGAAAATATAAACATATTGGCATTGAGTGGAAAAACGGAGAAATGAATCCAGCAATCTCTGTATTAGAAAAGTTAGATATAATTTTGAAGTTGACTTCTGGTAACTAGAAGGGCTCCATCCATCCATCCAGTTTCCTTTCTAACAAAATGGATATGATTTGGCATTACATTCTTTCAGTGTTCTTTTAATCTTCCCAAGCCAGCTTTTAAACCTGTAATTCTCTCGCAGAATTCTCCTTTTTAAATATTAACCAGTGGTGGGATTCAATTTTTTTTACTACTGGTTCTGTGGATGTGGCTTGGTGGGTGTGGCAGGGGAAAGATACTATAAAATCTCTAGTTAGAGGCGGTATTTGCTGGTTCTCTGAACTAAAAATTTCTGCTACTGGTTCTCCAGAACTGCTCAGAACCTGCTGAATACCATCTCTGAACCAGGTCCATTCTGGCTTGGCTTCAATGACTTACAATTTGAGCCAGACATTGTAGTAGGTTAAAAAAAAAATCATTCCAATCAAATTATGTGGAATGACCTGGACTAAGAAAGAATGGTTCTTTGTCGCAGCATCACAGAAAAATAATGGAAAGTGAAGGAGACAGTTTCAGAGGTGCTGAGTTTTCTGATCTTTCCTGAAAGATTTTTCCTTTCCAGTTACTACCAATCACTCCACCTGTTACTGCACTTATAGCAGGCAAAAAGGGCCACTGCTTTATAGAATACAATTTTTCTTCACAGATTCCCCCCCACAAACTAGACAGAGATTTATCTCTGCACCTAAACCCAAAAAACTTCACTTCTTTTATAGAATCAAGTGCCATTCTTTCTCACTGATCTTTATGAGTGTTTTTCTTTTCTCTTTCACCTTGACCCGATACATTACCCATTATGTAGGTTTAATACCCAATGCATCTCCACATGTCAAACTATCAATCAAATGGCCTGAGAGACTGCTTGTCTTTAAAAGACTAAATACCACATCAGTGAAAAATGCCCAACACTGATCTTTGTTTTAAAATTTACCATATATTTGGTATTATCAGGAGTGTGCAGAATAGTGATCCCACACGATTCAACATGCCTGCTTGACTTTCTTTTTTTCCTGAAAAGAAAGATTTGAAATATAACCCACTTTCATCAGCTTTAGCAGAAATAGATCATAAGCTAATTGTTCGTAACTAATTTTCCCTTTTTTGATGTCTGTTTACATCATTTATAGTTTACCATGCATTAATAAGGCAGGTACCAATTCATCTTGACAGAGACATGGCATTTAGTGTAAAATATTCTTATTTTGTATGTATGCAGAATAATAAATGACGAGGAACATTTTCCCCTATCTGATCAGTATGCATTCTAGCTATCAGGAATGAACACTTCCCCACCATCAAACTGGGAGTTCTCACTATTTTAGAAATATCCTGATCTTTTCCCCCTTTTTTTCTTTAAAAAACCTGAAAGCAGAGCAGCATGAGTTAGCACACAGTATGAAAGAATCTCTGGCAAAACACTTATTTGGTGTCAACAGCAAAGTTGTTACTAATGATTAAATCACTATCATCTAGAAAATCAACGCTACATTAGGATCCCCTCTGTAACCTCTTGGTACCACAAATTGCAGTCATTTGCCTACCCAGTTCACCAATGTATTATTTATAGGTCATTGCTTTACAGGAAAGGAAGAGATATTCCTCCTAGTATAAAGGGGGTTAAGTATTTTTTTGCCTCAGTGAGAATAGTAGTAATTAATTGCATACAAGCCACTGAGGTCACACTTCTTCTATCATGTCAATGTTAATTTATAATGACCTCATCTTAGACTGGATAGAATGCTGCAAAGTGGCTGAAGCATGTGTGTATAGAGGAAAGACACCGATATGCATATATGGAAGGGGAGATCTGAAAGTTAAATAAAGGAGGGAATGTTGACTATTGGTTTATATATTGACAATTATAATGAAATAAGTGGATGCAGTCAAAATTATATACAGTCAGACATTGATTATTATTTTTTAACATGGTTGTGAAATAAAGTAAAATTAAATTTGATGGAAGCTATAAGGCAGCTGTAATTTATTTTGGAATATAGAGATACAGGATGGAATTTTTACTCCAGGAGAAAGAATTTTGTTTTGCATCTTTTCATTTTCACTCTTCTGTTGAAACATTGAGCTCCAGGTGTATTAAAATTTGCTGTAAAGAGCATCTATTGGCAAATTTCAAAAGATACCACTTTGGGAACAGATGTACAAGTAGAAATATTCCAGAGATGGTTGCTGAGTACTCTTCAGTGGAAACCTGATGAAAACATGTCTAAAGTAGGACCAAGTTGACAAAGAAAAAAACATTCTATACAATACCCTCTCTTTAAATAGATTTGAGTCAGCCATTTCCTGACCAGCTTGGCTTCTTCTCCCTTAATTCTGCCTATGATAATTGCATTGTCATCTGCATTATCAATGACATAATTCCTGATTAGGGAGAGAACTTCAGAAACCAATGGAATAATTTCTGATTGTGAAACTATTAAGTAGTGAAATGGGCTGTCTTGTGCTGGTTTTGTATTAAAATAACAATAACACTTAAACTTATATATATTTATTTTTATTTTATTTTATTTTGTTTGTCAATTGCTTACAAGATAATAGGTTTAAGTAAAAACATAGTTATGAATACATGGATACCAGGGATGGGATTCAATTTTTTTAACAACCAGTTCTGTGGGTGTGGCTTACTCGGTGGGTGTGGCTTGGTGGTCATGTGACTGGCTGGGTGTGGCCAACTCCACATCACTCACATTGAGGCACCCATCTCCTTGCCTGGCCTCTCGTGACTGTGGGGATGCTGTCGTAAGTGTGAAAAATGGTCATAAGTCACTTTTTTCAGTGCCATTGTAACTTTGAACAGTCACTACACACAAGCAAATTACCAGTAAAAGAGGGAAAAATAACTCCAGAGACATTCCTGAGACAGAAAATCTAGTCCTGCCAAGAATGTAATAAAGGTTAATGGAGAGGCAGTTTCTGTAAGCAACACCAGAATGTTTCCTTCCTGCCTTCCTTATAGGATTAAGCCAATAATTTCTTCTAAAAACCGGTTCTTCGAACTGTTTAGAATGTTAGCAACCAGTTCTAGATAATAGGTGCGAACCTGTAGAATCCCACCCCAATGGATACTTATAAGAAAAATAAAAGAAACAATAAGACAGAGACGGTGGGCATGTTGGTGCGTTTATGCACGCCCCCAAAAGACCTCTTAGGAAAGAGGTGAGGTCTATATTAGAAAGTCTAAGGTTAATGTTTTTAGGGTTTGGGAAAGAAACCACAAAGTCAGGTAGAGTATTCCAGACATTGATCACTCTGTTGCTGAAGTCATATTTCCTGCAATCAAGCTTGGTGTGATTAACCATGAGGTTGTATCTCTTGTGTGCTCTTGTATTGTTTTGGTTGAAATTGAAGTATTCATTGACAGGTAGGACATTGCAATGGATGATTTTACATACTATCCTTAGATTGGACCGAAAGCAGAGTAGTTCTAGATTTTCTAGGTCTAGAATTTCGAGTCTGGTGGCATAAGGTATTCTGCAACAAGTAGAGGAGTGGAGAACTCTTCTTGTGAAATATTTCTGGACTTTCTCAACTGTGTTAATATCAGATACATAATGTGGGTTTCAGACTGATGAGCTGTATTTGAGCATTGGTCTAGCAAATGTTTTGTATGCTCCAGTTAGTAGTGTGATATTACCAGAGAAAAAGCTACATAAGATTAGGTTAACAACTCTTAACACCTTTTTGGCCATGTAGTTACAGTGGGCTCTAGCACTTAGATCATCAGAGATGAGTACTTCAAGATCCTTGACAGAGTTTGGATCATCAACAGGGTCTTGACTATTCAGCCTGTAGTTTACTTTCTGGGTTTTTTTTTGCCAGCATGTAGGACAGAGCATTTATTTGTTGAGATTTGAAGTTGCCATTTTTTTGACCATTCTGATACATAGTTGAGGTCTTTTTGAAGGGTAGCAGTATTGTCTGTGGTGTAGAATAGCTTTACATCGCCAGCAAAGTGAACGCAGTTGCTCTTAATATGATTACAGAGGTCATTTATGTAGAGTATGAAGAGTTGGTCCTAGAACATTGCCTTGGGGGACACCACTGTTGACAGGTACAGAATTTGATAGGACACTCCCAATTTTGACCATTTGTTGTCTGTTTGACAGGAATGCTTCTATCCAATTATTCAGGTGTCCAGAGATACCATAAGATTTTAGTTTTAGGAGTAGTTTGTTGTGTACCACCGAATCAAAGGCTTTACAGATGTCTATGTAGATTGCATCTATTGCTTTGCCCTGATCGAGTTGTGTAGCCCATATGTTTTTACAGTGTCAGAGTTGCAGATTGCAGGATAGTTTTTTTTCGGAAACCAAATTGATTTTTAGAGAGTAGGTTGTTTCTCTCTAAGTGGAGGACAATGGATTGGTTAATAATTGATTCCATGACTTTACAGGTGACGCAGAATAAAGAGATTGGTCTGTAATTTTCAACTAGGCTGGGGTCTCCCTTTTTGAAGATGGGGATGACCGTGGCTTGCGACCAAAGTTTTGGCAAGGAGTTGGTCCTGAAAGATTTTTCAAAGATTATGCTTAGAGGTTCTGCTATGGCATTGGATAGCTTTTTTAAGTAGTTGGCACATATTCTGTCTTGTCCAATAGATAGAGATAGTTTTAGATTGCATTGTGCTTTTTCAACATTGTCTTCTGTAAAATTGATATGTATTAGATCATTGCAGTTGTCTGTGGTTCGACCAGGAAATACTGGGCATGATCCATTGCTGTTTACAAATACTGAGCCAAAGAAGGTGTTAAAGAGGTTGGCTTTAATAGTGTCATCATTGCAGTCTTTACCATTAGGTCCTTTCAGGGGTGGGATGAGTCTTTTAATTTGTTGTTTACAAAATTGTAGAAAGTGCAGGTGGAATTGGTGTATTCAGTTTTTATCTGGTGGCATAAATTTTTGTGTTGGCTTTTGAAGCTGGCAACGTGATCAGATTTGTTTTTCCGCCAAAGTGATTTCTTTTTGGATTGAAGCTTCCTTATTGTTTTGGGTAATTTGTTTTTTCTGGTTTTGGGAGTTATTAATGATACATATAGTTTGATGACTCTTTTGACTTCAAGTAAAAGTATGTTGTAATGCTGTTCCACAGTATTGCATCCAGTGAATAGAAATTGCCAATGAAAGGATGAGAGATCGTTGTCTATAAGATCATAGTTGCTTTTTTTTTAAAGTTATAATTGGGATCACATTGTTGTGTTGATTTTTGTGTGGATGTATGTTGAGACAAAAGTCAATCATGCTGTGGTGACTGTTGGAAAAGGGTTCAAAATTGAATTCAAACTATTGCAGAAGATGAGATTGAGAGGCAGTTAAGTCTAGTATTGTTCCAGTCCCAGGTTTGTTACAGCAATGTAGAAGGCTGCATGTATGGGTTTTGTTTTACATTCATTTAGAGACCAGTTAATGTGAATTAAATTGAAGTCACCAAGAAAGATAAAAGTGTGTGGGCAGGATGTTGCCCATGTTAGGAGTGAATTTAGCTTGTTTACCTCTTCGATGTCATAATCAGGGGCTCTGTAACATAGTAAGAATTGAAATGTGATATTTAAGGACAGTTCACAGACAATGATCTCAGGAAGAGCAAGCTCCTGGGTAACTTGGATGTTTTTTAAGCCCCTGTCACACTGCACCAACGGATGGAAAGAGGATGTAAAATGGAGAAAAACACTTGCCATCCGTTGGTTAACGCGATGCTTCCGTTTTGCACTCACTGCGTCCGTTTTTCTTCCTCTCTATCCGTCCAGCATCTGTCGACTGAGGTTCCATCCGCTCAAAAAGTTTTGAGCTGCTCAAAACTTTTTGAGCGGAAAATGTATCCAACACGTCCATTCTGCATCCACTAGGCATCCGGGGAACATCCGTTCTGCATCCGTCGTTATCCGTTACGCATCCGCTACATCCGCTAGGCATCTGCTGCACATCCGCGCAACTCAGATCCGCTCCAGCAGAAAGCGGACACAGGGAGGAAGCGGAACGGACGCGGAACGGACACGCAGCGTTAGTAGCATGGATGGAGAAAGGATGAAAGCGGATGCAGCTCACAAAGAAAGCATTTAAAACGGAAAAAACGTTCACAGAGGGGACCTATCTCAGATATTAAGGATGTCTAGAGGATGCCTAGAGGATGCAAAAGGAGACATAGGGGAAAACCTATATTGCCTATAAAAAGGGGGAGCAACTCACCTGCATCTCACTTTCAGACCAGCAGCCCTGCTGTGCAGATCTCTGCAGCCTTCATCTGCCTCTTTCTCTTCCACAGCATCCAGTCATGTCCACCATGGATCGTAACACAGTCCTTTTGGTAGCCACCATCGTTCTGCAACAATGTGAAGCCATCTACAGGCTCTTTCAACTCTACTACGGGAAGAAAGGGAGGCAGCCAAGAAGCATCTGGGTCCGAAGATGGATCGGGAGAAGAGCAGAGTACGGACTGTATAACAAGCTGATGGTGGAGCTGAGGAACGAAGACACTCGTGCATTCCAGAACTTCATGAGGATGCCTCCAGCCATGTTTCATGAAGTTGTGGAGCGGCTGACACCCAGGTTGACCAAGGCAAACACCAACTTCCAGCCCAGCCTGGACCCTGGGCTCAAGGTGGCACTGATTCTGCACCACCTGGCCTCAGGGGCCACCTAAAGGAGCATGCAGTATGGCTGGAGGGTTCCACACAACACCATCAGCATTGTGGTCAGAGAAGTGGTGCAGGCCATCATCGAAGAATACCTGGAGGAGCTCCTCCAGTGCCCCTCCACTGAAGAAGGATGGAAGAAAGTTGCAGAGCAGTGGTATCAGAAGTGGAACTTCCCACACACCGTTGGAGCCATAGATGGCAAGCACGTGGCCTACAAAGCACCAGCCAAGTTGTGGTCCACTTATTTCAACTACAAGGGCTTCTTCAGCATCGTCCTCTTCGCCATGGTCGATGCTGACTACAAGTTCATGTACATCGATGCTTCAGGCAACAGGTCAGCTTCAGATGCCCAGGTATACAATGCCAATGACCTCAAGGAGGGGCTGGAATGCAACCTCATCATGGGCTTCCCAGATCCAGACCCCCTGCCCAATGACACGCAAGATGTGCCCTACTTCATTGTGGGGGATGATGCCTTCTCCCTCAGAACCTGCCTCATGAAGCCGTCTTCTTTCTCCCACTGTGCCAGGGAGTCCTCCACGCGCTCTGCCACGGTTAGAACAGCTTTCCGTGGGTTCTCCGTCGTGGCACGCTCCACAGGCACCTGCCTGGAGACAGGAGCTGACTCTCGGCTGGAAGAGGACTGGCTCTCAGCAGGCTTCCTGAGAGAGAGGGTTGTGAGAGGGGCTGCTCCTCGGTGGAGGATCTCACCCTCCAGGAAGCTGCACTTGGCCATCACGTAGGTCTCTCTGTCCGTCAGCTTGACCGCGGCCTGGCCAGATTTCTTGAAGTGCAGCTTCCCATACCAGGTGTGCATGTGCTTCCACCAGCCGAGGAGCACCTCCGAAGTGTAGCGCAGGCTCTCCGCCTTCTCTCTCCAAGCAGCCTGCTTCCTTTTGGTGTCCCTGTAGAGCCTGTGTCCTTTCCGCCATAGATACTCATTCTCTCTCAGCCACTCCAGCACCTCATCCTCATGTTCCTGCTCGATGGAGTATTGCCTCCTCTCCCGTTCTCGCATATGCCTCTTCCTCCCTTTGGCAGGACCACATGGGCCCTCAGCAGAGGGGCTTCCAGGTTGTAGGGGCTGCTCCTCCACACTAGCAGCACCAGCAGCACCAGCAGCACCAGCAGGACCAGGATCAGCAGCAGCAGAGTAAGCACCAGCAGCGCCAGCAGCACTAGCATCACCAGCAGCACGAGCAGCACGAACAGCACGAGCAGCACCAGCAGGACCAGGATCAGCAGCAGCAGAGTAAGCACCAGCAGCGCCAGCAGCACTAGCATCACCAGCAGCACAAGCAGGACCAGGAGCACGAGCAGGACCAGCAGGACCAGCAGGACCAGCAGGACGAGGAGCAGCTTCAGCAGAGTAAGCACCAGCAGAAGCACCACCGCCAGAAGCAGCATCAGCAGCTCCTCCAGAAGCAGCATCAGCAGAAGCACCACTGCCAGAAGCAGCATCAGCAGAGTAAGCACCAGCAGAAGCACCACCGCCAGAAGCAGCATCAGAAGAGTAAGCAACAGCAGAAGACCACCGTGAGAAGCATCATCATCAGCTCCTCCAGAAGCAGAAGCAGCAGAAGCCCCAGCCCCAGAAGAGCGAGCCCATGCTACAGAAGCCCCAGAAGAAGCAGAGTGAGGGCCAGGGGGCAGGAGGGTGGCCCTGTCCCTCTTGCCAGGGCTGGCAGCAGATGGCTGAGGCTTTCTCTTCTTCCCCATGGTTTTGGGGTTGCTGGCTGGCAGGCAGGCTGGCAGGCAGGCTGGCTGGCAGGCAGGCAGATAGGCTGCAGGCAGTCAGGCAGTAAGGCTGGCAGGAAGGCTGGCAGGAAGGCTGGCAGGAAGGCAGGCAGCAAGGCTTGCAGGCAGGTATGCAGGCAGGTATGCAGGCAGGGCAGGCTGGCAAGGCAGTCGATGTGTCTGGAAGCAGGTCTTTCCTCTGAATGGTGACCTGCTTGGGAGCTGCCTCCCTTTATATCTGCGGGGCTGACGCAATGCATCCTCCCCGCATGCGCAGTGAACGCTAGGCATCCGCTAGGCATCCACTAGGCATCCGCTAGGCATCCACTAGGCATCCGCTGTGCATCTGCTTCATCCGCTGTGCATCCGCTGTGCATCCGCTTCATCTGCTCAGCGTCCGCTCTGCATCTGCTGTATCCATTCCCCGTCTGCTTTGCTGCAGTCCCCCGAAGCCTTGCGGATGTGCCATCCGCTCTCATCCACTTCCATCCACTAGGCTTGCGTGGAGCATCCGCTTTCCATCCGCCCTGCATCCTTCCCCTGTCCGTTCCTTTCCGTGTTGTCCGCTCTGGTTATGCAAATTTTTGCCCCTTTTGAGAGCGGATAACAACGGATGGAACATTTTGTTCATCCGCTGTGTCCTTTTTACAAACGTTTTGCATCCATCAGCCAGTGTGACAGGGCCTTAGATGTTGGGACTTTTTATAGAAGATAGCAATACCACCTCCTCTACAGATTTCATGATCTGATCTGTAAACATGATAGTCTCTTACTGTGATAATGGAGTCAGGGAGAGATGCAATGAGTCATGTTTCACAGATAAATATGATGTCGAATTTAGCCATGTTTAGTAAGAGGAGAAATTCAGGTATTTTATTCACAAGGCTTCTTGCATTGAGTAGCTTACATTTAAGGCCAGTTGTGGTTGGAATAGCGGTAGTTAGGGGCGTGCGTGCCTAGTTTTGAGTGATGGTGGGTTGGATGTGGAGTTGTGGGTTCTGTGACTTACTTTTGATACAATCTGCATGGTAGTCAATGTATATATCATTTTTTCCATTGTCTGGACGTCTTTTGAGTTCATTGCGGAGTTCACGGGAACGGATTCTTTGCAATATGGATAAGTCTAGTCTTCAGTGAAGTTTTTTGTGGTTGGGATTGTTTTTTGCAATGGTGTTTGTTATATGAGTGAATATGCGTTTGCTGGACTCATTTTTGCAAACAACTCTACAAAATTTTGGGGCCAGAGAGCCATCATTGTATTTGTACTCGGGGCCATCTCTGGTTATTTCAATGATGTCTTCAGGAGAGATGTTTGTTGTATTTGAGTTGCTTATGATATTATGAACTTTGGTGATGTCATCTGATTCGTTGGTGTCTTCAAGACCAAATAAGATGGCATTTGGACATTTCTGATCACATTCCATCGTGTCTCTGATGAGCAAGGAGATATCATTTGTGGAATTATTTGATGGGATAATAATTATTTGTGGTTGTGGTTTGGTGGTTATTTTTGGTTGAAGTTGTGATTGTAGTTGAGGTATTAGTTGTTGTAGTGGTTGTTGGGTTGGGATTTAATTTTGAGCTGATAGGTAATTGCTTATCAGTGCTGTATTTTTTTTCAAGAGAAATTAGGCTTTCTTGTATAATTGTTTCAAAACGTGTTGCTAAGTGTTTTTCTATAGAGTGCAAGAGTGATTCTATGCTATCAACTCTGTCAGGCAGGGTACTTAGTTTGTTTAGCTTTGGAAAACATGATGGACATAGACAAGGGAATGTATCTGATGCTTTTGGGAGATCAGCTACATCTTTGTTTAAGTTTAAGCAGGCAAGGTGGGCTTGATTGTCACATAGGTAGCATTTGATGTTATTTTCATTTTTGTTGATGGTTTTAAGACATCTGAAGCATGTACAGGAGTCTGCGAGGTCATTGGTAGAGATATTTTTGTTGCTGTTTAGTAGTGGAGGATTTGGAGTTTCTGGAGTTTCTAGCTGACATGGTCAATGACAATAGTACACTAAGCAATTAGAATAGCTAATTAATGTGAGAGATAGACAGTTACTTAATGAATATTGGTAATTAATAAATGTTAATTGATAAGTTAGAGAACAAATCAAAAGCAAGGTTACTTATTACTAAAAATTAAACAATCAACTTATTATTAAGAATCAATCAATCAATAAACTAGATAATCAATGATACAGTATTAAATCTCTATCAGTTCAATGAATCAATAAATTAGTGGTCATTTAACAATTATTATACTATTATATGATAAATCAATGATTATAGACAAAACATTATCTATAAATATTTGGTCTTGAGGTCCTGAAATATTGGAGGTAGTAAAGTATTGGAGGTTTGTTGTGTAAAGTTCCTTTGTTTTTCCTTAAAGCCATGTTTGTTGGTTTTTGTTTTGCTTTGTTTTTGTTTTAAAGAGGAAGCATTGCTGTTTGATAGATTTGAATGGAGAAGATTTGAATGAGCTCACCATTCATCTACTTTGGAGTATGGAAAGGATGAGACCTGGGTGGAGGTTTAGTGGAGGTTGTCCAATCAGCTGAGTGGGAATTTAAATTCAGGTTGAATAATCAGCTGGGTTGTTTAAATGGAGCTGGGTGATTTATATGGAGACTATCAATTCTCTGTATGTCTCCTTTGTTCTCCCCAATTGGTGGCCGTTTCTTCCTGGACCCTGGCACTCCGGATCCTTATGTTTTGATCCTTTGTCCAAATCCTTATGCTGCTACTTTGTAGATCCCTAGGACCTAATCTATGTATTTTTGTTATTTTTGTTACTTCTACTCCTGTCTCTGAATTTAGTCACTGGAACTTTTCTCTCCATTTGGCTCCCACTGGCGTAATTGTCTTGTTGCCATCTTCAATCAGTCTATAGCTTCACAGTGGTTAGATATGGTTTACAGTTCTCTCTAATTGGTTTACAGAGTCAGCATATTGCTCCCAACAATCTAGGTCCTCATTTTGCTGACCTCAGTAGGATAAAATGCTGAGTCAGTCTTGAGCTGGTGAGAATTGAACTGCCAAACTGCTGACAGTAGGCAGTCAACAGAAGTAGCCTGCAGGACTGTATTCTAACCACTGCGCCACCACGGCTCCAAAGAGCTCCAACTTTTCTTTCAATTCCTTGGTTCTTTGATTTTTATGATATTATAGTCTGCCAAGAAGTCTTTCTTTTTCTGTTCTCCTTCCCCAAACTGACCAATATATGTATCGCAGAACAGTATTGCAGAATCCAATCAGGGTCAGTCACTGGGACCAGTTCTCCCAATTTTTCAGGTTTGTGCTAGAGCCTATCCTCAGGAAACTCCTCTCTTACCAGGAAGAATAAACTTCTGGTCTTGGTGATTCACCCAAATTGGATCCAGGTATAGGGTGGAGTGAAAGAGAGTGAATGGGTAAAGTTGCTAGAATTTTTTTGAAAACATATTGAAGGGCATTGCTTCTGGTGATAGCTTTAAAATACATACAGTTTTCAGTATTTAGGATCTAGTGTGCGATATAGTGGAGAAAACAAGCCCACATTGGGATAAATTATCTGAGAATAACTGTGTGGGATGTAACCATTATCTGCCTGTTTTGCTAAAATCTTAAAGCTGTAACCAACATTCATATGTTATGAATATTTTTAAGAGGTAAAATCTTATTCTCTTTGTTGAACGAATTTAACTAACTTTTGGAGTGCTCATTTCTCATTCATCTTTAAAAACATATGAGATTTTGTTGAGGCAATTCCCTGTTAGGAGAATGAGCACATACAGGGAGACATATAGAGAGTAGCGTTGGAATAATACACACAGAGTACACAGATACACTGTACAGTAAATGTAGGTTTTTACTTCCAGAAAGGTTTCAGCAAAATCCAAAATAGGCAGTCCAAAAGTCATTCACAGGTTAATCAGTCAGTTTTTCAATCCAGGGATATTCCAGTAACAAAGTCCAGTGTCAAAAACAGTTCAGTATCAGCCTTACATTAAATCCAGTAATATCAGTCAATTAGAAGAAATGGAGCAACGGCAATACTTTCCAACAGAAGGAAATAAAGATACACTCACACTCTCTTCTGAGACTCAGACTAAAACTAAACAATCCAGGTTTCTGGCTCCATTTTATGGCCATTTGAGAAACCACACCCAATTGCATGCTCTTGCATTCCCTTAAAGAGATAGTACTAAAATATTTATCCTGGTTTATATATTTCTAACCCAAATACCTGTTAGGAGACTCATATTCCTTACAGATATGCTGAGCTGTTGTGTGAAATATGACAGGAGAATCTGCTTGCCTCTATATTAGTAAATTGCAAATGAAAATAGCTACTGATCAAATACTCATATTTTGTCTATAATTAAATACACCATCTGTTGTTCAATTCCTCTCTCTCCATTTATTTTTCAGCCTCTCTAATTTGCTACTTACAGTTGGCTTTTTCCACTGTTTTCTTTCCTGAAAGAATTTTACTCATTATTTAAGAAACATTATTTTTTAACCCCTATACCAATCTAAATATTTTATTTGCCGTGCTCTTTTCTGCTTCTGCATTTAACTAGAGGTGCACATTTTGAGCACACTATTTGAAATGAGTTGTTGTGCCCTCACTGGATGTATTATGAAGCATTTGGACCTGTCTGAATTGAAAATAACCCTGCTTTGAAATTGAAACAGTGTCATTTTGGACTTAGAACTTATATGGCATAGTCAGAACAGCCCCAATGCATTTCTGTAAAATCACATCTGCTGAGTTTTAAGCTGAGTTGTTGGAGCTTAAAATATTTCATATTTGAAATGGTTTGTATGCCACTAAATATTCATCTATTTCCTATTATTATGTTGCAGAAAATTCTTTAGGCAATAATCCTATTGTGCTCAGTCATGTCATAAATTGTCTTGGGGTTTCTAATAATCAGTGGTGGAGTTTTTTTTTTTTTTTTTTAAGTTGCTTCTTCCCAAATCTTGAAAAGAACACCATATAATTAGTAATCATCAAAAGAAGGAAATGCTAAAACCTTCAGCATGCAGATTTTTCTCTCAGTTCTGTGGGACTTTCTTTCTGGACCCAATGAAATTAGATTCGTATGTTTGTCAAACTTTAGTTTGTCTAATCACAATTATTGTACAAGGAGCAATTGTCTGAGATGACACATGTTGATAAACCACAGTAGCTGATTTCATGTTCTATCACAAGCCAAGTGAAAAAGCATAGAATTACTCAGTATTTGGGATGAATCCAACAATCACCTGCTTCAACATAGGAAGCAAGCTATAGTGCTAAGCAACACGCTATTACATTCACTAGAAAGCTTCTGTGAGACCTGAAATTATGAACACAGTTGGGTCTCAACGTACAAGTTCCTACTTAAATACCTACTTAGATTATTTGTATATACCTCAGCCAGTCTTCCGTGCTGGCCTTTAGTGAAACAAAACGGAGCATCATTCTCAAAACAAATTTCATTCTGCCGTTATCTTAAACATGGCATCAGGGAAAGCCTTAATGATTTCATGATAACAGTCAGTTCATTGCAGATCAGTAGTTATACTGAACAAAGAACTACAATAGCAGCTCCTTCATTTTTATATTCAGTTTCTTTGGATTTTTGAGGTATATTCTATTTTCAAAACAGCTTTGATCAGATGAGGCCACCTAATGCCTTTTAGACTTCACAAAAGTCACTAACCAGAGTTATGTCTATTTCTGATTTACTTTAAAGATTCATGTCAAATTGGCATTGTTTTGAGTTCATTCATTTTGAGTTCATTTGCAGGATAGGATGAGGGAATCATAACATTCAGATAACCCAGAAAGTAGCCATTTTAAAAAGAGTGAATTCCTACAAGCTATGTGTAAGCATAGCTTGAGCCTTCCAATGTAGCTGCAGCTACATATTCTAACCATGTTAAGCCACTGTCACACATCACCAACGGATGGAAAGAGGATGGGAAATGGAGAGAAACACTTGCCATCCGTTGGTTAACACGATGCTTCCGTTCTGTACTCACTGTGTCCGTTTTCCATCCACTCTATCTGTCCAGCATCTCCCTCAGAACCTACCTCATGAAGCCCTGCACCTCCAGATGCCTCACCCGTGAAGAGAGGATCTTTAACTACAGGCTGTCCAGGGCAAGGCGGGTGGTGGAGAAAGCCTTTGGCATCCTGGCCAACAGATTCCAGGTACTTCTCACCACCATGCAGCATCGCCCAGAGATCGTGAGGAGGATCGTGGAAGCTTGCTGCATCCTGCACAATCTCATGCGCACCAGTGGAGTGGCAAGACAGGATGATAGATGATTAATGGATGCTTCCTTCAGCCTGTCTCATCACACTGATGAGATTGGGCCATGTATGTTGGGTGGGCCGACAATGAATAGGGCATTTAATAAAGAGTTGTGTTTATGTTGACATGTGTGGATGATTGATTACATTATTATTGATAATAAAGGGCCATAGGTCTGGCACCTGGGAGGGTGGACCATACAGTCCCACTATGCTTGCACTGGAGGTTTATCTATCCCACAGCTATTAGCCATCCCAAAGGTATCCCTTCCCATCCCACAGCTATCTTAACCCATCCCACAGCTATTACCCATACCAAAGGTATCCCTGCCCACCCCACTGGTATCTTAACCCATCGCACAAGCATGCAAAGGCTAAAACCATTTCTAAAAGTTTCCACCAAGACTTTATTTACAAAAATAAATGAAGCAAGTGTGTGAAGCAAAGATAATCGTTATTAATAACAAGCAGTAAAAGAAAAATGACCCAAGTCAAGTGTCCAAATAAAGTCTACAGGTAGCCACCCAGTCTCTGGCACTCTTCTCTGTCACTCAGAGGTGTGCCCAGTCTCAGGGGTGAAGGGTCCAGGTGCTGTGGAGGTGGCTGCTGCTGGAGTGCTGGTCTGAAGCGCCACTGGGGTGCCTGGCCCCAAGAGGACAACAGGGGACGGTGTGTTGAGGAAGCTCTCAGAGAGCTGGCTCAGCCCCGTGATGTTGAGAGCTCCTTCCTCCATGCCATGGGGTGTCAGCCCCAGTACCGATGACAGATGTACTGAGGCGGGGCATGGCTGTGGGGTGGAGGAAGGAGCAGTGTAGTGGGGCTGTCTGGTCTGCAGTTGTGTGAGGACTGGTGTGGGTGGCATCGGTGACGTGGGTGGCATCGGTGGCATTGGTGGCATCGGTGGCATCGGTGGCAGCAGTGGCGTGGGTAGCATTGGTGGCATCAGTGGAACCGGTGGCAACGGTGTTGTCCAATAAACCTGTGCCTGGACTGGGAAGGGCTGCTGCCTGGGCTGCTGGACCTCCTAGTAGCCGTAGCCCTGGTAGGTGAGGGCCTGTGGAAAGCCTTGGAATGGGAGGGACATCACCTGGGGTGGAGGAGCAGACCTGGACTGGGTGGGATCAGATTCATCTGTATCTGGAGGGTTGTGGAGCAGATCGGTGATCCTGTCCTTCACCACCTGGTACTGGGGTTCTGCCATGTCCACGAGGGTCTGGTTCACATAGGTGAGGAAGGGCTTGCGGTTGGAGGATGAGGTGTCGGTGTGTACCAGCTGAGAGAGGAGATCTATGCTGCTCCTGATGATGTCTCTTATTTCCAGCAGGACAGTGTGTCTCTACCCTCCTGTCTGGCTCTCTGCCTTTCTGTGGAGGTGGAGTTGGGGGTGGATGCAGGTTGGACTGTGGTGGAAGTGCCGTCTCCTTTCTCCCACTGTGCCAGGAAGTCCTCCGTGCACTCTGCCACGGTTAGAACAGCTGTCCTCTGGTTTTCCGCCATGGGACGCTCCACAGACACCTGCCTGGAGACAGGAGCTGACTCTTGGCTGGAAGAGGACTGGCTCTCAGAAAGCTGCCTGAGAGAGAGGGTTGTGAGAGGGGATGCTCCTCGATGGCGGATCTCACCCTCCAAGAAGCTGCACTTGGCCATCCCATAGGTCTCTTTGTCCGTCAGCTTGACCGCGGCCTGGCCAGATTTCTTGAGGTGCAGCTTCCCATACCAGGTGTGCATGTGCTTCCACCAGCCGAGGAGCACCTCCGAAGTGTAGCCCAGGCTCTCCGCCTTCTTTCTCCAAGCAGCCTGCTTCCTTTTGGTGTCCCTGTAGAGCCTGTGTCCCTTCCCCCATAGATACTCATTCTCTCTGAGCAACTCCAGCACCTCATCCTCATGTTCCTCCTCGATGGAGTATTGCCTCCTCTCCCCTTCTCGCATATGCCTCTTCCTCTCCTTGTCAGGACCACATGGGCCCTCATCAGAGGGGCTTCCGGGTTGTAGGGGCTGCTTCTGCACACCACCAGCAGCAGCAGCACCAGAAGCAGCAGCACCAGCAGCACCAGCAGCACCAGGATCAGCAGCAGCAGAGTAAGCACCAGCAGCACCAGCAGGACCAGCAGGACCAGGATCACGAGCAGGACCAGCAGGACCAGCAGGACCAGCAGAACGAGCAATACCAGGAGCACGAGCAGGACCAGCAGGACGAGCAAGACCAGGAGCATGAGCAGGACCAGCAGGACCAGCAGGAACAGCACTATGAGCAGGACCAGCAGGACGAGGAGCAGCTTCAGCAGAGTAAGCACCAGCAGAAGCACCACCGCCAGGAGCAGCTTCAGCAGAGTAAGCACCAGCAGAAGCACCACCGCCAGAAGCAGCATCAGCAGGGTAAGCACCAGGAGAAGCACCACCGCCAGAAGCAGCATCATCAGCTCCTCCAGAAGCAGAAGCAGCAGAAGCCCCAGTCCCAGAAGAGCGAGCCCATGCTACAGAAGCCCCAGAAGAAGCAGAGTGAGGGCCAGGGGGCGGGAGGGTGGCCCTGTCCCTCTTGCCAGGGCTGGCAGCAGATGGCTGAGGCTTTCTCTTTTTCCCCATTATTATGGGGTTGCTGGCTGGCAGGCAGGCTGGCAGCAAGGCTTTCAGGCATGCAGGCATGTAGGCAGGTAGTCTGGCAGGCAGGCAGGTAGGCTGGCAGGCAGGCAGGTAGGCTGGCAGGCAGGCATGTAGGCTGGCAGGCAGGCAGGCAGCAATGCTGGCAGGCAGGCAGGCAGTAAGGCTGGCAGGCAGGCTTGCGGCAAGGCTGGCAGGCAGCCAGGCAGACTGGCAGGCAGGCTGGCAGGGAAGCTGGCAGGCAGGGAGGCTGGCAGGCAGGCATGCATCAAGCCTGGCAGGTAGGCTGGCAGGCAGGCTGGCAGGCAGGCTGGCAGGCAGCCTGGCAGCAAGGCTGGCAGGCAGGCTTGCAGCAAGGCTGGCAGGCAGCCAGGCAGGCTGGCAGGGAGGCTGGTAGGCAGCCTGGCAGGTAGGCTGGCAGGAAGGCAGGCAGCAAGGCAGGCAGCAAGGCAGGTAGCAAGGCTGGCAAGGCAGTCAATGTGTCTGGAAGCAGGTCTTTCCTCTGAATGGTGACCTGCTTGGGAGCTGCCTCCCTTTATATCCACGGGGCTGACGCAATGCATCCTCCCCGCATACACAGTGAATGCTAGGCATCCGCTAGGCTTCCACTGTGGATCCACTTCATCCGCTCGGCATCCGCTCTGCATCCGCTGTATCCGTTCCGTGTCCGCTTTGCTCTGCTCCCCTGGAAGCCTTGCGGATGTGCCATCCGCTCCCATCCGCTTCCATCCACTAGGCTTCTGTGGAGCATCCGCTTTCCATCCGCCCTGCCTCCTCCCCCCGTCCGTTCCTTTCCGTGTTGTCCGCTCTGGTTATGCAAATTTTTGCCCCTTTTGAGAGCAGATAACAACGGATGGAACATTTTTCTTGTCCGCTGTGTCCTTTTTACAAACATTTTGCATCCATCGGCCTGTGTGACAGGGCCTTTAGGTTTAAACGAAAATGTGCCCATGTGTATGACATTTATACAGAAAGATAGTTCTACATTTATATAATCAAGATTCTTCAAATAAATGGAAAGGCACGGTTACAATATCTTTTGTTGTATTGTATTGACCTTCATTCTTCACATGTTCTCATTTTGCATTTTGGAAGAAAACAAATTCTATTGAGGATGAAGCAATGCCATGGCATTCATAAATGCTGCTTGGCACCACTTTCAATGGAAAAATAGAGACCCATCCTCCCGTGGAAATTTAAGTTTGAGCAAAAGTTTTGGTGAGGAGCTTCATGGTTGCTGTTGCATTGCCTCTGCACAAAATGTTGAAGTTAAGGACCTTGCATTCAAACACAGATACAGTTTTATACAAGGACAGGTGATAATATAGAAATCCAGTAGAAAGTTGGCTATGATAAGCAACCAATTATGCTGGATGATTTATTCTCATTATAAGATTCCATACAAAGCAATTAAGCAGTGTCAGTGATGTGTGTTATACATTTCAGGAGGATGTGATTATTTGTTCATTTCTGAGCTAGTGTAACTACCATAGAGGGCAGAGATGTCTTTTTTCCATCCCAACCTTCAGATGGGGGGAGGAGGACTGAAAATTCTGAACAAATAGCAAATTTATCTGTTGTTGAAATGAAAACTTTTGTGGTATGTTCAAAAGTTTAGAAAACCTATGATGGCAGCTTCTAAGTTCTCAAGGTTTTTTGGCCACACAACTACATCCTGGAAAAAAGAAGAGAAGGGAAAGAATACCATCAAACGTAATTATCAGATCTTTTGGAATAGGAGAAGATGCTGATTGATAGAACTGAAACTTTATGATGGAGTGGTGACTGACAGCTTCATTAACTATACTAAGGAAACTAGTTTTAGATTTATCCCTTAGGACTATCAGTCCCTCTGATCAGTTTAACCACTATTTACACCAGTGGTGGGATTCAAAATTTTTTACAACTGGATCTGTGGACGTGGCATGGCTTGATGGGCATGTCTTGGTGGGCGTGGCAGGGGAAGGATAATGTAAAATCTCCATTCCCACCCAGGGGCGGGATACTGTAAAATCCTCATTCTCTC
Organism: Laticauda colubrina; assembly: GCA_015471245.1. NCBI lineage: Eukaryota > Metazoa > Chordata > Lepidosauria > Squamata > Elapidae > Laticauda > Laticauda colubrina. Next base: position 25,257,832 of record BLBF01000003.1, on the reverse strand, counting down.
CCTACCCCACTAACTTGCTTTACAGCTCTGTTCTCCTGTGCAGGGCAACAAAAGAAGGTCCAGCTGATCAGGAAGCAGAGAATAGTTTGGTGGTATTCCAAACTATTCAAATTTTCCACAACTGGTTCTCTGAACTACTCAAAATTTTTGCTACCAGTTCTCCAGAACTTGTCAGAGCCTGCTGAATACCACCTCTGATTTACACCAAAATGTTATATTGGAAATCAATAATGTGTTCATTGCTGCATTATCACATCCCACCATATCATCATAGCTAGACCATGATGAGGAGAAAGATCTCATGGACAAACCACCATATTTTGGGTAGAATGCCAAATGTCACATTCTGAAAGTGCTTGGAACAGGGATTGTTTCTTTCTGGAATTTTAAGTTGTGAAATCAGTGCTGAAAGCATCTAAAATTTCAGGGACTCATTTCACCCATGAAAATATTCTAAATTACTTCAAAATGTAAAGCCCCTGTCAAACAGCACCAACGGATGGAAAGAGGATGTAAAACAGAGAGAAACACTTGCCATCCATTGGTTGACGCGATGCATCTGTTCTGTACTCACTGCGTCTGTTTCTCATCCTCTCTATCCGTCCAGCATCTGTCTACTGAGATTTCATCTGCTCAAAAAGTTTTGAGCTGCACAAAACTTTTTGAGAGGAAAATGTATCCAATTCGTCCGCTCTACATCCGCTACGCATACGGGGAACATCTGTTAGACATCCGTCATCATCCGTTACGTGTCCACTATATCCACTAGGAATCCACTGCGCATCCACGCAACTCGCATCCGCTCCAGCGGAAAACAGACACAGGGAGGAAGCGAAACGGACGGATGAGATTGTGCCATGTATGTTGAGTGGCCCTACAATGAACAGGGCATTTAATAAAGAGTTGTGTTTATGTTGAAATGTGTTGATGAATGATTACATTGTTATTGATAATAAAGGGCCATAGGTTTGGCACCTGGGAGGGTGGACCATACAGTCCCACTATGCTTGCACTGGAGGTTTATCAGTCCCACAGGTATTACCCATCCCACAGGTATCCCTGCCCATCCCACTGCTATCCTAACCCATCCCACAGCTATTACCCATCCCACAGGTATCCCTGCCCATCCCACAGCTATTACCCATTCCACAGGTATCTCTGCCCATCCCACAGCTATTACCCATCCCACGGTATCCCTGCCCATCCCACTGCTATCCTTACTCATCCCACAAGCATGCAAAGGCTTAAACCATTTCTAAAAGTTTCCACCAAGACTTTATTGACTAAAAGAACTGAAGCAAGTGTGTGAAGCAAAAATAATCTTTATTAATAACAAACTGTAAAAGCAAAATGACCCAAGTAAAGTGTCCCAAGCAAAGATAAAGTCAACAGGTAGCAAGCCAGTCTCTGGCACTCTTCTCAGTCACTTTGAGGCGTGCCCATAGTCTCAGGGGTGAAGGGTCCAGGTGCTGTGGAGGTGGCTGCTGCTGGAGTGCTGGTCTGAGGCACCATTGGGGTGCCTGGCCCCAAGAGGACAACAGGGGATGGTGTCTGGAGGAAGCTCTCAGAGAGCTGGCTCAGTCCTGTGATGTTGAGAGCCCCTTCCTCCAGGACATGGGGTGTCAGTCCCAAGACCGATTACAGATGTTCTGAGGCCGGGCTTGGCTGTGGGGTGGAGGAAGGAGGAGTGTTGTGGGGCTGTCTGGTCTTCAGGTGAGCGAGATGAGATGTGAGTAGCATCTGGGGTGTGGGTGGCATCTGTGGCATGGGTGGCATCTGTGGCGTGGGTGGCATCGGTGGCATCAGTGGCATTGGTGGCGTCGGTGGCATCAGTGGCATTGGTGGCACCAGTGGCATACGATGAACCTGTGCCTGGACTGGGAAAGGCTGCCTGTGCTGCTGCAACTCCTGGTAGCCATAGCCTTGGTAGGTGATGGCCTGTGGAAAGCATTGGAAGGGCAGTGACATCACCTGGGGTGGAGGAGCAGACCTGGACTGGGTCGGAGCAGGTTCAGCTGGGCCTGGAGGGTTGTGCAGAAGACTGGTGATCCTGTCCTTTATCAGCTGGTACTGTGATTCGGACATGTCTAGGAGGGTCTGGTTGACGTAGATGAGGAAGGGCTTTTGGTTTGAGGATGGTATGTCGGTGTGTACCAGCTGAGAGAGGAGATCTACGCTGCTTTTGATGGTGTCCCTGATCTCCAGCAGGACAGTGTGGCTCTGCCCCTGTGGTCTGGCTCCAGCCAGCAGAGTAAGCACCAGCAGAAGCCCCAGCAACAGAAGAGTCAGCCCGAGCAGCAGAAGCCCCAGCAGAAGCAGAGTCAGGGCCAGGGGGTGCGATGGTGGCCCTGTCCTTCTTGCCAGGGCTGGCAAGCAGATGGCACAGGATTCCTCTTCTTCCCCATGGTTGTTGCCTGGCTAGAGCTGTGTCTGGCAGCAGGTCTTTCCTCTGAATGGTGACCTGCTTGCGAGGTGCATCCTTTTATATCCGCGGGGCTGATGCAATGCATTCTTCCCGCATGCGCAGTGAATGCTTTGCATCCACTAGGCATCTGCTAGGCGTCCGCTCTGCATCCGGTTCATCCGCTCTGCATCTGCTCTGCATCCGTTCCTTCCGTTGCTCGTCCGCTTCGCTGTGCTCCCCTGGAAGCCCTGCGGATGTGCCATCCACTCCCATCCCCTTCCATCCACTAGGCTTCCGTGGAGCATCTGCTTAACATCCTCGCTACATCCTCCCCACGTATGTTCCTTTCCATTATTGTCCGCTCTGCTTATGCAAATTTGGGGCATCTTTGAGAGCGGATAACAACGGATAGAATATTTTCTCGTCCGCTGTGTCCTTTTTACATGCGTTTTGCATCTGTCGGCCTGTGTGACAGGCCCTTAATGAAGGGCTATTTGTGGCTCTATCTATTTTTTGGGTGACAAAAGCATTGCAGGCAGAGTATTCACGTGACTATATGTTTTACAACTCTGTCATACATGGATTTAAAAAAAACCCTTGGAAACCTCTCTTTGTTTTTACAAAAAAGATTCAAACCATTGTATTATCTGACTCAGCCCTACACCGTCACATGTGTGTTTCTGTTGTGTCTATGGGTGCTTTGGCTGGAGAGAATGTTTTTGATTTCTTATCTCACAGTATGAATTTTCAAATTAATCTATTGTAGTCCTACATGACTTTTCAAGGGCCATTTTAGAACTGCGTGCATATCTCATACTATCCTTGGCTGTTGGCATATGACTACTTTTTGTTACCTCCTGTGGTGTTGTCTCACAACTCTTATTCATTGGGGATGAATCCAGTGGTACCATTCTGTTAACAGATGCCATTGTAATAATGGAATAGTTTCTTAATATGCACCCCCTGTAGACTATGCCACATTTGCTCCAGAGGGCATCTCATTGTGTAAAGAGAAGTGAATTCATTCAGTGTTGGATATAGTTAGCATGAACAATAAAATCTGTCACCTGTGGTTAGAGAAGAGCTTAAGGTAGAGTTGGAAGAAGTCAGTTCATTAATCATTAAACTTTATTGGGGATAGAATTTTTTGCTTTGGTATGCCTCTTGAAAATGAGGCAATTAAATAGTGACGGTTTAAAATTGGAACAGCTGCCTATAAGGTGTGAAAAGAAACTTGTCTATTACTTCAGGAGAGAGGGTGAACTGGAAACACTCACTTAGATAAGCGACAAAATCGTGAGCTTAATTTGAAAGGCCAAACTCTTCAATTGGATCTTAGCAGCTCCTTATAGACTAAGAATAGAAAAGATCTCTTGGTTGCAGTCATCTGGTGACCTATAATGTAAGTTTTTACAAGACTACAGTTAACAAGAAAAAAGCCTCAGCACTTTGAGAGTGCATCAGTCTAACCATGGATGGAATATGCTTAGTGGAGGAAAAAGCTTTATTAACCACACTTCATTAAAACTTCCTTCTGCCATATACCAGTTTTAATTCCCACTAGAACTGTCTGCTTACCTGACTTTTTCCACGTTCAGAGTTCTCAAAGACACATTGAGAAATGTCTTTTAAGATGTTTATCTAGTTGGAAGAAATTGAAGGCACCAAAAATAAAAAAGGAGTAATTTTACTCAATAAGAAATCAAGTAGATTCTGTTACTATATTAATACATATGATTACACGATGACATCACCAAGGACAGGTGAATCTCTTATACAATGAAGATGATTCTGGTAGCAATGCATCTTCCTTTAGAGCAGGGGTGCCAAACTTATGTCATGGTAGTGTCATGTGACGTATTGAAACTTTTTTTTCCCCTTTGTTAAACTGGGCCTGGGTGTGATCATCATCACATGATGCATCCAGCCCATGGATGAGAGAGAGAGAGAGAGGGAAGGAGGGAGGGAGAAGGCGAGAGAGCAGGACAGCACATCTCCTGACAACCTAGCAGTTTGAAAGCATGCAAATGCAAGTATATGACTAGATACCACATAAATATGTGGAAAGGTAACAACATTCCATGTTTTGTCGTATACTTTGTGTTGCAGCATGATGTCATGCCAGCTTCATGACCATGTAAATATCATCAGGCATTGCTGGCTTTTTGGCTTAAAAAAATGGAAATGAGCACTGCCCCCTAAAGTCGATCATGACTCCTGGGGTAAAACTCACAGTGATACCTTTTTAACTTCCATGCTCTAATTCCCAATTTCAGTTCATTTTTCCTGTTGCAGACATCTCTCAAATAAGGGTGAGAACTGGACATTTGGATTTCATGCTGGTAGTAGGGTCCCAGATAGATTCTGAGCATAGAATCTTATTATTTTCTGAAATGGTATAGGCAGAGGGTTAGACTAGAAGACTCCAAGGTTCCTTCCAATTCTGTTATTCTTTTATTTTGGGGTCATTCATTTTCTTTCATTTTGTCTTGTTCATGTAGGTCCCATTCAGGAAAAACTCCTGGATGACACACTTTAATCGATCAGAGATGTGTTGAATCTTATTGGTTAGCCAAAAGAAAGAGCCCTTCTACAAAATCAAGAAACCTCACAAAGTATTAATTGATATGGAACTAGAGAATACAAGGCAGAAGCCCTCCATGGTGCCCTGAGACTACCATTCTTCTTATAAAGATGTTCTCCTAGGATAGTCATGCCTACTGATTTCTAAAGACATAGTTGCTTCAGGCCAAGTCTTGAAACACAAGCTACTAATTTCATGAGGTGGATAAATAGAAAAAGCAAGACATACTTAGTAACAATATATCAGCAAAAAAAAAATGTTTTTCTCTCAGAATATTCATGAACCGGCAGAGACATGAGTAACAACGTCAGCCAATGGGAGCTGAATTGGGAGCTGAGATTGAAAGGAGTCTGGGCATGGCTTAGCTCTGTGCTTAGCTCTGAAGAAATGAAATTTATATGTGCTGTTTAAAGTGAAATTAAACCTCTCTGCTCTGAGCTCTGAAGCTGCTGCTTGTGTTTTGCTTGTGTTACATTGGAAGAATCTAGTATTGGTGTTGTAAACTTTACTTCCAATGTTATTATCTATATAAAGAAATTAATGAATCCTGGTGAGCTGGTCAGCTTTCTGTATTTGAATTTCTGCTGCAAAATGTTCAAAATTCAAGGGTTGTGAAGCCAGAGTTACTTCATGTACAGTATATGTTATTATTTTATTTGCAACTCAGATTTTCTCACCCTAGATTTCAAAATATGAATCTCTGACTTCAGAAATCTTTTCTGGTAATGATGGAAAACATTGCTTCTTTTGAATAGCAGTTAGTTAAAAAAATTATAAGTTTTCAAATTATATTTTTATTCTTTTGTGAGTTGCCTGGGGCTGTGTTTCATAATATGAGTGGCTATATAAATTAAATAATTAAATGGATAATGTTCTGCAATTGACCATGATGTTTTTTTTTAACTCTATGTCTAGCCTTCACACCTGAAACTCTGTTGTAGATCCAGGGGTGGGCTTCAAAAATTTTAGCAATGGGTTCTCTGCTTGGTTGCTGGGTGGGTGTGGCCATGGTGGGGGTGGCCTAGTCAGCCTCCTGCACCATGGTGGGGGGAGGCATTTTTGTCCTCCCTGGACTCTGGAGGCTTTCCTTGAACCTCCAGGAGGGTGAAAACAGCCTTCCCAGGCTCCGGAGACTCATTGGAAGCTAGAAGCGGACCCGTTCTCAGCCTTCCCAAACCCCGGTATAAGCACTGTACTTACCTGCATCCAAAATGGGCTGTGTGGGGACTCCTGAGTGGGATGGGGCAGGGTGGGTGAGGCCAACCAGGAGTGGGATTTGGGGGTTCTCTGAACTGTGCAAAATTTTAGCTAGAGGGTTTCCTGAACCCCTCTGAACCCCAACAGCCCATCCCCATGTGGATCCCTATCCAAGCTCTTTAATTAACTGATCTTTTGAGATAGGAAAGATCACTTAAAGGCTAGGTCATACTGGCCAATGGATGCAAAACGTATGCAAAAAGGACACAGCGGATGAGCAAATTTTGGGGGGTGGCTCCATCCATTGTCGTCCACTCCAAAAAGTGGCAAAAATTTGCATAAACAGAACGGAAAAGAAAGGAAAAGAACGGATGTGGGTAGTATGTAGCAGGGATGTTAAAGGGATGTTCATAGGAAGCCTAGAGGATGTATATAGGATGCAAACCGTTCACTGCTCATCCTTTCTATTTCTGTGCTACTAACGCTGTGTAGACGTTCCATGTACCTTTTGTTTCCTCCCTCTTTCCGTTTTCAGCTGCAGCGGATGTGAGTTGTGAGGATGCCCAGAGGATGCAGAGAGGATACAGCGGATGTTTTACGGATGATAAATGGACATAGAACATTTGTTGCTTGGATGTCATGGATTTACATTGTACACAGCGGAAAGTTCATCTGCTCAAAAAGTTTTGTGCAGCTCAAAACTTCTTGAGTGGATGAAATCTCAGTGGACGGATGCTCAAAGGATAGAGCGTATGAAACACATATGCAGTGAGTACACAACAGATGCATAGCGTTTTCCAACGGATGGCAAGCTTTTTTTTAACGTTTTACATCCTCTTTGCATCTGTTGGTGCAGTGTGACATGGGCTTAAGTTTTTTCCTCTGCTGAAGGTGCTAAAAGTAGTGTTTTGAAAGTCCTACAGTATTATGCCTGGCTCTGAGGAAAAAAATATTGAAAAAATATTGTTTATAAATAGTTTCATAACATGTATACATGTTAATAATTATTCCTAGATATAAATAAAGTATTTCCTTAAATTGATTGGTGGGTCTTTTTAGCTGTAAAGTTCAGGTATTTCTTTCTATATTATCCAAAAGGGCATCTTTGCTTTTGAGCTTTATTAAAAACAGAATAACTTGGAAAGAGATAAATCCAGTCGATGGGAGCTAGTAGGGAACTGCTGCACTTCTCCTGCAAGTAAAGATTGCAATTTTGGAAAGATATTGCCTTAAACGAGGGCAGATTTTCCATGTTTTATAAAAAATTATAAAATTATGTGCAGTAGTAGTGATAAAATCTATAATGATGAGGTTTTTCTGTCTCTCTCTTCCAATTCTAGAATTTGGCATCATCCAACAATGAGAGTACAGAGAGGTAACATAAATTGTTTTAGCAAGAGGTCATTATGAGCCTCTGTGGTGCAGTGGTTAGAGTGCAGTACTGCAAGCTACTTCTGCAGCCAGCTGCCTACAATTTGGCAGTTCAAATCCCACTGGGCTCAAGGTTGATAAGGACCCAAATTATTGGGGGCAATATGCTGACCCTGTAAACCACTTAGAGAGGACTGTAAAGCACCATAAAGCGGTATATAAATCCAAGTGCTATTGTTATTATGATGATCAGGTTTTAAATAGCCATTAGATTAATTGATGGGGAAGAAAGTAACCAACTGTTTCTCCTCATAGCATCCATCCCCAGCTCAGAGGCAGCAGGTTCCTTAGTTCAGGTCTTTTGAGTGCAACAGCCAATACAGCTTCCCAAAGAATGAAGTAAAGGCTTTGGACTTTGGTTCATCCAAACTGATTCTGGGTCCCTTATTTTTCCCCAGAAGTGTTAAATCTAGAAGGATGCACATGTCAGACTCTCTGACTCTGGCTGTTTATAACATGAAAGAGATCAAAATTCCACCCCTTTTTCTGCCATCACTCAAAGCAACGTTGTAATCAGAGATGGTATTCAGCAGGTTCTGACCAGTTCTGGAGAACCGGTAGTGGAAATTTTGATTAGTTCAAGAACTGGCAAATACCACCTCTAACTGGTTCCACCCCCATCTATTCTCTGCCTCCTGAGTCCCAGCTGATCTTTTGTTGCCCTGCACAGGAGAACAGGGCTGGAAAGCAGGTTAGTAGGGTGGGGAGGGAATGGAGATTTTGAAGTAACCTTCCTCTGCCACACCCATCAAGCCATACCATGCCATGCCCACCAAGCCACGCGCACAGAACTGGTAGTAAAATTTTTTGAATCCCACCACTGGTTGAAATGTTGATATGATCAAGTCAAAGTTAATGTTGATATAATAGGAGCCTCTGTGGCACAGTGGTTAGAGTGCAGTACTACAAGCTATTTCTGCAGCCAGTTGCCTACAATTTGGCAGTTCAAATCCCACCAGGTTCAAGGTTGACTCAGCCTTCCATCACTTCCAAGGTGAGTAAAATGAGGACCCAGATTGTTGGGGGCAATATGCTAACTCTGTAAACTGCTTCGAGAGGGCTGTAAAGCAGTATATAAGTCTAAGCGCTATTGCTATTAAAAATCATTTTGTTATATGTGCCATATTAAGAATATGAAAAAGGAGTAGGTTGTGTCTGAAAGTATCTTTGTAGCTCTCATTAATGAATCATTTTATAGATGAGAAATAATAAGCAAACACAAATGGCTAACGTATCATGAGATACTATAATTTGGTCAAGGGAATGTAAAATAAAATCAAGAGGTGAACTTATGGCCGAGACATATAATCGTCAGTTGTTTTTTTCTTTACAACCATTAGAAAAATTTAAAGTATACAAAATAATTTATACTTTTGAACATTGTAAGACTGAGTTGCAAGTAGAACTGTGCAGTACTCTAACTCCAATATTACATATTATTTCTTAATGTGTATGTCAAAACAATCCCAGTTCTGCTGAGAATCATAAATTACTTTATTTGTGTTTTCAGACCTTATACTTTGATATTTGGATTAGATCTTGGTAACCTATTTGGGAGTTTTAGGAAGATTGGGTAAAGGATTTCCCCCCATTTGCTACTTTTACTTGATAAATTTAAGTTCAACTTGACTGTCAATTATCTAGTGGAGATGCTGATTCTCAGACCATTGTGGCTTCTGTTAATGTTTTAAGGGAATATGGAAACAGCATAAAGAATAAAATAATTTTTGATATAAAACTTCTAACACATATATTATTACATGAAAGGGACTTTCATCCACAGAACAGAGGAAATGGAATCTGCAACAAAATACTGTTTTTCACAAATTGACTCCATTATGAATCAATGAGCCACGGTGGCACAGTGGTTAGAGTGCAGTACTGCAGGCTACTTCTGCTGACTCCTGACTGCCTGCAATTTGGCAGTTCAAATCTCACTAGGCTCAAGGTTGATTCAGCCTTCCATTCTTCCGAGGTGGGTCAAATGAGGATCCAGATTGTTGGGGGCAACATGCTGATTCTGTAAAGTGCTCAGAGAGGGCTATGAAGCACTGTGAAATGGTATATAAGTCTAAGTGCTATTGCTATTAGCATGCGAGTCAGTCATTTCTTCAAGCAAAGCAACCCACTTCAGTGCACCAAGCATACCGCATCCATGTTATGCTTTTATTTTTTTACTAAGAATGCTGCTTCCCTCTGCTTATTCCCACTCTGAAAAATTGCAGTTATACCAGCTTTGGGATTTGTTGAATCATGCAGTTATCTCTTTTATTCCCAGTATCCTATTTTGGCTATATTTCTGTTTGCTTCATTGCCCAAATTCACAGAGGGAGAAAAAGAAGAAGATAGAATTGTTATTTAATCTTCTTTATTTTATTTCAGCTACAGCTTCTTCCCCACTTCTACACTATATTATTCTGTGCTAATACATAGCTAAACATATTTATTCTACAATGAGGTTGGTTTGCACACATACAAACAACTATATAATTTGGCTGAGAAATGACAAGATGCCTAAAAACTGAGATTGAAACATTTCAGAAAATGAATCAAAGATAATATTCAGCTGCTGATGTATAAATTCATAACTGAAAGGAATAGGAAAATGATTGCATGGAGGATAAACAAAAACATTCTCTTTTTCATAATCCTGAGATATTATATCACTTACTGTAAAAATGTAATAGTTATTTCAATAACATGAACATTCTGTTGGAAAATCTGCAGGAGAAAAACTAAAAAAGTTGATCTTAAGCCATGAGTAAATTTAGCTTAATATTCTTGAGTTCATGGGGTATATGGGGCTTACATTTTACCAAGCTTCAATTTCTTAGCACAATGCAAAGAGATTTCCTGTCATGATATGCAGCAGATTTTCTTTAGATTAAAAAAAAAAAGCTATCACCAAAATCCTGCCGTGCTATTGTATTTAGAGAGTCATCCAGCAAGCACTGAAAGCAACTATTGTTTGCTCCTCAGGCCTTTCATTTTTGGATTTCATGAATCATTAGCTGAGATGCTTTTTTATGAAAAGGATTATTCATTGTTAGGTCAGGAATTGAATAAAAGATGTGGCTGTAGGATAAAGTCTCAGATGAAAAAACTTTAAGACACACATATAAAGCACAGCTATGCTTTATATGTTTATATGGAAGATTGGGACTACATATGAAACCAATTATCCTTCAAGTTTTTTTTTTTTTTGATCAATGGAACACATTCCATAACTGTCCTTTTTTTTTTTTTTTAATCATCTAGGAAGTTTTGGTGATAAGAATGATGTTACTAAAGCCCATGTCACACTGCACCAACGGATGCAAAGAGGATGTAAAATGTTAAAAAAAGCTTGCCATCCGTTGGAAAACGCTATGCATCCATTGTGTACTCACTGCAAACGTGTTTCATACGCTCTGTCCTTTGAGCATCCGTCCACTGAGATTTCATCCGCTCAAGAAGTTTTGAGCTGCACAAAACTTTTTGAGCAGATGAACTTTCCGCTGTGTATGATGTAAATCCGTGACAAATGAGCAACAAACATTCTATGTCCGTTTATCATCCGTTAAATGCCCGCTGTATCCACTCTGCATCCTCTGGGCATCCTTGCAACTCACATCCGCTGCAGCTGAAAACGGAAAGAGGGAGGAAACAAAAGGTACACGGAACGTCTACACAGCGTTAGTAGCACAGAAATAGAAAGGATGAGCAGTGAACGGTTTGCATCCTATATACATCCTCTAGGTTTCCTATGAACATCCCTTTTACATCCCTGCTACATACTACGCACGTCCATTCTTTTCCTTTCTTTTCCATTCTGTTTATGCAAATTTTTGCCACTTTTTGGAGCGGATGACAACAGATGGAGCCACCCCCGAAAATTTGTGTCCTTTTTGCATACGTTTTGCATCCGTCGGCCAGTGTGACCTAGCCTTAACAAGGAAAGAATGAAATGTACATAATTGTTTTGGTTTATTTTGAAGAGTTCTCAGAAGTTTTCACTACTGTGTAAGCGCACTCACATGCACATCTGCAGAAATAGCTTAGCAAGAACATTATCATATTAAAAGGAACATGATAAGGCATGATACCAATCTGATGTGTGTTCCTTCAAATTAGTGTTGACTCCTGGTGATTCCCTGAAGTTTTCTTAAGGTTATTGAAAATAATGATCCAAGGATCCAAGGATCCAAGGATCGTCTGCTGAGTGCAGTTACCCCGGGATCCAACTGAGACAAGGGAGGGGGCCCTCTACAATGGGAGGTGGTGGCGCCACACTTACCCAGTCCCTTTTCTTCAGTCAAAATTCCATTGGGGCCCACGTTGAGCACCAAATTGTGAGGTTGAACTGATGAAAAGAGCACCAAAAGATTCGTTGGTCCAAGGAAAACAAGGTTTATTAACGCATCTGCAGAGGCGGGTTCCCTCAGGCATTGAAGGAACCCAGAGCAAGATTCAGGCAGTATTTTTATAACCTAACTGTCCGCTCCCTTGTACAAGGGCTTGGCTCACATTCTTTCTGTTTTCAAATTGACACATATATATTTTGAAGGTTTATGTGTTTCCCTATCAAGCAAAAGCAGTTACACAGTTTCTGATACATCAGCACTTTATTACAATTCCCCATTGTTCTAACCTCATTCTGTTTTTTTCTCTCTTGTGCACAAACTGGAACACTTCCTTATTTGGCAGAGCTACTGTGTTTCAGACACTTCCTTATTTAATTCAATGGGCCATCCAATATGACTTCGGTTCTGCTCACAATCCCCCCTTTTTCTTTTTCCACTCTTGTCTCAAACTCAAGCAGCAGGTCCTCTGCTTTTTTCAGAGTGATTTCTCTCTGATACATCATCAGAGGTTCTGCTTCCTGCTTCTCAGATCTTGAACCCAAGGATTTCCCTATCTTCCCACACATTGTTATTGCACCAGGGAGACACTGAACACAACAACACAACAATACACAGCATATAATGATCAATATAATTTCCATAATGGTAGATCTCAACCAAGTGGAACTGGGAAGCCAATACCATATTACTGCCCACAGGTCTGGTAATGAGGAGTCACCTCTTTGTGATAATGGATTAGAATGAATACGTTCTTCCATTACTTTTACTGTCTTTGTAATATTGGGTTGGAAATCATGGATGTATACACAGCAATGTGAATGAATCAGAGCACACACACACCCTTTTGGAGCTAATACAATGTCTAAAGCATACCTATTTTGTAGAGCAACCTGTCTTACTTCAGAAAGCTCGGTGTTGATCATTTTAATATTCTTTATTGTATCATTGAACATTGTTACCGTGAAGTTATTTAGAATATGTGTATCTTGGTAGTTCATGGCTACTTCCAATGGTGTTATTATACCACTGGAGATTTGGGTCCAGAGTCTCTGGGTAAGGCCAGATTCTGAGTCTCTTTTATTACGTATCCGGCCTTGGGGAAGGCCATCAAGTTTATATATCACCGGTATCACATACCCGATTGTACATGTGCCACTCCAGTGAGGTGACATTTCCCTGTATGCATATTTCCCACACAATACCCACCTAAAGTTTTCCATAGCATAGGTCTGATTTGATGTTTGGGTCCAATTAATCATATCTTCAAAATACATACACATCTGATACTGATCTTGATTAAAGTAATCTAATTTATGATAACTCTTGGTATAGCTATGGTTACTACAAGATGATGGCATATCAAAAGTCTTATTACATTTTTCCCAATCTCCTAAATGGAGCCCTCAAGTTTCATTTCTCTTAAAACACACATATGCCGTTTCCCTTAAATGAACAAAAATCCTTCCTGTTATATTTCGTTCTACACCATATTTCTCTGTCCCGTCCCCCTGTGGTTTTAGTCTGTTCTGATCAAGTGGAATAGTGTGTAGAATTAATCCTTCACCTGTTCTTCCTGGCATGTGCATGCATAACCAGCAATTGGTGATGTTCAAAGAATGTGAGACCTTCTTGAGATCCTGTATGAACACATTGCCATCCCACAAGTCTGTTCCCAAGTCACCCGCAGGTCCAACATATTGTGAACTTCTTTGATGTATTAATGTAAATATAGTTGTAGCAAATAGTCCTCTCCAGAATTCAGCCGACACCTCCATGGTGGTTTTTGCTGGCTATTTCTTCAAAGTTACCTTTAGCAGCTGACCATCCACTGGGATTACTCTCCAAGGTTTCTCAGGTATCGGTGCTTCCTTGACTCTGCTGTCATGTGTCCAGCCTCCTTCCTGAGTACGGACTGCAGATTCAGTCGTCAGCAGCACCTGATCCTAGTTAGGTTGCAGTTTTTCACTTCTCCAAGTCTTTATCAAGACCCAGTCTCCAGCCTCGTGTGGGTGTTGGCTACCAGCCAAAGGTGGTCATTGCACCAACAGTCCCTGTTTGTGAAGAGAAAGCAAAGACCGGGACAGTGCCAGAAAATATTTCCGAAGGAACAAGTCCCTGAACTCTGGTATGGGATTGCCTAGTTTGGCCAAATAGGGTCTCCTCATCAGCATTTCAAAGGGAGAGACCCCTGTGTCTTTCCTTGGACAAGTTCTGATCCTGAGAAGAGCTAGGGGAAGATTCTTTGTCCATGGCAAGCCATTTTCAAGTTGTAGTTTGGTCAAGTGTTTCTTCAATTCCCCATTTGCCCTTTCACTTTTCCCACTGGATTCAGGATGCCATGGGGTGTGTAATTCCTATTTCACCCCCACCACCTCCATTACCCTTTGCAGAACGTTTTGGATGACATGAGGTCCTCTGTCTGAATCTATTGCTTCCATCATTCCATATCATGGGATGATCCGTTCCAGTTAGATCTTGGTTACTGTGGGAGCTGTGGCTCTTCTAGTGGGATAAGCCTCTACCCAACCCGTCAGTTGATCTTTGATCACAAGCAGGTATTTCCAACCCCCCTTTTCTGGCAACTCAGTGAAATCAATTTGTGCTCTCTGAAAGGCCAACCCACTAGGGGTCGCCTTCCCATCTCTTTCTTGCATGCCGCTTTCTTATTTACTTTCAAAGAAATCAAACATTTCCAGCAGATGCTCTGAGCTACTGTCCACATCCTTAGACTCCAATAGTGAGGTTTAATGGACATGACCAAGGCCTCCATTCCCCAATGTCCTCCTTCATGAACTTTCTCCAATATTCCCCTCACGACAATGGGTGACACCACCTTGACTCCTTCCGACTTTTTCCATCCCTCTGGGGTTTGGACGCATCCCTCTTTTTCCAACTCCAACTTTTCCTTTTCCTCTGGCTCCCATTCCTCCCTCTCGTCCTCCTTTTCCAGTACTGGTATAGATATCATTACCAACTCTATCTCCCCTGCGGCTTCCTTCACCCATTTGTCCGCCCATCAGTTTCCCACAACCTCTGGTGTGTTTCCCTTCTGATGTGCATTCACATGGACAATTGATACTCGGCTGGGAAGTTGCAATGCCTCTAAGGCTTGCTCTACTAACTGCACTTGCTCTATTTGCTTCCCATCCGCCTTGATATACCCTCTTTCTTTCCAGATTTTCCCAAACGTGTGCACCACCCCCCATGCATACTTGGAATCAGTCCAAATCATTACTTCCATCCTCTCAGCCAATTCCAAGGCTCTGATCAAGGCAAGCAATTCACATTTCTGGGCTGACCAAGCAGCTGGGAGTGACCCTTTCTCTATTACCTCACCTTCCCCGGTTACTATTGCAAACCCAGATTTTCGCTTTCCATTTTCCACCCTGCTAGATCCATCTATAAACCACCTCTCTCCCTTCTCTAACGGAGTCTCTTCCAAGTCCTCTCTAACCTTCGTCATGAGATCCACTTGCAATAGACAATCATGGTCTTCTGGTTCCCACGCCTGCCTTCTCCCCTCCAAGAATTCTGCTGGATTCAGATTCTTGTCTGTCCCTATTACCACATCAGGACTGGTTCTCAAAATGGTTTCATACTTCAATATCCTCCCTTCGGTCATCCAAGTGGTAGCCAGCTGACTCAACGCTGAGTTGACCTGATGAGGCAAATGCACCACCAAAGCTCCCCCAAAAGTCAACTTTTTGCTCTCCACCACCAACATCGCTGTTGCTGCCACCACCTGAACACAAAGTGGCCATCTTTTCACAACCGGCTCCAAACCCTTGCTTAGGAAGGCTACCGGCTGATACTGCCCCCCCCTCTTTTGGGCAAGAACTCCAACTGCTGTTCCCTGAGCCACTGCCACATACAAATGAAACGGTAGTTTCAGGTTTGGCAAGGCTAAAACCGGAGCGGTTGACAAAGCCTTCTTCAGCTCTTCCCACCTTTCACAATCTCCCTCCTCCCATTCTATGTGCTCTCCCTTTCCAGGAAACTTTCTATGCAAAAACTGTGCTAACACTGTGAATTGGTCTACCCAGATTCTGCAGTACCCCAACAATCCCAATGCTTTCCGCACCTCTGTCTTGTTCCTGAGAGGAGCCAAGCTCATTATCCCCTTCACCCTTTCAAGGTCCAAGGACCTAACCCCCTGCTGAATGTAATGTCCCAAATATTTCACCTTTTTTTCAACAAATTGAAGCTTCTCTTTTGAGACTTTCAGCCCCTGCTCCTTCAGCCAATTCAACAGACTCACAGAAGCCGCTCTCACTTCCTTCTCTTTCTCCCCAGTTAACAACAAGTCATCCACGTACTGAATTAGGGTGATTCCTTTCTCTCTCTCAAACGACACCAACTTTTCTTCCAATGCCTGTCCAAACAACAAAGGCTCTCGGTATATCCCTGAGGAAGTACTGTCCACCTCAACTGCTGTTTCCTTCTACTCTCAGGATCATTCCATTCAAAAGCAAACAAGTCTCTACTCCCCTTCTCCAAGGGGCACGCCCAAAAGGCATCCTTCAGATCTATCACAGTAAACCATTTGTCTTTGGGAGGGATCCACCCCAAGATGGTATAGGGATCAGGAACCACTGGGAATCTAGGAACCACTATCTCATTGATCCTCCTCAAATCATTAACCAATCTGTACTTCCCATCCTTTTTTATTACTGCTAAGACCGATGAATTGAATGGTGACATAGTAGGTTCCAACAGTCCCTGTTTCAATAATCTCTCAATCACTGGTTTCAACCCTTCCCTACCTCTTACTCAGAGAATATTGTGGAGTCCACAGTTTAGTTATCTCTGGTTGGATCTTGATCTGAATGGGCTGTATTGCCATCCTACTAACCCCTTCACCTCCTGCCCACACATCTGATGATATCTTCTCCTCATCTTCCGTTGTTAACATACACATGCAAATTTCTTTCCTTCTATCCCACAATTCTATTCCAAAAACAAGTTGACCCCTGAATCTGGAATGTACAATATTTCGGTTTCAGTAACCACATCATTCAATTCTAATCTCACCTCTTCCAAAATCTTGACCTCTTGGGATTTCCCACTCAACCCAACCACTTTTCAACTCTGCTTCAACCTGCATGCTCCCTTTACCGGATCGCATACAGAGGTCCGGCTTGCGCCGGTGTTGATCAGGAACAGTCATTCCTGATGATCAGGACCCACTAACACATTTACCAGTGGCTCCCCATGGGTCCCTCTTGGGGAGCCGGAACCTCCCTAATCGTATAGGGCATAGCTTCGTTCCTCCGGGGTTTGGGGACATTCGCACACAAAATGTCCCTCCTTCCCGCATCTGAAGCAAGTTCTACTCTGGGACGGCCATTGGAATCAACCGCCTCGATTGCCCCCTGGACCTCCTCGCCTAACCGGGGGTATCCACTCCCTACTGGGAGATCTTTTATCTCTCCACCTTGGCCTCAGATCTGACATCCGCGTCTCCCTGTCAGTCCTAACTTCATTCTTGGCTGCCATCTGCACAGCAGCTACCATCATCTGAGACTTCTGTTTGGTTTTAACTGAGTCTCGGTTCACAAAAACTTGTTGGGCTGCTCTCATCAAATCTGTCATGCCCAAATCAGTCTATCCCTCTATCTTTTGAATCTTTTTCTGGATATGTGGCCATGCTTTGGTGACGAATTGCATCTTCAGGAGAGTCTTGAAGGCAGGAGTTTCTGGCTCCACTTCGGAATACTTGGTTAACCCTTCACGGACCCGAGCACAGAAATCCCCCGGGGACTCATCCTTTCCTCGTGTTATTTCAAATGCTTTGGTCAAGTTTTTCCCTTGAGGGATGGCCAATTTAATTCCTTCAATGATCATGTGTTTCATGTCTTTCATGTGCTCCCTATGGCATCATCATTGTTGTTCCAATTTGGATCGGCTATGAGGAACTTTGTGTCTGCAGCCACTGCTCCCTGTTGCCCTGCATGTCTCCTATCCCAGGCAGCTATTGCTGCCCTCCTAATGAAATTCCTCTCTTCAGGGGTGAAAAGGTGTCCAAGAATATACATCAGTTCTTGGTATGTGCATTCATTGGGCCCCAGAAACAATTCCAACTGCTCCACCACTTCATGAGCATTCTCATGGAGTTTCGGAAGGGTCTTTTTCAGATCCCGTAACTCGGCAGATTTTATGAGGGCAGCCACGAAAACGGTGACTGGATTCCCCTGCGCATTCATGCCATTTGGGACTTCTCTGACTGGGAAGGCAGACACGGGATTGGCCGACCTTCCTCCTCGAGGCAAATTCTCTAGGTCCTTGTTTAATTGAGCCAGTTCCCTTATGAGCCCTGGATATGCAGGTGGAGGTGGAGCCTGGGCAATTGGAGCCAGAAGGGGCGGTGGTGCTGAGACTGCCGGAGCCGATGCTGGTGGACTCCTCATCCAGTCCTCAGTTTCGCTTTCCTCCACCTTGATGACAAACTGTCCTACTTCTGTTTCTGGTGGAACTGAACCTTCGAAATGAACATGATACCATACCTCCACATAGGGTATTTGCTCCTTCATCCAGTGTTTCACTATATACTCTTTCAACTGAGTTATCCAGTACATGCTGGTATTCCCTTCGGGATCCCAGTGGTAAGGAAACTCAGGATCTACTAGGGGATACTTCGGCCATCTATATCAGCATAGGTAGATCATTTTCTTTTTCTCTAGACTCCAATGTAAGTCCTCAGATGGGGCAACGACCATTGTTGTAGTAGTTGACCCAATGGGGAGTCAGTTGGAATCAGCCTTCTCAAGGTCTTTTCTATCTCTATACCTGTTCCCTCTTGGAATGTCTCACACTTGCTTTGTCTCTTTCCCATTCTCCACGCTACCCGCCAACAATCTCCCAGAGATTCCCAACTCAGGGATTTCCGCTGTCCTCCAGCAGTTGCTGGATTCCCAGAGTTTAAGGACAGTATATCCCTTCTTCTATCCCGAAAGGCAACAAACTCACATGATACACCCCTGGTCTCCTGGAGACGAAAGGAGTGTGGGCATCCCCACTTCAGGTGATCAACGACACTCCCAGAGCGTCTGGCCGGCTTCCTCTCTCTTGTTTCCAAGGATCGTCTGCTGAGTGCAGTTACCCCGGGATCCAACTGAGACAAGGGAGGGGGCCCTCTACAATGGGAGGTGGTGGCGCCACACTTACCCAGTCCCTTTTCTTCAGTCAAAATTCCATTGGGGCCCACGTTGAGCACCAAATTGTGAGGTTGAACTGATGAAAAGAGCACCAAAAGATTCGTTGGTCCAAGGAAAACAAGGTTTATTAACGCATCTGCAGAGGCGGGTTCCCTCAGGCATTGAAGGAACCCAGAGCAAGATTCAGGCAGTATTTTTATACCCTAACTGTCCGCCCCCTCGTACAAGGGCTTGGCTCACATTCTTTCTGTTTTCAAATTGACATATATATATTTCGAAGGTTTATGCGTTTCCCTATCTAGCAAAAGCAGTTACACAGTTTCTGATACATCAGCACTTTATTACAATTCCCCATTGTTCTAACCTCATTCTGTTTTTTTCTCTCTTGTGCACAAACTGGAACACTTCCTTATTTGGCAGAGCTACTGTGTTTGAGACACTTCCTTATTTAATTCAATGGGCCATCCAACATGACTTCGGTTCTGCTCACACTCCTAGCTTTTAATTTCTTCATCCTCTCAGCTAATTGGCTTGTTAGGTGCATGTGCATTAGTTGTGGGTCCACACGCAGTCACCCACCGAACCAGTAGCGACTAAGGTAGGCTCCTACCACTGATATGGTGGGACTATAGTTCATGGTTTCCCAGTTTGAAGCCTGATATTTTAACCACTACAGTAAACTGGTTCTTGTGATATCAATGGTTTCCCCAAAAGTGAATTTGTGGACAGCATAAGCATGATTTCTCATGCATGATATTGGTACTTCTTCTGCTCCTGTTTCATGGGCAGTTGCTAATAGAATTATGAAACTTGCAATGTGATGATGTCATTTCATGTTTTTTGTAATGAAAAAGATAGGAATGACCTATAAACTGACACATGTTGTTTCCTACCTTTCCTAAGGTTACAAATATTTGGTATTCCCTGAAATTGGTTTACCACTGTCAATCCAGCTATTCTGGTTTGTAAACTATAATGCATGTATTAACATATAGTAGACTATGACTTAGTCTAAATATTAGCATTAATTCACAGTTTGGCACAATGTAATCAAACCAGTGCCAAACTCAAAATAAAAAAATAAGCTTTTTCTACAAAAGTATATATTGAGTAGAAAGTGTCCCTCATGGCTTAATTATGAGCAGGCTACATTTTGAGGAGCCTGTAGACTTAATGCCTTCTTTGTTCTAAACATTTATATCCCTTTAATATAAAGTGATGAATTTTAAAAGAAATATTGATATTTGTACATTTTCAGAGTATAACTAAGAAGATAATCTATTTCATCTTTTAAATCAGTAGTTTTCATCATATTTTTCCGGTAGAAATAGTCCTCTTCTAATCCCTGACATCTATTTTCTTTCTTTCTTTCTTTCTTTCTTTCTTTCTTTCTTTCTTTCTTTCTTTCTTTCTTTCTTTCTTTCTTTCTTTCTTTCTCTCTTTAATTAGTAAAAGAACAAAAAACAAAACAGTAATAGCAATAGATACATTGTCAAAGAGAAGAAAAAAATTTCTATCTGTGATGACAAATCAATACTTGACTGACCATCATGAATCTTAAATGAAAGATGATCACTTATTTATTGATTTGTCTGGACAGATTGTATTGGTTGTTGGCTTCGTTTCATTTGTTAAAAATATGATAGTTGATCAGAATAATATGTTCCTTAATATTTTGGCCAAAGGTTTTGGACAATTTTCAGTCTTTTAAATATAAATCTTTTGTAACTGAAAAAGTTACAGGCTATATCATCTTTTTCATTTTCCTTTTTTAAAAATAATTTTATTAAAATTTTAAAAGCAATAGCACTTAGAACTATATACCACTTCATAGTGTTTTACAGCACTCTGAGTGGTTTACAATATCAGCATATTGTCCTCAACAATCTGGGTTTACTTTCCTCAAAGGTGGAGTCAACCTTGACCCGGTCAGGACTGAACTGGCAGTGGGGAGAGTTAGCATGCAATACTGCATTCTAACCACTGTAACACCATGGCTCCTACTAAACATAGATAAAATTAATATGAACTAATTAAAAGAAAAAAAAAGAAAACAGTAAAATCAGAAAGTGCAGAAGAAAAAGAGAAGAAGAAAAAAGATAACAAAGACAATACATAATTAAAAATGGCTTCCAAAGTTTATCACACTGAGCAAATGTTAATATGCTAGCTTTTCACTCTCCTTTAAAGTTACAATTAAAAACAATGCTTTCTCTCCAAAGCCTGATTTGTATCTATGCACAATACAGTGGTAAGATTCAAAAACTTTTACCACTGGTTCAGTGGGCATGGCATGGTGGACGTGCTTTGCTCATGTGCACACACTTTGCCAAACACAAACTTTGCACAGATGCAGAGGTGTTCCAACTCATCTCCTGCAAGTCTGCATTCTCCTGGTTGCTTTAGCAGCTGCTGCACAGCACTCTTCTGTGCTGTGCAAAGCAGCTGTGCTTCAAAAGCAGAAGGTAAAGGTGAGTATGGGAGCCTGGGTGGGTGGGTGGACCCAACAGCAGAGCGATGGAGAGAACCCATTTGCTGCTCATTACTGCTACCAGCTCAGCAGAACCAGGCTGAACCAGTAGTATACCACCACTGGCACAATCCAGAAATTATCATCTTTTCAATCCTAGTGCAGAAAAATTCCATTAGGAGTATCAGAAATATCTGACAAATAGTTTACCCCGGTCAAATAGTCCCACTTTACATTCCTTATTTTTATTTTGCACAATTTTGATCTTTAAATCTTTCCTATGGTACCTTAAGATTTAATTTTTCATAACTCTTTGACATTTTAAAACTTTCACTAGCCAACTTTGTAAATTCCATAAAGAGACTTCAGCCATGATTTCTTGTGGCAGGTGTTCTACATCCAGATCCTTTTCTTGCGTTGTCTTTTGCATTCCCATTTTGGTAATTGCAACTTTGTTGTCTTCACTGCCTCCAAATTCCATAATGCCTATGTCAGGTAGAAGATTTGTTTGTTTTTTTTAAATAGAAGTTTATCCACTGAAATCTGTATCCTCTCTGAGATATTAATTAAAATAAGTACAAGTTATAATCACATAGCCATTTTAACTTTTTCCTGCCTGGTCCTTTGGCTCCCCTAGTTCCATTTGCAACTTTCATCAAACCTCAGTTCCTAATATGGATTGAGTTCCTTTTCAATCATTTCCTATGAGTGTATTATTTAAATATATATTTGTTTTTTTAGACTTGCAGCAAACGTACCCAACATTTTAAAATCTCTCTGATCTCCTTATCCATTTAAAAGTTTCTTAAATTAAAATTCTCCTCCCTCCCTAGTTTTTGCCAATTGTACATTATTTTAAGTTTTTGAGACTCTTGTTTAAAATTCCTTAAATAAAAAAAAAAGTAAAACTTAATTGGTGCCAAATTAAGTAGAATGTTTTGAAGGTCTCTAACATCTATAAAGCAGTTAAACTGAATGTTTCCAAAAGTGATTTGAAAGTAAATGACTTTATATTCTTATCAAAAGGTCTGCCTTTATTAAAAGGAAAGATATTGTCTCCCTAATCTCCTGATGCTCAAATCCACAAGAGAGACCACTGTTTTATGCATCATCATGAAGAGCTGCCATTCAGAGTACTTGTGAGCAATCTCCCAATCCCTCATTTTGCTTACTGGTCTTTTATTCTCTGTGGTAGTTGCCATCTCCAATTGTTCGCAGAGATGTCTTCAGTCAGCTATGACCCATATTGGAAGCCATCTTTTTCATTTTCCAGTTTGCCAAAAGAAATGTTAGCTGCACAGGATCCAGCTGACTTTGTGATAGACAAGAAATGATAGAGTTCCTCTGAAGATTGAATAGAGTTGGAGGCTGGGTCTTTTTTCAGAAAATAATCTGTCAGAACCTTCAGAAAATAATCTTTGTCTTAATGGCCTTAAGCTGAGAAATGTTCTTGTCTCAATAATTTGGTGAGGATAGGAGAGATAGATTGGATCTCAGCCCCCCCAAAAAATCCATTCAAAACCAAGAACACCAAACAGGCTGTCATATTTTGATCATGTCATGACAGCTGACTCACTTGAAAAGTCAATCATGCTGAGTGATGAGTGGAAAAAGGAGAAGGGGCCATCCTAGCACCCACTGCTTGAACACTATTAAAGATTACACTGGGATGACCATGGCAGATCTGAAGAAGACAATGCAGTACAGAGGAGCATGGAGAGTGCTGAACCATACAGTGGTCGAGGGGTGGATATGACTGAATGGCTGATGATGAAAATGAAGAGACACAGTCTTCATGGTGGATACAGGCAGAGTTTTAATTACATTGATATGTGTGCCATCCTGATTTTTCTGACATTTCTTGCAGACTGATTTACTATTGTTAAAATAAAAGCAGTATGTTGATCCAATATAGTTTAATAAGATTTATGTTATGTTGTTATTATGTTATCTTTATTATTCTTACTCATGTTACCTGTTCTGAGGTGGAGAAATATAATTTTTCTGTTTGAACATATTAGGATGTGTATTCATTCACCTGTGAATATCACAATTATGATACCAACAAATTCATCAATATAAAATGAAGCTGCAGAAAGATTCTGTGGGTTGATTTTCTATTATTCCTTCTGGTTGATAACAACTATTTGAACTGTTTCAATAAAGGTGATGTTTGAGAAGATAGCATATTATACTTTCAGTTAATCTGCTGAAGATTAGATTTTTCCCCTCTTTAATCAAGAGGACTTTCACTTATCTTTCAGAGGAAAAATATCCTAAGACTCAGCGAGAAGCAAGCTGTTGAGTATGCATTTTGCTGGTTCAACAAATACATTCAAAGATATAAAGAATCAGAAAAACGGGCACTATCCACTGTTCACCCCATGGAACAGCATGTTCACATAAAGCCATTTTGGATACAAAATACTGAGAAGAGAATCCTTTTAAATCAATTATTTTCTTTTTAAAAAAGAGTAGTTTATAGCAGCCTATGTGAACATAGCAAATAATACCAAAAGGTATATAAGTTATAAATAAAATAGAATTCTTTATTGGCCAAGTGTGGCTGGACACACAAGGAATTTGTCTTGGTGTGAATGCTCTCAGTGTACATAAAAGAAAAGATACATTCGTCAAGAGTCAAGAATCATCAGGTACAACACTTAATGATAGTTATAAGGTACAATAATCAATAAAATCATACTAGGAAACAGTCAATATAAATCATAAGGACAGAAGCAACAAAGTTACAGACATACAGTCACAAGTGGGAGGAGATGGGTGATAAGGAGTGATGAGAAGATTAACAGTAATAGTAGTGCAGACTTTGTAATAGTTGAACATTGTTGACGGAATTATTTGTTTAGCAGAGTGATGGCTTTCAGGAAAAAACTGTACTTGTGTTTAGTTGTTCTGTTATGCAGTGCTCTATAGTGTTGTTTTGAGAGAAGAACTACACTATGAGTAATTGGGAACAATCTAGTCCTTTTCTTAAAACTTGTTTGGCTCCTGCTGGCCAGGGCAGAAGGAGTCTGTGTGCCTGTATGTGTAACACAGGGACTTTCCTCTCCCCTTCTTGCCTTCTCCCCTTCTTATTGGTTGCTTCACTAACATTGTCTGTTACATTCTTTTTTTAGTGGGAATGAAAAATAAGAATGGAAAACCCTCCACTTATGATCAGTTGCTTAATGAGTATGAGAGATCTTCCTAGAGCTACTTATGATCTACTTTGGGAATTATGATGGCCCCACATACCCCATGGTCATGTTATCACATTTTGGGTACATTTGGCAACTGACATACCTTTATGGCCATTTGCAGTGTCTTGAGTCATGTGACCACAATTTGCAATAGTTTTTGCAGATTCTGGCATTTACTTTTGGTTTCCAGCAAAAAACACCCACTGAGGAAAATGGATTTGCTTAATGGCCATTATGATTGCTTAACAAACATCACAAAAAACACAGTCATAATTTCAAATCCAGTCCTGTAATGCTTTGACTTGTTACTGTTATGTATATGTAAATAACGTAGTTGGGTTGACAATATGTAAACTACAAATATATATATTTGTAGCTTTAAGGAAAAATACTGTAATGTATTGTGCTGTTTTCTGGTTGGTTAATTATGCTACAAGTTGTCATAAGAGAGAGCTATAGATCATTATTTAATTCTCTTTCTCTTTTTCACTGATGATCTCTCTTGATACTGATACTGACTGACTGACGGACCAATACTGACTAACCCTGTTTATTTTGATATTCTGTTGATATCGAAGGTTATTTGTTGTATTATGGTTTGATATTTGTCTGCTGTAAAAGACATGGAACCAGTAAGAAGACTTTATAACTAGATGTAAGAAAACTTTATAACTGGATATTTCTGGACTGTGAAAAACGTGTATGATGTGGACTGTTTATTGGACTGTGCTATTTCTTCAAGTAAACATTAATACAACTTGTTCAACTCTGTGTGGCTGTATCTTTCTTCATAACTGTTCTCATAAACCATTTTCCATGTGCATATCCTTTTTATACAAGGGTTACTCTGCACATATCCTAACAATAATCACAATAACTCTGGGATGAATTATGGATGTAAATTGAGGATAATCTGTATGTCCAGACATTCTTTTTAAAATCTTTTTACCATAGAAAGTTGGGGAAAATGAGGGCTATGGAAGTCTTGTAATAAGCTGCCAAGCCTTCCTTTCTCCTACCTGGTTTCTGACAGATTACCAGTGGAGGTAGAGGGGGTATTTAGCAGGTACTGAGCAGTTCTGGAGAACCGGTAGCAGAAATTTTGAATAGTTTGGAGAACCAGCAAATACCATCTCTGACTGGAGATTTTACAGTATCCTTCCCCTGCCATGCTCACCAAGCCATGCCCACAGAACCGGTAGTAGAAAAAAATTGAATCCCATTACTGCAGTGGAGGTAAAATATTCTGCCACTGCACAGCTTCTGGCAGTCAGTTTGGTGCAGAGGTTAAGGCCAGACAAAGTATAATGGATGGAAACTGATCAAGGAGAAATTCAACCTAGAAATAAAGATAATTTTTCTGACAGTGAGAACAATCAACCAGTGGAACAGCTTGCCTTTGGAAATTGTGGGTGCTTCATCATTGGAAGCTTTCAAGAAGAGACTGGACAGAAATGCTATACGATGCTTGAGCAGGGTGTTGAACTAGATAACCTACAAAGTCCCTTCTAACTGTGTTGCTAGGTTAGAAGTTGGGAGACTGGGAATTCTAGTCTTATCATAGGCACAAAGACTGGTCATAGACTGACCTTAGGCCAGTCACTCTCTTTTAGTCCTAAGAAGTGGGCAAGGACAAACTAGTTCTGAAAAACCTTGCTAAGAAAACTGTAGGGACTTGCCCAGGTCAAAACTGACTTGAAGGCAAGATAAACAGATAGACATGCACTGAAATGGTTTCTAGCAGGGAAACTCCTTGTCCAGATTCAGAGAAAGATTTAATTTCTCATTGGGATTTTTGGTTTGATAGTATTATGATTACTAATACAATTAGCCTTTTCTTAAGGTTAACTGAAGAAACTCCAATAATGACAATAATTGAATTTAAATAAGAATTGTTCTAAATTTTTCAGAGAAGCTCATCAGAAACAGCCTGTGTGTAGATGTATTATCAAGATCTACAGCAATAATAAGGAAAGGCTATGGCAACAGTATAAAACTCTCACATATATTTCCTTACTTGCTATTAATGGCAGGTATTTTGCTTTCTGCTTTTACAATCTAAAGGGGATTTTGTATGGACATGTAAAAGGTAATTGATATTTAATTTACATAATGACTCAACTGTTACCTGCTGACCAGCAGACTAATTAGTTAATTTCTTTAATGGCCCCAGTAAGTCTATAAAAAGTGTGTGTGAAGGGAGAAAAAAACATATTACTGATAATAATAAGTAATAAGGCTTGTGTCTGGACAAAGAGAATTTTGCTTCAAAGAAAGAAGAATGCTTTCATATTGGCAACAAGCACTTTTTCCAAAAGAGAAAAAAATGCATACCATAAAATATAATTAAATAAAAACAAATAGTAGAGAGCAGATAGCTTTTTTCGGAAGCAGCCTGGTTTTTCATTTTGTTGGAAGAAATGTCCATCTGGGTTCAGTTCCAAGTGGGAAGAAGGACATTAGAAACATGGAGGCTGTTTGGAAAATGGTTTAATGGTGGACATTACCACATGGTTTGAGGTCCTGGGCAATTGAGGACATGGGGGAGAGAGTTTAGTTTAGTTTAGTTTAGTTTACTTTACTTTATTGTCATTGCACCTTGTACAACAAAATTAAATGCCAACTTCAGTGTGCATTATGACTATGAAAATAAACACAAACAAACATCCTTCACATTCTATACATTGAATTAAAAGCCCCTGATATTGTATTAATATTGCACTATATAGTAGAATTCAATAGAGTTACTGCCTTGGGATAGAAGCTGTTTTTCAGCCTACTTGTTCTTGTTTTTATTATCCTGTATTGTCTGACAGATGGTAATAGTTAAAAAAAAAGGGTGCCCAGGATGAGATGGATCTTTGAGGATGTTTTGAACTTTCTTAAGGCAGCGGGAGCTATAAAGCTCTTCCAAAAAGGGGAGAGGGCAACCAATGATCTTCTGGGCAATGACATTAACCCTCTGGAGTGCTTTCCTATCTGCCATTGTGCAATTGGCAAACTATACACAGGTGTAGTACTCTATGGTGCAGTGGATGAAGGTCACCAGCAGTTTTTCATTCAGTTGTTGTTTTCTGAGAAGTCTCAGGAAGTATAATCTCTGCTGGGCCCTTTTGACCAGGGCTGCAATGTGTGCACCCCAGGTCAGGTCCTCTTTTAGGGTAACATCCAGAAGCTTAAAACTGGCTACTTGCTCCACTCAGTCTCCGTTGATAAGCAAGGGCTGGATGTCTGATCTGTTCGTTCTATAGTCCACTATAAGCTCCTTGGTCTTATTGGTGTTGAGTACCAAGTTATTGTCTCCACACCACAAAAGCAACTGTCCACCTCATTTCGGTAGGCAGACTCATCCTCCCTGGAGATGAGTCCCACCACTGTTGTATCATCTGCAAATTTAGTAAGAGTATTACTAGTGTGAGTGGGAATGCAATCATGCACATAAAGAGTATAGAGTAAGTATAGAGTGAGTGAGAGAGTGAGAATGGGGGGGGGGAGAGATAGATTTATACCCTCTCTTGGGCTTTGACCAATTGGGGAGAGGGGGGGAGGGGTGCTGGTTATGAAATTGCAGAATGGGAATATGGTGCATATGAAAGCACAATATATTTTATATTGTACATTGCATTTTATTGCTATATTCTTGAAAAGTTTTTAATTCTTGAAAAGTTTTATGAACTTAAATTGCCTAAAAGTATTTCTATGTTATTAATTCCAGAAAACAGTCCGATAGAACTGTTTCCAACTCTACATCTCTTTGCCAACTCTGAATAGCAACAACAAAAGATAATAGATGCAGATATCTTAGAACAATTCATTTGTCTAATTTAGAACTGAAAAATTTGATAGCTTGTAAGGCAATCCTGTTTAAAATGTGATAATAGCAAAATAACATTTCAAGAGCTATAAAAGCCTATTTTTCATCTTGCATTTACTTACCCCTAATTCAGCTCTAGTCCTACTTTGGTATGCATTACTAGTTTTTAAATTTGTTTTACTTGGATACCAACCCAGTTCTACAGTTCTGGGAAATGTACTGTATAGTGTGGAAGACAGCTGAGGAAGAAAGCATACAATCTAGATCATGTCAGCCTGATAGACAAATTGGTCTTGCTATCTTTTATTGGAGCCCATGGCTTAGCAAGCATTCAAAGCATAGGAATCCATTGCAGTTGTCTTAAATTGTCTTTATTTCTTGTAAGTGCTCTTTTTTTTCATCCCCCACAATCAATGTCTGAGGGTCAATATATGATGGTTATCTCTGAAGTACAGGAAAAGGTTTTCAGCAGACTCTCCTCTCCTATCATATCATCTCACTTAAAAATAATCCTCATATTCTTATCGACCTGATTTCCTAAATACTCAGCTGAGTCAGGTGCCTTTGCTGTTTAAGAGGCTTTGCTGACTTCATAAAAACTAAGCTCTGGGGAATGATAATGGGATAAGGAGTTTTGATCAAATCCTACTTTCCTTGGTAGCAAGCAATAAATGCTGTGTGCCTTTGGCAGCTATGTCACTGCTTAAGAGTGATTCTACCAGTTCGCACCTATTTGCTAGAACCGGTTGTTAACTTTCTAAGCAGTTTGGAGAACCGGTTGTTAGAAGAAATTACTGTCCTAATCCTGTAAGGAAGGCAGGAAGGAAACATTCTGATGTTGCTTACATAAACTGCCTCTCTATTAACCCTTATTACATTCTTGGCAGGACTAGACTTCCTGTCTTAGGAACTTCTCTGGAGTTTTTTTTTCCTCCTTTGCTGGTACTTTGCTTGTGTGTAATGACCATTCAAAGTTACAATGGCACTGAAAAAATGATTTATGATCATTTTTCACACTTACGACTGTTGCAGCATCCCCACAGTCATGAGAAGCCAGGCGAGGAGATGCATGCCTCGATGTGAGTGATATTGAGTTGGTCACGCCCAGCCAATAACAGGACCATCAAGCCATGTCCACCCAGTCACATGACCACCAAGCCACGCCCACCAACTAAACCACACCCACAGAACCAGTTGTTAAAAAATTCGAATCCCACCCCTGCTTAAGAGCCAGGAAGAAACCAGCATCCTTAGAACACAAGTGTGTCTTTTGCCACAGGAGATATGTGTATTGGCCACTGTAGACTCCAACTGAATTATGAAATTCATTATACACAAACAGTATGTAGAATTGTCAGAGGACTAATTTTGACAAGTTTATCAGAACTTGGGCATTCTTATGAGGCTGAACAGCATTTCTAGCAGTGGTGGGATTCAAATTTGTTTTACAACTGGTTCTGTGGATGTGGCTTGGTGGGCGTGGCATGGCTTGGTGGGGATGGCTTTTTGTGGGCATGGCAGGGAAGGTTACAGCAAAATTTCCATTCCCTCCCCATTCCACTAACTTGCTTTCCAGCTCTGTTCTCCTGTGCTGAACAACAAAAGAAGACCCAGCTGATCAGCTGGGACTCAGTGGAGAGAGAATAGATGGGGGCAGGGCCAGTCAGAGGTGGTATTTGCCGGTTCTCAAAAATACTCAAAATTTCTGCTACCGGTTCTCCAGAACTGGTCAGAAGCTGCTAAATACCACCTCTGGAATACCACCTCTGACTTCTTGGCCCAGAAAAGGTGCAATAGAGCAGACGTGAGAGATATCATTTTTCATACATTAAAATATATTTCTTAGCCAGAATGCTCAAGAAGAGAATACCTAGATGGCATCAAATGTATGAAAAATGTTCGCTAAAAACTGAATAACTGTATAATAAGTAAGACATAACTTCCATAATTATAGTTTAACATACTGTCTCTAAAATATTTCAGCTGAGGAAAAACTACATATCCATGTACTTGTTTCCAATATACACATTTACCACTTGATGATGACAGCAAGCAATAGGTTGAAAAGGAAGATCAAGGCTTCACAGTTATAGCTTTCAAACCATTTTATGTATAATCTGTACATATAAACCTTTGTATAAACCTTTGTATAATCTTTGTTATAACTAATTCAGATATAGCAAAGAAATGGAATGGTGGATCTTTGGTGTATTCATCTCTCCAAACTCCTGAGTGCTGCCAAGAACCTGAGGAATAATCCCTTACTGTCAACTTGTGAGACTGACTTGCAGTCAAAAATAAAAACATTGAAGTGGACGCAGGCTTGGATATGATGAACTGAATAAGCTCAAGTTGAATCCTAATAGGAACAAAGTTCTAGGGAAGAGTGATAGTAAGTTTTATAATTGGATACTGTATTGGTTCCAGATAGGATTGTATATTTTTACAGAAATTGATATGTAGCAGATATTTCATGTAGATTCACCTTTTTCTTCACTTAAAACCAAAATGCCCTTAAAAAGTATTAAGACTATCAGGAAGTGACAATGTCTTGCTCAATCAAGGGTAGCTTGCTACAATGATCCATGCTAACCTCAGGCTGGGACTATGAATAATATAATTAGAATGAGTTGGTAAGATAGAACTCCTGCAAGTTACAGCTACTGGATAGTTCAGTAGAGCTGAAATTAGTTACTGATAGAACCATATTCAGATAATTAATATTTATTTATAGTTTGGGACTGGATGTCTGGGAAAACTTATCTTCCATGTAGATTTGTTCCTAGAATATCTGATTATCCTCATGCAAATCCTATAATAGATCAGGAACTCAAAATCTAATATATATATATATTCTCAGACATTGAATTGGAAGAAGGAACGTGGTTTTAAAATGAGAAGAAACTTTGGTAGCCTGTGTTTTGCTAATACTACTCTGATAGGTGAAAATGCAAATGATATATAAGCTCTAGTAATGACAGTGGGTGAAAAATGGAACTAAAATTAAATTTGAAGAAGCCAAACTAATAATAACAATAAAGAAATCAGCTTAGAATTAACAGTAAAATTATTAAAGCAATGGGTGGATTACCAACAGTAAATGAACCAGCACTCAAAGAGAAATGGAATGGGACAACTCACCACAGTCAACTTGCTGCAGCTGACTCACCATGGGACAATTCACCACAGACAAATCGCTGTGGGACAACTCACTGTAGGACAATTTAACAATTCAATTTAATTATTTAAAATAAGTAAAAATTATTTTAATTTTTGTCATTCAAATATCTCATTTTGTCTCCGTTCTTTTATTATTCTATTTCACAATTTCTTTGATATTAGTGTAACTCTTGTCCTGCAGCAAGTGGTCCCATGGCGAGTTGGCCATGGCAAGTTGGCTCTAGTGCAGGGATGTCAAACTCATGGGCCAGATCTGTCCCCTGGGCCTTAAGTTTGACACCCCTGCTATAGCAAGTTGCAGATGATGAGTTGGCTGTGGTCAGAAAATGTCAATTAAAGCCTTGGAAAAGACATTCAAATGCCTTGATGTGTCAGTATTAGAAACACTAGGAGTTTTCCTTGCGACACTTGAAAGTTAGAGATTGAAGAAACAGACTTGGAAGAGTATAGATATTTTTGTGCTTTACTTTTGGAAAAGACTCCTGAGAATACCATGGATAGCCAAGAAAGCAAACTAACTTGCCTGAGGCAGAAGGACAGGCCCAAGTAATCCCATTTCAGACACATTGTAAAGTTCTCTGGAAAGGCCCATAATGCTATGAAAGTGAACAGAAAGATAAGAAGAGGATAACCAGGAGGAAGATAGATGGACTTAGTGACAGTGGCAATGAGAGCACTATTCAAAGACCTGAACAATAAGGTTGGGGACAGATCTTCCCAGATAAAATCTATCTATGCTATCATTAAGAGCAATACTGAGTTGATGGCATGTAATAAGTATAAGCTTATCCAGTTTGTATATTCTGGAGGAAGTCTCACTTACCATGCCACTACCAGATGATGTCCATGTAATCTGGAGGAACATATTTTTTTATTCTAATACTACTAGGAATAACATCTTCTGATTCATAGTAACAGGTTGCCAGTTTGAACTCATTCTATTAATTTTTTTACTTGGACAGTTTTTGGATTGTTTTATCACTAGCTATCCTTAGTATCTCAATGACTAAATCGGAAACCTTAATAGGAGTTTGCCTACAGCATTAAATCCTAAATCTTCTTCTATTCTTTTAATGGATCCATGACCATTCTTTCCCTAGCCTTGACAGTGGAAGGAGCCTACTCAGTGTATATACAATGGCTGAACTGCTTCATCAATTTCAGTCCTTAGATGTTCTCTGCCAAGCAGACAGGGAGAGCTTACAGTGTTTTTATGGAGAATTCAGAAAGAGAGATTTAAGGATCCTAACATTTTTTTTTCTCTAAGCAAGAGTCAAATACTCAGGAACAGTCTGAAAAAGGAAAGGGGAAGAAGAAATAAAAGACTTTTTACTAGTGTTGCCTTAAGATACAGAAATGAGGATGAACAGAAGTTCTGAAATTGTGACCTATACTCAGGGGTGGGTTTCCCCCAGTTCTGTCCAACTCTGTAGATCTGGTAGCTCTGAAGAGCAGCAGAAATAGAACCCTTTCTATGTCTGCTGATGTTTTTGCCCATCCGCCTGCCCGGACTCTCACCTGACCTTTATTTCCTGCTTTTTCAACTTCAGCTGCCTTGCGAGGCACAGCTGCAGTTAAAAAAGCAGGAAAAGAGGGCTGTTTCAAAGGCTGCTTCTCTGCACATAGCATGCTGATGATGATTTACAGGCGCACACTTGCAGCATGCAGGGAAGCACATCATAAATCACCGAACCTTGTAAATCACTGAACCGGTAGTTATCCCTGTCGTATCCCACCCCTGCCTATATTGTTAGTGTGCTTGCCTGGCTGCAAATAACCTTGGATATATTTGAAGCAAATACGAGCTCATAGCAGATTTTGAAGAAGAAATAAAAAGACTGAAGCAACAAAGGGCTTCAGCTGAGAAATTAGAAGGATGTGTCATTGCAAAGATAATAGGCCCAACAAAAGAAATGGATAGTAGAAATTGGTCTGCATAAGAACAACTGACAAAAGGAATAAAGGAGGTAGATGACAGTACCAACCAGAAGCAAAAGATGTAGTAGATATTTTGTATCACTGGAACAACAAAAACAAACGTTTTCCATACTTGGTGGAGAGGGAAGGAACACAGATGTAAAAATGACATTGAGATATTATTTCTCAAGGCAGAAAAAATATTTAGGTCAAACATCAATAACTATTAAAGCCCATGTCACACTGAACCAACGGATGCAAAGAGGATGTAAAACGGACAAAAAACCTTGCCATCCGTTTGAAAACGCGATGTACTCACTGCCTCCGTTTTGCTTCCTCTCTATCCGTCCAGCATCCGTTTATTGATGTTTCATCCACTCCAAAGGTTTTGGGCTGCCCAAAACTTTTGCGCGGAAAATGTATCCAGTTCGTCCGTTCTGCATCCACCACGCATCCGCTACGCATCTGTTACGCATCCGTTACGCATCCGCTATATCTGCTTGGCGTCCGCTGTGCATCCGCGCAACTCGCATCCGCCCGGACACAGGGAGGAAGCGGAACGGACGCGGAACAGATGCAGAATGGATGCAGAATGGATGCAGCACGGAAACAAAGCGTTTAAAGCGGAAAAAACGTTCGCAGAGGGGACCTATCTCGGATATTAAGGATGTCTAGAGGATGCCTAGAGGATGCCTAGAGGATGCCTAGAGGATGCAAAGGGACACCTATACTGCCTATAAAAAGGGGGAGCAACTCATCTGCACTTCACTTTCAGACCAGCAGCCCACCTGTGCAGACCTCTGCAGCCTTCATCTGACTCTTGCTCTTCCATAGCATCCAGTCATGTCCACCATGGATCGCACCACAGTCCTTTTGGCAGCCACCATCCTTCTGCAACAGTACGAAGCCATCTACAGGCTCTGTGAACTTTACTACGGGAAGAAAAAGAGGTGGCCAAGAAGCGTCTAGGTCCGAAAACGGATCAGGAGAAGAGCAGAGGATGGACTGTACAACAAGCTGATGGTGGAGCTCAGGAACGAAGACACTCGGGCATTTCAGAACTTCATGAGGATGCCTCCAGCCATGTTTGATGAAGTTGTGCAGCGCCTGACACCCAGGTTGACCAAGGCAAATACCAATTTCCGGCCCAGCCTGGAACCTGGGCTCAAGGTGGCACTCACTCTGCACCACCTGGCCTCAGGGACCACCTACAAAAGCATGCAGTGCGGCTGGAGGGTGCCACACAACACCA
This sequence comes from Laticauda colubrina, assembly GCA_015471245.1. NCBI lineage: Eukaryota > Metazoa > Chordata > Lepidosauria > Squamata > Elapidae > Laticauda > Laticauda colubrina. Next base: position 25,222,886 of record BLBF01000003.1, on the reverse strand, counting down.
TCAGCATTGTGGTCAGAGAAGTGGTACAGGCCATCATCGAAGAATACAAGGAGGAGCTCCTCCAGTGCCCCTCCACTGAAGAAGGATGGAAGAAAGTTGCAGAGCAGTGGTATCAGAGGTGGAACTTCCCACACACCGTTGGAGCCATTGATGGCAAGCACGTGGCCTGCAAAGCTCCAGCCAAGTCGGGGTCTACTTATTTCAACTACAAGGGCTTCTTCACCATCGTCCTCTTTGCCATGGTCGATGCTGACTACAAATTCATGTACATCGATGCTTCAGGCTACGGCTCATCTTCAGATACCCAGGTATACAACGCCAGTCACCTCAAGGAGGGGCTGGAAGGCAACCTCATCATGGGCTTCCCAGATCCAGACCCCCTGCCCAACGACATGCAAGATGTGCCCTACTTCATCGTGGGGGATGACGCCTTCTCCCTCACAACCTACCTCATGAAGCCATACACTTCCAGACTCCTGACCCGTGAAGAGAGGATCTTCAACTACAGGCTGTCCAGGGCAAGGCGGGTGGTGGAGAACGCCTTTGGCATCCTGGCCAACAGGTTCCAGGTACTTCTCACCACCAGGCAGCATCGCCCAGAGACCGTGAGGAGGATCGTGGAAGCTTGCTGCATCCTGCACAATCTCATGTGCACCCGCTACCCAGTCTTGCAGAACAGGCTCATGGACTGTCAGCAAGACAATGGGGACATGGAGCCTGGGGAATGGAGGCAAGGGCGAAACCTGATTGACACTCAGGATGTGCAAGGCCACAACAGAGCCTCACGGGAAGGGAAGAAGCAGTGCAACCTCCTGAAACACTGGTGCAACTCCCCAGCTGGAGTGGTGGAGTGGCAAGACAGGATGGTAAATGCTTAATGGATGCTTCCTTCAGCCTGTCTCATCACATGGATGAGATTGGGCCATATATGTTGGGTGGGCCTACAATGAACAGGGCATTTAATAAAGAGTTGTGTTTGTGTTCAAATGTGTGGATCAATGCTTACATTGTTATTGATAAAAAAGGGCCATAGGTGTGGCATCTGGGAGGGTAGACCATATAGTCCCACTATGCTTGCACTGGAAGTTTATCTATCCCACAGCTATTAGCCATCCCAAAGGTATCCCTGCTCATTCCACAGGTATCCCTGCCCACCCCACTGCTATCTTAACCCATCCCACAAGCATGCAAAGGCTTAAGCCAATTCTAAAAGTTTCCACCAAGACTTTATAAAAAAAACAAATGAAGCAAGTGTGTGAATCAAAGATAAACTTTATTGAACAACAAGCTGTAAAAAAAAATGACCCAAGTCAAGTGTCCAAATAAAGTCCACAGGTAGCCAGCTACCCGGTCTCTGGAACTCTTCTTGGTCACTCGGAGGTGTGCCCAGTCTCAGGGGTGAAGGGTCCAGGTGCTGTGGTTGTGGGTGGTGCTGGAGTGCCTGGCCTCGAAAGGACAACAGGGGACGGTGTGTTGAGGAAGCTCTCAGACAGCTGGCTCAGACCCGCGATGCTGAGAGCTCCTTCCTCCATGCCATGGGGTGTCAGCCCCAGTACTGATGAGAGATGTACTGAGGCCGGGCTTGGCTGTGGGGTGGAGGAAGGAGTAGTGTAATGGGGCTGTCTGCTCTGCAGCTGGGTGAGGACTGGCGCGGGTGGCATCATTGGCATGGGTGGCATCGTTGTCGTCAGTGGCATCATTGTTGTGTGTGGCATCGGTGGCATCAGTGAAATAGGTGGCAATGGTGTCGCCCGATGACTCTGTGCCTGGACTGGGAAGGGCTGCTGCGTGTGCTGCTGAACCTCCTGGTAGCCGTAGCCCTGGAGGTGAGGGCCTGTGGGAAGCCTTGGAATGGGAGGGACATCACCTGGGGTGGAGGAGCAGATCTGGACTGGGTGGGAGCAGGTTCCTCTGGGTCTGGAGGGTTGTGAAGCAGCTCGGTGATCCGGTCCTTCACCAGCTGGTACTGTGGATCCGCCATTTCCTTGAGGGTCTGGTTGACATAGGTGAGGAAGGGCTTGCGGTTGGAGGATAAGGAGTCGGTGTGGACCAGCTGAGAGAGGAGATCTATACTGGTGCGGATGGTGTCCCTGATCTCCAGCAGGACAGTGTGGCTCTGCCCCTCCTGCTGTCCGGCTCTCTGCCTTTCTGCGGAGGCGGAGCTGGGGGAGTTGGATGCGGCTAGGACTGTGGTGGACTCGATGTCTCCTTTCTCCCACCACACCAGGGAGTCCTCTACGCACTCCACCATGCTTACCAAACCTGTCCGTGGGTTCTCCGCTGTGGCACGCTCCACAGAAACCTGCCTGGAGAAAGGGACTGACTCTCAGCCAGAAGAGGACTGGGTCTCAGCAGGCTGCCAGAGAGAGAGGGTCATGAGAGGGGCTGCTGGTGCTCCTCGGTGGCGGATCTCACCCTCCAGGAAGCTGCACCTGGCCATGACGTAGGTCTCTCTGTCTGTCAGCTTCACAGTGGCCTGGCCAGATTTCTTCAGGTGCAGCTTCCCGTACCAGGTGTGCATGTGCTTCCACCAGCCGAGGAGCACCTCCGAAGTGTAACCCATACTCTCTGCCCTCTCTCTCCAAGCAGCCTGCTTCCTTTTGGTGTCCCTGTACAGCCGGTGTCCCTTCTGCCACAGATAGTAGTTCTCTCTCAGCCACTCCAGCACCTCATCCTCGTGCGCCTCCTCAATATAGTATTGCCTCCTCTCCCGTTGTCGCATACTCCTCTTCCTCCCTTTGGCTGGACCAGATGGGCCCTCATCAGAGGGGCTCCCAGGTAATAGGGGCTGCTCCTCCACACCACCACCAGCAGCAGCAGCACCAGGAGAATCATCATCATCATCATCATCATCATCATCATCCTCACCAGCAGGATTATAATCATAATTATCATCATCAGCAGCAGCAGCAGCGGTGGTAGCAGGATCAGCAGCAGCAGCAGGACCAGCAGGACCAGGATCAGCAGCAGTAGAGTAAGCACCAGCAGGGCCAGCAAGTCCAGGAGCACGAGCAGGACCAGGAGCACGAGTAGGACGAGCAGGATGAGCAAGACCAGGAGCATGAGCAGGATGAGCAAGTCCAGGAGTACGAGCAGGTCGAGCAGGACCAGCAGGACCAGGAGCAGCTTCAACAGAGTAAGCACCAGCAGAAGCCCCAGCACCAGGAGAAGCACCACCGCCAGGAGCAGCTTCAGCAGAAGCCCCAGCAGAAGCAGAATCAGGGGCAGGGGGCGGGAGGTTGGCCCTGTCCCTCTTGCCAGAGATGGCGGCAGGTTGCTGAGGCTTTATTTTCCTCCCCATGGTTGTGGGGTTGCTGGCTGGCAGGGAGGCTGGCAGGCACCAAGGCTGGCAGGAAGGCTGGCAGGAAGCCAGGCACAAAGGCTGGCTGGCAGGCACCAAGGCTGGCAGGAAGCCTGGCAGGTAGGCTGGCAGGAAGCCTGGCAGGAAGCCTGGCAGGTAGACTGGTAGGAAGGCTAGCAGGAAGCCTGGCAGGAAGGCTGGCAGGAAGCCTGGCAGGAAGGCTGGCAGAAAGCCTGGCAGGAAGGCAGGCAGGCAGGCAGGCACCAAGGCTGGCTGGAAGGCAGGCTGGTAGCAAGGCTGGCAGGCAAGCATGCAGGCAGGGCAGGCAAGGAACTCGAAGTGTCCAGCAGCAGGTCTTTCCTCAGAATGCTGGCCACGTGCGAGCTGCTTCCCTTTATATCCGGGGGGCTTAGGTCATGCTTCCCCCCCGCATGCGCAATTAACGCTCGGCATCCATTCCGCTTCCGCTGTGCATCCGCTAGGCTTCCGCTGTGCATCCGCTTTATCTGCTGTGCATCCACTGTGCATCCGCTTCATCCGTTCGGCATCCGTTCTGCATCCGCTGTATTCGTTCTGCGTCCGCTTCGCTGAGGCCCCCAGAAGCCCTGCGGTTGCACCATCTGCTCCCATCCGCTTCCATCCGCTGGGCTTCCATTCCGCATCCGCTTTGCATCGGCCCTACGTCCTCCCCACGTCCGTGTTATCCGCTCCGGTTATGCAAATTTTTGCCCTTTTTAAGAGCGGATAACAACGGATGGAACATTTTGCTCGTCCGCTGTGTCCTTTTTGCATCCGTTGGCCAGTGTGACATGGGCTTTAGTTTGAAGAGCAAAGTAATACAGGCTGAGTTTTTTTGGGGTAGTGGTCAGGGGTGGGATTCTGTAGGTTTGCACCTATTTGCTAAAACCGGTTGTTAACATTCTAAGCAGTTCGGAAAACCGGTTATTAGATGAAATTACTGGTCTAATGCTATAAGGAAGGCAGGAAGGAAACATTCTGGTGTTGCTTACAGAAACTCTCCATTAACTATTATTACATTCTTGGCAGGACTAGACTTCCTGTCTCTGGAACTTCTCTGGAGTTTTTTATCTCCTTTGCTGGTACTTTGCTTGTGAGAAGTGACCATTCAAAGTTTACAATGGCACTGAAAAAAGTGACATGACCATTTTTCACACTTACAACTGTTGCAGCATCCCCACAGTCATGAGAAGCCAGGCACGGAGATGCGTGCCTCGATGTGAGTGATGTTGAGTTGGTTATGCCCAGCTAGTCACGTGGCCACCAAGCCATGGCTACCAACTGAGCCACGCCCACAGAACTGGTTGTTAAAAAGTTCGAATCCCTCCCTTGGTGATGGGTGCTAAAATTCACTGGAATGAATGCAAAAAGGGTCTTTGCTTCAGGTTGACAGAAGGTACCATTCTAGTTGCTTCATTCTAGTAGGCAATAGATATTCTTATCTAGCCATGAAAAGTCATGGATACTTTTACTAGATAGAGCCAGGGATTTCCACAAGAGAGGATGCAACTGTACCCTATAAGAACACAGAGAAGAGCCATGAGAGGTAGAGATAAAGGTAAAGGTAAAGGTAAAGGTAAAGGTTTCCCTCAAACATATATGCTGGTCATTTCTCACTCTAGGGGGTAGTGCTCATCTCCACAACAAAGCTGAAGAGCCAAAGATGTCTCCATGGTCATGTGGCTGGCATGACTAAATGCCAAAGGCACACAGAATGCTGTTACCTTCCCACCAAAGTGGTTCCTATTTTTCTACTTGCATTTTTACATGCTTTCGAACTGCTATGTTGGCAGAAACTGGGACAAGTAACAGGAGCTTACTCCATTACACAGTGCTGGGATTTGAACCGCCGAGGCCAACTTTCTGATTGACAAGCTCAGCATCCACTGAGCCACCATGTCCCATGAGAGTTAGTGATTCAGAATTATGAGGAAATGAGAGATACATTGATCAAACTGATTGGCTCATCAAAAATTCTTTCTGCTAAGGACAAGGATTAAGGACATAGCTGGGAGGGCTGGGACAGGAACCCAGCAACCTGGGTTTCAGGTCAGAGATGGGAATTATGGAATCACATATCTAGCATTTGGCTTCAAGGATACAGGTGCTGCAACACAAGTGTGCATCAGAAAGTATAATGAGTTTAAACCACCAAAGTTATAACAGAAAGATGAGCTGGAAGAAGAAAAAAAGAAGGATAACAAGAAGAATGCTGAAAAAAAGGAACCAAAGCTTAAAGTTCCTAGAATATCAACAGAGCCTAGTAGGAATAAAAATAGTCAGTCTGAATGGCTAATAAAGTATAGACTTACAGAAATAAGTAGAAATATAAAAAAGAAGTAAGAAGAAGTTAACAGAAGCAGAATTACGGTCTAAGATGTGAAGCAGGAATGTAGGAAATAAGTTAAGGCAAGTAAGATCCCCAAAAGAGCAAGAAATAATAAAAGTGCTAATAACAGATCTAATTCTTGTTTTTATGTAAAGAATAGATTTCCCAGCTGGACCCCTTTCAATTCCTTTGCAAATAACTTTAAAAAAAAACCTGCTACCAAACCTTCCAAGGGGTGATCTAAGGAATTACACTCTCCCTCTATTCTGCTTCATCCAAGTAGAAAGTAGAAAAGCATTCCATTTCTAACTATGAACAGACAAGAATAAATCACCATTACTCCTTGCATTCCAAAAACAACAATAACAATATAAATATAGAGATAGTGTATCACACTATTGAACCCAGTGGAATGAATCATTTTCTGTCCTGAAGAGAGGTTTGCTCAGAGTTAGCAGACAATACACAACAGAGAGAACAATCTCCTTAAAGCAGTACATTTCAACAATACAAAATGTAGTTAAGCTCTCCTGCAACTCTCCCTCCAAAATAATTGCTACAACAGCTGTGGGGTTGGGCCATTAATCTGCTTCTCTTTCTCTTAGCTCTTCTAAATTAGATCCACACACACACACACACTCTTCCAATTCCCTGACTATTGTCCTATCTGGGGGCCGAGCAAGGGATCCAACATGCCTTGTCTGCACTGGCACATCTGGCGAGTAATGGTCAATCAGAATGAATGGTGTCATCAACAAAAGAACCCCCAGCTTGAATGGGACCTGGGGACAGCCAGGCCAAAGTAGATAAACTTCTATTCATCCAGCATATCACCCCTAGCACCACCACAAATAGAAGTCCAGCAGAACTTTTAATGGGCAGGGAATTAAGGTCTCCGCTGGATCGGCTGCACCCCCAATTTGACACCAAGGGATCCGTGGATTCAACCAGCAAATCAGAGGTGGTATTCAGTAGGTTCTTACCAGTTCTGGAGAACCAGTAGTAGAAATTTTGAGTAGTTCAGAGAACCAGCAAATACCACCTCTGACTGGAGATTTTACAGTATCCTTCCCCTGTCATGCCCACCAAGTTACACCCACAAAACCAGTAGTAAAATTTTTTGAATCCCACCACTACAGCAAATGCTGGTCATTCCAAGTGGGTGACCTGGTATATGCCCATAATTACAGTGGCAGCAGTAAATTGGTACCAGCCAAAATCTACTATATGTCTTCTTGTTAGTTACCTAGGGGAGAATCTCAGCTGAGCCAAGTGAAGTTGCAAAGCCTTACACTTTTCCCTGAGTTATTAATTTACACAAAAATAATCTTAGTCTCTTCTAACTTGTCTCTTACCTCTTTTATCTACTTGGACAGGATCTTTCTATGTTACCTTTTTAAGTTTCTTTTTTAGACATGCCTTCTTTTTCCTCCCTTATGCATGTGTATGGGCAAATCCACATTTTCTGCTTGGGCCTTTGCTCATAGGTGCCATCCACCACTTCCTGAGTGCAAAAATACTTGTTCTCTTCCCACTTCCAGCTCATTTCAAATATGCACAGAATGTGCACATACAAAATAGCATCTCAAAATGGTTGTTTTTCCAAACTGAGCCATCCTAAACCCTGCAAAGTGAGCAGTTTCCAGAGTTTTGTTTCACTCTAGCAACAGCCTAAAGTTCTGACTGGCCATGGGGCCTCGCATCTACCTCCCTCCAGCAGTTGATTAGGCAGTAATTTCATTCTGGATTGTTGGTCAGCAGTTGTTACTTTTAAAAATAATTTTTCATCTGCAGGGAATGGGAAAAGCAACAGGACAATTGTTCAGATCCTGCTCTGACTGTAGTCCAGATTGCATCACCAATTGAACACCATTCTCAACCTACTGCAATCTTGACTGGATTTTCCAAAATTGGCTTTAATAAACAGCTGGGAACAACATGAGAATCAACTGGCTTAAGCTGCAAGATGGAATTTATTTTTTTTTTCAATTTTTTAATCTATCCTCTTTCTCTCCTCCCTCCCCCTCTCCCCCCTCCTCCCTCCTCTCTCTTACACATCTTGCTGCCCAAAGTGATTCTCAGCAGCTTTCACTTGGAACCATAGCTCTTCCCCTCCTCAGATACTTCTGAGACAGGTATTTGGCTGGATCTGACCAGTCCTTGTGGACCAGTAGGGAAAATTTTCACTGGCTTCACCCCCCCCCCGATCTTACCTCTCCTATATCCTGCTGTTTATTAGCTCAGCTGATTCGCACTGCAGAGTGGATTGCTGCCCCTCAGCTGAGCTAAAAACAGCACCAGGGAAGGGCCGTCTCTGAGCCCTGCATGCAATTCACATGTTTGGCATGCACATACGATAGGCACGCCTGCACAGCTCACCAGCCTTGATTTAGAGGGTGAAGTTTGAGCACTGCACAAAGTGAAGCAAGCTCCGAAGCAAGCTCTGAATTGGTAGGAATTTTTTTTGAAACACACCACTGTTCTGAGGATCAATTTTTTCCTATCCACTTTTTGGGACTGAACCCTTCCTTTCTTATACCCTGATTCCAATTTTTTTTATTGATTTGGTTTTGTTCCCACTTCTCACTACTGGTGATATTGGAACTTGTTTCCAGGAGAGCTAGTCACAATAAATATTTCAGGTATTAAGCTAAAATGCAGAAGGGCAAAATAAATCTAACATTTCCTGGCTTGCTCCATCTATCCTGACCTGCCCAAACATTCTGGTTTCTCACAGATTGTTCCTTAATGCAACCAGATGTGCTGGACTACTATTATCCTTGGTCCTACTGACTAAGCCTCCTAATTGTTGTCCTAGACATCTGGACAGTAAAGTTAACTTGATGGCATCTGAAAAGGTGATGTAATAAATTATTAATTACTAAATCATTCACCAGGCATTTTATATTAAAAATGTAAATTGCTAATGAAGTACATTATAGTCAGGTTGCAAATTATTTAAATGTTCTCAAGGTTTCTGAAGCATGTCAGTACAGATGAGCAGGAATGTGTATCCTATTGAGTTTATCAGAGCTGGTGCTTTTATTTAACCTTCACCTGAATTTCTTTTACCTTATGAAATCCTTTCTTTCAAAAACCATCACAAAAATGTTTACCAGAGTTAACAAACCTCAAAAGTTTTCAAGGCTCAAAAGAAAGAGTTGTTTCTACCCCCCATATTTAAATTACATCATTGAGCAAGCTGTTTGTCTTGGATAGCAGAGTGGGTATAATCTTTTGTGGAAAGTACCTTCTGTGGAAGGAGCTGGCTTAGCCAGTGAGCTTTGATATTTCTTTATACCATAAATTGACATTGATATTATGGTATAAAGAAACAAATGAAGATGATAATTTGAAAGGAACTACATGTTATGCCCTTACTTTCTAGTAGAAGGGCCAGTCCTTCACTGTTTCCAGGCTGGTCCTGTGGGCCAGATCTACGAAACCCATGGGCTGAGTCCCTTGACTCAGGCCTTGAGTTTGACACCTCTGCTTTATACCTTATATTTTATACCTTGCTCATTTAATCTAGGGGGTGATAGATGAGATTTAATATTAAATTGTCTTATAAGAACAAACTGCAGAATTTTGAGGCACTTATTCTAGGAAAGAAATTATATTTCTTTCTTGAGATGGGGGTCATTTCAATAATAAATGACCCCTATTTAAATAGAATTTTGTGCTCCTGGTTACAAAATAACTATTCCTCCTCCTGCTCCTGCTCCTCCTCCAATTGTTCTTACTTCATGCAAATATTTAGAAAAGAGTTAAAAAGCTCTCCAACATACCTATCTTTAGGATGAAAGATAAATTTGGCTGATTTATGATTCCCAGAGTCTCAATTAACATAACCAGTGATCATGGATATAATTGTGGTGGCTCAACACTATGTAAAAGGTTCGAAGTCAGAGTAATAGCATATGATGCAGGGGTTCTTAGACATATACCTCTTTGAACCAGAATATTTTATTCATTTATTCTGAACCCAGGCTACAAATGGAAAATAAGTTTTGGATGGTCATTATAACAAAAACAAAAAAAAATACACGTTTCAAGAGGACACTGCCAGGATTCAAGCAATTGCTCTAATTAAATCTAATTAAAAGGGAGACCCCAGCCTAGCTGAAAATTACAGACCAATCTCCTTATGCTGCGTCACCTGTAAAATCATGGAATTAATTATTAACCAATCCATTGTCCTCCACTTAGAGAGAAACAGCCTACTCTCCAATAAACAATTTGGTTTCAGGAAAAAACTATCCTGTAATCTGCAACTCTTACACTGCAAAAACATATCGACTGCACAACTCGATCAGGGCAAAACAATAGATGCAATCTACATAGACTTCTGTAAAGCCTTTGATTCAGTGGTACTCGACAAACAACTCCTAAAATTAAAATCTTATGGTATCTCTGGACAACTGCCGAACTGAATATAAGCATTCCTGTCAAACAGACAACAAATGGTCAAAACTGGGAGTGTCCTATCAAATTCTGTACCTGTCAATAGTGGTCTCCCCCAAGGCAGTGTTTTAGGACCAACTCTCTTCATACTCTACATAAATGACCTCTGTGATCATATTAAGAGAAATTGTGTTCTTTTCTCTGATGATGTAAAGCTGTTCAATACCACAGACAATACTGCTACTCTTCAAAAAGATCTTGACAACGTATCAGAATAGTCAAACAAATGGTAATTTCAAATCTCAAGAAATAAATGCTCTGTCTTATATATTGGCAAAAAAAATCAGAAAAGAAAATACAAGCTGAATAGTCAAGATCTTGTTGATGATCCAAGCTCTGTAAAGGACCTTGGAATATTCATCTCTAATGATCAAGTGCTAGAGCCCACTGTAATTACATAGCCAAAAAGGCATTAAGAGTTGTTAACCTAATTCTACATAGCTTTTTCTCTGGTAATATCACACTACTAACTAGAGCATACAAAACATTTGCTAGACCAATACTTGAATACATCTCATCAGTCTGGAACCCACATTACGTATTTGATATTAACACAGTTGAGAAAGTCAGAAATATTTCACAAGAAGAATTCTCCACTCCTCTACTCATTGTAGAATACTTATGCCACCAGACTTGAAATTCTAGACCTAGAAAACCTAGAACTTTGCCGCCTTTGGTCCAATCTAAGTATAGTATATAAAATCATACATTGCAATGTCCTACCTGTCAATGAATACTTCAGCTTCAACCATAACAACACAAGAGCACACAATAGATGCAACCTCATGGTTTATCACACCAAACTTGATTGCAGGAAATACTACTTCAGCAACAGAGTGGTCAATGCCTGGAATACTCAATCTGACTCTGTAGTTTCTTCCCCAAACCCCAAAAACTTTAACCTTAGACTGTCTACTATTGACCTCACCCCTTTCCTAACAGGTCTATAGGAGGCATGCATAAGTGCACCAACATGCCTACCGTCCCTGTCCTCTTGTTTCTTTTATTTTTCTTATAAGTACCCATTTCATGTATTCATAACTATGTATATGCTTATACCTATTATCTTGTAAGCGATTGACAAATCAAAATAAATAAAAAAGTAAATAAATCATGATTCTTAATCCATACTTCAACATACTAGCACTGGTCTGTATGAAGCCAACTCTGGCATACATAATGTACAGTTACAATCTTTTAAAGATAAGAGTTGGAATGTACTTTCACTTTGCTGCACTACTCTTCCAGATTTTCTTCTCCCCCTCCCTTTTTTGGGGGGGAGAACGACTAAAACAAGCATAGGAATGTTTTATGAGTTGACAGACACAATTCTTGGTGAAGTCATGGGCATATCCATACAGCTTTCTTGGAAGTAAAAAGTAAAAAGGGCGTTGGTACTTGCCTGATATGCCCGTTCTCTGTGAGCTGTGAAGAGCATCCAGAAGTGGGAGGTGTTTCAGTCTCTTCTGGAAAGGCTGGGCTTAAAACTCCAGGACACTCCTTCTCCACCAAATAATTTATCCCCCGATATTGGGACTGATGCCAGCTTGCATTTATGCTTGGTGTCTGAGCCATAGCAGTCTCCGTGCTGATACGTGAGATGCTGTGGTCCTAGATGAGAATTTGACTGCATTAAATGTGGCATCGGCAGAGAATTCTGCCACTGCAATAATCTTAGCTATGTCCTGGTGGGCTCTGACATTTGACACCGGCAATAAATCCCTCAAGTGGAAGAGCCATCATAGGGAGGACCGTGTAAAAAAGGATGCATCTGTAACTGCCTTAATGGCCCAGGCATCAGAAACGTGTGCCCTACGGAGTGCCAACTCTGCTTTCTTGTCTTCCGGTCTCAGGGCTTCCTCGGCCTCGTTAGGAAAGATGGAAGAAGAGGCCAGTGCCACTATGGGTTCATCCACCTCTAGCATTTTAGAAAATTTGCAAACTCTGGTGCCAAATTGAAATATCGCTTATCGTACCCTGTTGGGGCTGGATATGATGCTGCTGATGCCCATTGACTTTGTACTAATTCAGCAAACATACGAGGGACAGGGATAGTTTCCACCTCATTAGCCAGTTGTGAGAATATTAGGTCCTTGGATTCATCCTGAGACCTTGTTGGCAAAGGTTGAGGTTCTGATGAGCCTAGTTTAGTGGTGTTCTTTGCCTTGAATAGTAAAGATTTAAAGAGGTGTGGTTGAAAAAGGCCAGAAAAAGCAGGTTGGTCTGGAATGAGGCCTTCGTCATCTGACATTCCTCGTTCTAGTGGGTCAGCCTCTAACAGCCCCAAGTCCATCTGATGGATTGACCCCCCCTTCCATTGAAACCTCCTGGTCCTCAAATTCCACTTCCTCCCGAAGGCCCTGGGCTGATAAGTTAGGAATATTGGGGAATACCTGAGATTGATGTTGGGTATGCTCAATGGATCAAGTGGACAGGGGTCCCTCATCCGAAGTGGTCGAGAAGTGTCTGGTCCGGATGTATTGCTGAAGTCCAGCCACAATGCCCCTTTGAATTGCCATCTCCATCCATTGCCTCATTTCAATGGGGATAGTCTCAGGTAACCCCTCTTCCTGTCTTAGGCTGGTGGTTGTAGGTGTGAAAGTTGCCTCTGGAATTGGCTGGGCAGTGCTCAATGGGAGAGATGTGACTATGGGGGGTTGTCCAGAAACAGCCTGTCTGGGCTGGGTAGATAAGTCCAAGGGCCCTATCAATGGATTTGGGTTCTGATCAGATTGCTGTGTCATAGCCATCTTGTCTGCCTCCCTGGCCCATTTTTGCAATTGCCTTTCCAAAGCTAAGTGCTGTCTATGGGCATCCTTATCTGCTACCTTAGAGACCTTTTTGGGGCCCACTGGCTTGTCTCGGGACTTATTGGGCCTGGAGCGGAAAGCATTGTCACGTTCCATTGTGTATGATGGATTGTTTGCCTCTGAATGTAAATTTGATTGTTTTTTTAAAAAAATTATGATTATTAATAATATTGTGGTTAATATTTAAATATCTATAGGTAGAACAGTCTAAATGGTGAACAGTATTTAAGGGTCCCCAGCAAGGGAAACTCCCAAGTCCTTCAAGTGAGAGAAAAAAAAAACTCCGGATCTCTGGTCCCCAGCAAGGGAAAACAGCAATTACAGGCTCTAATATGCCTCCTTGTCTCTCAGAAATAAATGTTCCACAATGTAAATGTCAGTCACCCTTTCTGTCTGAGTAAAAGATCCAAAGGCAAATGCAAAGAAATACCTGATTTCTTTGCAGCCGGTTAGTGTAACGTTAGCCGGAGGAATAGCTAAATCCAGGGAAGGCACAATGGAAAGTTAATATCTCGGTCCCCAGCAAGGGAAACCAGCGAGAAAAGGAGGCTGTGGCAGTTACTTTCTCGGTCCCCAGCAAGGGAAACCAGCAAGAAAAAGGAGGCTGTGACAATTAGGCAAGAAAATGAGGCAGCCATTGGAAAGGGTGGGAACCGGAATCACCCAAGTTAATCCTAAATAGTCTGATGAGCTCTTGCTGCTGCTGCTCTAACTCGCGATCTGAAAGCTGCTGTCAGGGGAAACAGCCAGGCAAAGAAAGCTGCAGCTGTGAGAGTTCCATTCCAATTGTAGGCAGATGATCGGAAGGCTAAGATTAGGCAGTTTCCTGAGGCGGTAGCCTCAGGCTGCCTGCAGAGTGACAGTCTCCGCTATCTATGAGGCAAAACTGTTTTATTCTAATTGATTTACTTGTTTGTGAAGCAATCTAGGGGAAAGCCTGAAAAAAATGAATTAGACGGGAAAGGGTTTTAAGAGCAAACTTGAATTAAACAAGAGCTGTTCCAGTCAAGGAGTGCACAATCTCTTACTACGAAGGCTGAGCTAAAACTGGGGGATGCTGAGGAGGTGTTTTGTGGAGGAGGAGGAGCGTCCCAGAGTTTTAAGCCCAGCCTTTCCAGAAGAGACTGAAGCACCTCCCACTTCTGGATGCTCTGAACAGCTCATGAGTCCTTGGATTGCTTGGTGATTTCTATCTAAATGTTAAGCAGGTCCTACCCTGCTTTGATTTTCAAGATCAGCCAAGGTCAGCTTGGTGCATCTCCTTTTATGATATCATAACATTATCTAATTAAGATTTATGTATTTTATGCATTGCTCTTCTTAGGCTATGTTTTAGCACAGAGGTTTTCCGACTGTTTCAGGCTATGAAACATTAAAAATACAAAAGCAAAAACTGAAACCAGAACCCCAATCAACAAAAGACAAACCAGAGACTCTGATTTGGCAAAAAAATTAGTTATGGAATTTTCATTGAAGTGAACATAGAGCCCAGTCAGGTTTTCAAAGAATCCTCGGGTTCCGTGGCACAATTAGCAAATTCATGTATCATTGTCCAAAAATTCATATTGTTAAATTAATTTATGTTTATAAATGCATTGAAAAAAAGAAAAGGGAAAATGAAAAAAATAATTACTCAGAAGAATAAAGAATACAACTTACTTGAAATGAAAATCAGAATTTAGAATTTTTGAAAAAAATTATAATTCTGAAAATGTCTTATTCTAATAAATGTCCAATATGGACCTTCAATTATCTCCCTTGGGCTTGCATCAATATCTACTGTACTTTGGTCTGAAGCCAAGAGTGGAAATTGCAACTCTTTCTTGAGCAATGATGGATATTTGAGGAGAGTATGTTAGAAATGTGAACAATATATTTGTGAACAAGGGACATTTTTTCACACTTGGTCAACATGTAAACTAGCTAAACAAAACTGGATCTAAGTATATACTTTGATATAGAGGATTTTAAAGATTAATATTCAATGGAAGCCAGAACATTTCCTTTTAGGATTAATGGATAAACAACTAGAAAAACCCCTAAGGAAGATTATTTCAATGTATTATCACAACAGCAAGATTATTATTTGCACAGAGATGAAAAGATTCGACACTACCTATGATGGAGGAATGGTTGGTGAAGTTGACATATTTTGCTATGTTGAAGTTGACATATTTTTGCTATCAATTTTGTTTGATTTTAGAAGAAAAGTATTATTTACATTTTATTGGAAAGGGAAGCCTCTTATGGACATTTTACACCAAATTGAAAACAACAACCTTATGATTTATGCATTTTGCGGTATCTGCTATCCCGCATCAGATGGGCGTCTCATGATAGGGAGCGAAGGAGAGAGAAACGACAGGAGACGAAGTTCCTCGCGATGAGTGCGCCCCGAATGTCCGGGTACACGCTCTTTTATTATGCTCATTCAAAAGGGGGTGATTGTTTATTCAGAACCTAGGTGAAGCCTAGGTCAGACGGAATATACAGATTTAACAATGGCTCAAACAAAAGCAAGATATCAGGACAGACAGGATGGCAAGATTTATATTTGATCAGGATATTACTTCTTCACAAAGCTGCATGCCAGACAATGTAATCCCAAGTGAATAAACCATTTCTGCAAATGTTTGACTCCTTGTCTCTGTACGTGCCCTGTAAAAGGTCACTGAGAAGACAGAAGCTTAATGATTACACGTGAATGATACAATGTTGCAATGTCTGAATGATACATAGTTGCATTGATACACAGTTGCAAACACATAAATGATACATAGTTACTACAGCATTTGATGATTAGATAGATTATATACAAAGAATAAAAATATGTAACTTTTGAAAGAGAAGTTAAACTATATTTGTACTTATAACTATTGTAAGAAATATCAGAAGCCACTTCCTTATATCTTTACTATTTTTATTTGATTTGTTTTCTCTTTTCTTGTATTTTTGCTCTTAGATTTTTTCCCTTTTTTTGTTCTCAGTTGATGTTCATCTTTATCTTCTTGTTTAATAATATAAATAAAAATTAGAGATCAAAAGAAAAGAAAAGTAGCTCAGGAAAGACAGTCATAACTATAGCGAATTTTTGATAAAGGAAATATCACACCTCAAAACATGAAAACCCATTGCTACCTGGCAGCTTTTCTTTCTTCTTCCTACCCCCTCTCTCCATTTCTAACATTTTAATTTCAGGACTGGAATAATCCCCCACTTTTAAAGCAATGGAAGGATTTTCTTATCCTGTCTATCTCAACCTGATATCCTAATATCCCATAGACGAAAGAGGATCCGTCACCCAGAGAAAGCTTTTGAGGACCAATATTCATTGATCTGCGATTTCTGCTATCACAGGCAAAGATGAACATTTAAAAAACAAAAACAAAATCTAATATCCCTTGGATAATCTCCCAGTTATACCCTAATGGTTAATGGAAATGAAAACAGGATCATATTTTTTTTCCTATCAAACATCTTGAGTTCCCCATCATATACTTTTCAGTGACTTAATTTAAATATCATAAAGAGGAATTATAATTGTATAACAGCTATTGTGGGAAAGATGCCCCATAAATCTTTCAACGTGTATTAACAGTGACTTGCTTTGCTAATGGTTACGCTTCTGAGTGCATTTTTTTCTTCCTCCAAATATTATTCTCCTAATGAAAAAAGGCATTTTAAAAATTATTTCTAGGTTTGTCAACTGCACTAATCCATTATTTCTAGTAAACTGAAGCCATTGGTTTCCAACAAATCCTCCTAGATTGACACTTCAGCAAATTGAAAATTAAGTGTAGTATAAAAACTATTAACAAAACTTGACTACCTTGTACAGAGGCAGTCTGTAGAGACTGAGAATTATCTAACCACTTGTTTCTACACTCTGCAAAAGTAATGATTCCTCCATAAAACAAACAAACCACACTCTAATTTAACTCTGTTCAAAGCTGGACTTCAGAAATATGGCACTGGGGGCAAAAGCAACCTTGAAATGATATTAATACTATGTGATAGAGGGAATGGCAAGATATTTTTTTCCATTTACTTTCAAAACAATATAGTTTAGGATCACACAATGACATTGACATATGATAGATTCAGAATGGAAAAGGGAAGGAACATTTTTGGGGGACTTCAAAAACATATGATTCATGTGTGGAATTAATTACCACCAAACTTGATGTATATGTGTTCAAATGATCTCTCCCATTTTCTTTAATCAAATATGTTAAGGAGATGCTGGCCACATTCCAAATCCACAACATATACAGAAGATACATATTTTACAAAGTGAGAAAGGATCTAATTGTCAGGGCATAAGGGTTTATGAAGATCATAAATGTATGTGCCATACAATCCCAAATGGCTTTGGTCAGCTTGGAAAATACAGCACTATAAAATAGTGCTAAAAAACAAAAGGTCAGCAGTATAGACAACATAAAACTCCAGATGACCTGGGTGAAAAGATATATTTTGAGCCACCTCCTAAATTATAATGAGGAGAGTGTGAAACTCAGTTCTAGTGGCAAGTTATTCAACAACTTAGGCACTGTCATAGAAAAAGCAGAATTGATTGCTGATGTTAATTGTACCATGGTGGTAGCTTTAAAAGTGCCTTATTAATGACTTGAGAACATGAAGGAAATGATGATCCTGCAAGTTAAATTAGGCTAAAGCTATGTAAGATCACCCTGATTTGTATCTGGAGAGTCCCAGACAACCAGCTAGACTATTTAAACAACATAATTACAAGACACTTCAAGAGAGACCACTCTCTATGATGCTATAATATATAGGCTACCTGCAATTTCCAAACTCTTCAAGCAATGTCTTGGAGATCATATTGCAGTAATTCCATCTTCAAATTTGCAGCCCATGCATCACCGATAGCTATATCAGCTCTATAGCTAGCTAGAGACGCAATTGATCTATTGATCAGTCAAAACTGATAAAAGGTCTCCCCTTTGATGATACAGACTTTGTGAGGCTATGCAGGGTCATGGTGTAGTGTTTGGGAGCAAGTTTGGGGTTGTGATTAAGACACCAGGCTAGAAACTGGGAGACCATGGAATCCAGTCCTACCTTAAGCACAAAGCTAGCTGCATGACCTTGATCCAATCATTGTCTCTCAGTACTAGGAAGGTGGCAGTGGCAAACCACTTCCAAAATCTTGCCAAGAAAACTTCAAGCACCTGTTCAGTTGCAAGGAGTCAACACAGACTCAAAGGCAAAACAAGAATCCAGGGTTACAGTCAGATTCAGGAGGATTCCCTCTGACTGCCAACCTTAGATATAAATAAAGTATCATTACTGGTTGCCAACATTAAATAACAGCCAACTGAAAGCCAGGGATCCAAGATAGGATGTTTTGCAGCACAAAATCTGGGGGAAAACAGTTTATAAAACTGAGCTTGGAAAGGGATGCTAGGATTTGTGAGAGTTTGCCATATCCTCACTTACAGCATGAGCTAGATAATATGGAAACTGAGGATGGAACTCCACAGCTTCTGATGATATAAATGGAAAGATGCTTCATTAACTTATTTTTTAAAAAGCAAAGTAAGAAGCTGAGAGAAAAAATAATAATTAAAAAAATATGCTAAATTTGGATGTCAAACCACAGTTAACTTTCTATTTACAAGGCAAGCTTAAGGCTATTATGCTATTTCAGCACTCAAGTTAAATGTAGCTTGCAACACACTGAAATGAGATATCCAAAAAACACAGAAACACTCAAAGGCAGGAGTGTCAAATTCAAGGCCCAGGGGTTGGATTTGGCCTGCAGGGTGCTTAGATCTGACCCTGGATACAGCAAAGGACAGTGCCTTTGCCAGTGAAAACAGAGCTCAGGAAGGCTGTGTGCGGTCCTCCCGAGCTCCGTTTTCACTGGCAGAGAGTTGCAGGAGACTGTTGCAGCTGAAAACAAAACTTGGGAGCCCATTTTCATTGGCAGAGTGCTCAGACCTCCACAGTTGTCCCCAATATAAGTGATGTTGAGCTGGCCATGCCCACCCTGGCCACACCCATCCCAGCCCCCCAAGATCAAACACAATCCAGATGCAGTCCTCCATGAAATCAAGTTTGACATCCCTGCTCAGGGAGATGTAACATGGAAGAGTCTAGCACTCTGGTGAAACAGTTTTCAGAATGAACCTATCTGTTTCTGTTCCCAGAAATGGGAGCCAGTTTATTCTGGCAGTGGGTCAATAGGGTAGTGCAAATAAACCCATTGCTGCATCAGATTAAATATGAGTAGCCCTTACTTACAACATTTCATTTAGTGACTGTTTAGAGTTACAATGGCATTAAAAATGGAACTTATGACCATTTTTCACACCTATGACTATTACTGCATCCCTCATGGTCATGTGATTTACATTCAGGTGCTTGGCAACTGGTACATGTATGATGGTTGCAGTGTCCTGGGGTCATGTGATCCCCTTTTGAGACCTTCTGACAAGCAAAGTTAATGGGAAAGCCAGGTTCACTTAACAACTGGGTTACTAACTTATCAATTGCAGTGATTAATAAATGTGGCAGGAAAAAGTCATGAAATGTGGAAAAACTCAATTAACAAATGTCTCACTTAACAACATAAACATTGGGCTCAATTGTGGTCATAAGTTGAGGATTATCTGTAAAGTAGTGAGTGATGCAACCATGTCTACCTTCAATGTAGAACAGGGGTGACAAACTCGATTTCATTGAGGGCCATATCAGCATTGTGTTTGACCTCTGTGCCAAGTGGCGGAGTGCGTGGGACCAGCTCAATATCACTCATGTCAGGGGTGCCTGTGGTGGTCCAAGTGCTCTGTCAGTGAAAATGGGCTCACAAGCTGGCCTCCTGCAACCCTCTGCCAGTGAAAGCAGAGCTCGGAAGGGCCACCTGCTCTGTTTTCGCTGGCAGGGGCATCATGGACCAGTCCTTCACTGTTTCCAGGGGAGCCTGCAGGGCAGAGTTTGACACCCCTGGTGTAGAAGGTTTAAACCTTTGATCTTTTATCTTGAACACTCTGTAATTAGTGTTGAATTCTGAGGAGAGGAGTGTCATAGGTTGTGATAATGTACAATTCTTGACTCTTGATGAATGTATCTTTTCTTTTATGCACATTGAGAGCATTTGCACCAAGACAAATTCCTAGTGTGTCCAATCACATTTGGACAACAAAGAATTCTATTCTATTCTTACATAGAATTATAGAGCTGGAAGGGATCTTTCAGGTCTTCTCGTCCAACTCCCCTGCCCAAGGCAGGAGACCTGACACTATCCTGGATAAATGATTGTCCAATCTTTTCTTGAAAACCTCCAGAAATGTGAAGAAATATAAAGGCTCTCTTACCAGATCTCTCCTAAACTTCACTATTTAATGATCACATTAAATGGCCCAGTTAAACTCATAATCTCACAACCACCAGAAAGAATGTTCCATTCAGTGGTGGAATTGAACATTTTTTACTACCGGTTCTGTGGGCATGGCATATTTAGTGGGCATGGCTTGTGGTCATGTGACTGGGTGGATGTGGCTTAGTGGTCATGTGACTGTGTGGGCATGCTTGGTGGTCATGTGACTGTGTGGGCATGGCCAACTCAATGTCACTCACATCAAGGGGTGCCCCACCTGGCCCCTCCCCTCCCAGCCATTCCTTGTCACCCAGCCTCAACTTATCTATACTTTTGTAAAAATATTGTTCCCTTTTTTGACTTTATTATCTGCATACTATAGATGTATTATGAACCACTGAAAGGAGGAAATGGCTCACATGCTTTACTGTGATAGAGTGTGATAGTGTGTGATAGGCAACAGGCTTTTAAGGGGCTGCCACAAAGAAAGGGGGACAATGTATTTTCCAAAGAAGCAGAATGCAAACAAGAAGCAATGGGTGGAAACTGAACAGAGAGAAGCAACCTAAAACTAAGGAGAAACTTCCTGACAGTGAGAACAATTAACCAGTGGAACTGCCTGTCTGCAGAAGTTCTGGGTGCTCAATCACTGGAAGTTTTTGAGAAAAGACTGGACAGCCATTTCTCTGAAATGGTATAGGGTTCACCCCAAGGTCCCTTCTAAGTATTATTCTGGCACCTTTCCCAGGATTTCTACTCAGAGTTTGGCATCCTCAGTTTTCTTGCCTGAGCCTGGGGGTTGGACTAGAAGACCTCCAAGGTCCCTTTCAATTCTTGTTAAACACATGTGTATTTTATGCTCTGGACGATTGACATTGAATGCATGTAAACCCTGAAAAATATGTGGTAGCCCTGGGCAAAAGAAAGGCAGAAAGATCACTCAAGGTGTAGGGACAGTGTAAAATATTAACACATGATAAATAATGGAACAATTAAAAATAATTTCTTTCTTTCTCTCTTTTTCTCTCATACACACAAACACAAACATACACACACACACACAGAGCACTTAACAGACAAGCATTTTGGAAGCAGCTTCTTTAAATTTCTCCAAGGCTTGAGTGGATTCCCCGACCCCCTCTGTCAGACCCACACTCCTTCTCACTCCAGCACTTTAACTCACAAGGGGAAAGCGATACTTGCAGTGTCCATGGGAAATCATTGGAGAAGTTTTTAAAAGACCTGCTTCCAAAATGCATTTCTTTTACATTGCAAAAGTGCTCCAAGGCTCAATTCACCCCCACCCCCTCTGTCAGACCTCATTCTTTCTCACTCCAGGCACTTTAACTCACATGGGGAAAGTGATACTTGCAGCATCCATGCCTTTCTTCCTTTTCCCCGGGGAGAAAGAGGATGTGGGGAACAGAAAGCTAGGAGAGCGATTGCAAATGAACGACCGGGTGACTGGGTTGGGGGAGCAGCCAGCTAGGGATTGCCACTGGTTCAGCAACCCATGTCAAATAACAGCTACCGGTTCGCCTGACTAGGTGCGAACCGGTTGAATGCCACCTCTGGTTCCACTGCTAGTTAATTAGTTTCCCATAAACATTTTGCTGATATTTATTCAGAAAAGCAGTAAATACACTTGGGTCAGTTTGGATGGGCATATTGGTGAGTGAAACAATTTGTGTGCATGTTATTGATATTTGCATTTATGTGTATGTTATTACTGTATTTGTAATGCTTTTTTTTTTTTAGTATTAGTTGAGAAATGCTATTCCATTTCGATAGCTACTGAGAAAAAATTGCATGCCAGATCTTGAAAAAGGAATGGCCACTTACGAAGAACTTTCTAATGTTACATAGAGAAGAGAGGAACAGTGTTATTTTAAATTTATCCTTGAAGGCTCTGGCTGCAATATGTCCTTCTTACAAATAAGACAGCTTTTTCTCACTGCAGATAAAACCACTTTTCATTTCATTGTGTCACCAGCCTGAAAACTAATATAAAACCTTTGTGTATTTCCAATTTCTCCAGAAATAGATATGCAATACAGAATTGGCAGATGTTAAAGATTGATTCTGGAGTTACTAAATACTGTATAAGTGATGTCTCTTCATATTCACATCTTAAGTCTTTCTTCTTTGATGTTTCAGATTTATTTTATTGACTATTCTGATGATCACACAGTCTATTACGATATTCTTTATAGCATAATCACTGAAAGTTGAAAGTATCATCAGGATTGAAGCTAAATAGGAGTGTTAGAAAGAGGATGTTGCTCAGTGGTCCAAAGTCCTTTTTTCTGATGAGAACAACTTTTGCATCTCATTTGGAAACCAAGGACCCAGAGTCTGGAGGAAGAATGGAGAGGCCCACACTGCAAGATACTTGAAGTCCAGTGTGAGGTTTCCACAGTCTCTGTTGATTTGGGGAGCCATGTCATTTGCTGGTGTTGATCCACTGTGCTTCATTAAGTCCAGGGTCAACGCAGCCGTCTACCAGGAGATTTTGGAACAGCTTTATGGGGATGCTGACTTCATTTTCCAGCAGGACTTGGCACCTGTCCACACTGCCAAAAGCACTAAAACCTGGTCAATGACCACGGGATTAGTGTGCTTGATTGGCCAGCAAACTCACCTGACCTGAACCCCATAGAGAATCTATGGGTCATTGCCAAGAGAAAAATGAGAGACATGAGACTGAATAATGCAGAAGAGCTGAAGGCCACTATTGAAGCATCTGAAGGCTACTATTGAAGCATGGTCTTTCATAACACCTCAGCAGTGCCACAGGCTGATAGCTTCCATGCCATGCCGCATTGAGGCAGTAATTGCTGTAAAAGGGGCCCAAACCAAGTTCTGAGTACATATGCATACTTATACTTTTCAGAGGTCCGATATTGTTCTATGTACAATACTTGTTTTATTGATTGCATGTAACATTCTAATTTTCTGAGATTGTGTATTTGGGGTTTTCATGAGCTGTAAGCCATAATCATCTCAATTATGACAAATCATGGCTTGAACTATCTTGCTTTGCATGTAAAGAGTCTATCTCATATATTAATTTCACCTTTTAAGTTGCATTACTGAAATAAATGAACCTTTGCAAGACATTCTAAATTTTTCTAGTTTCACCTGTACATGCTATGTCCTGCATCATGGTGCTTTCTAGTCCTGAGAAAGATACATTAATTCCAAAACCATTTAAAATTAATAACTTACAATGGCATTTGTAAATAATTCAAGCACTTTTGGCTTAAATTAAATTAAAAAGGAAATAAAATACCACTTGGTGATACAGACATGAAGTAAGAAGACCAAACATAAGTGTTGTCTTTAAAATGCTATCTCTTTCTGACTGCAAGTATTCAGCTGAATGGCAGGATTGATCTTTATGTCGGCTGCTACTTTAAACACCATGCATGACAGCTGAAAACAGACATCTAGATTCAGATATTGCTAATCTACTACAAACTGTAAGGGACTTGCAGAATGGGTGCAAAATAATATCAGGAGATAAAAAGATATTCACTTTTGTAATATTCTCTTTTGAATGAGTGGGGCTTTTGTGTACATTGGGGAACTAGTGGTTATAAGTTTCATTTCATTTTTGTGTGTGTTTTAATCCTATCCTTTCCAAAGACACCTGTATGAAATGGGTGGTCCTATAAACAAACAAAACATGAAGGTAGTACTGTAGCTGTGTCCTGATTATACAACACAATCCTTGGAAAAGCTCCCCGAGCCCCTTATTTATTGCCATTTCAACAGCAGGTAATTTTTTTTTCCTCCTGTGCAATAACTGATATTGGAAGTTTTATATTAACACCGTTGAGTAACTTTGCTTTTGGTGTGTATTTAGAAATGATACTCCTGGTTGTTGTTTTTTCCTTCATAAGGGATTTTTACTTCAAATGTAAAGATACAAAGTTTTGAAATAAATATGTTTTTGTTTGGGATGGAAAAATGAGGAAGAATGATACAACTAAAGGAAGTTCAGTTAATTGAAAACAAATTCATTAAGCTGAGGAGAAACTTTTCACTGTTAAAATAAAGAAAAGAAATGCACTGTTATTCTTAACTTTTTGACAATGAATTTCAGCAGTGTGAAGTTAGATTAGCTCAGGGGTGTCAAACTCGTGTCAAGGTGTTGTCACATGATGTATCATGACTTTCCCCCGCTTCACGAAACTGGATGTAGTTGTGGCCAACATATGATGCATCCAGGCGGTGAGTTTGACAGCCCTGGATTAGCTCCACCACTATTAATGTCCAGGAATTCCCTCAAGACATGGTTTTGTACTAGTGTTAACTGGCCACATTTTAAGGTGGCTCCCCTATCATGGGTGATATGTGGTTCAAAAGTATAATTTTGAAATTTTTCATTATGACAGTCTATATTTTTTATATTAATTGTTTTTATAATTATTTTTAAGATGTGATTTCAGTCAATTGTCGTATGCTGCTCAGAGTCACTTCTGTGCATATGGATGGCTATATAAGTATGATAAAAAAATAAGTAAATAAATACATCTTCAGGGAATTTGAGAACTGAAAAAGATGGCTTAGAGGCCCATGGGACATACAGGCACTCTGCCCATCTCTATGCTACAGAACCAAGAAGAATTTGATGTAAGTGGCTTCATGAGGTGTGGTTAAAAAGTTAAGAAGATAAGAAGATAAGTATAATCCTGCAAGCAAAGCTCATGTCCTTTTTAATTTGAAGAATAACCATTATCTTGACTTCTTTGTTTGTACTCTGTGTACACCTGCATATACCTTCTTGATGAAAAGAATCTCCATTCTTCTTTGGCCTGTGGTAGCTTCTGGTTAATGAGTGATCTTTCTGTGGATATCTGTGAAAAGGATCTATCAGATAAAATCTATTGATTTTATTGGAAGACTGTTAAAATGTCAGAGCAACAACTGCTTTTAAAATAAGGAAGAAAACACAAGTTCTTGTGGCACAAGGATTTTGTTATATGGACTGATCTTTTTGAAAAGGGATACCATATAAAATTCTATATTTCCAGTTAATTAAAATCCCAATATTCATGAAACAAAGCCTAAAGGCCATGTCTCACTGCCCAACGGATGCAAAAAGGACACAGCGGATGAGCAAAATATTCCATCCGTTGTTATCCGCTCTCAAAAGGGGCAAAAATTTGCATAACTGGAGCGGATATCACGGACGCGGGGAGGACGTAGGGCGGATGCAAAGCGGATGCGGAACGGAAGCCCAGCAGATGGAAGCGGATGGGAGCAGATGGCACATCCGGTAGGCTTCTGTGGGACTGCAGCAAAGCGGACGTGGAACGGATACAGCGGATGCAGAACGGACATGGAACGGATGAAGCGGATACACAGCGTATGCACAGCGGATGTACAGCGGATGCACAGCGGATGAAGCGGATGCAGAGCGGAAGCCTAGCGGATGCACAGCGGAAGCCTAATGGATGCCTGGCGTTAATTGCCCATGCGGGGAGGATGCATTGCGTCAGCCCCGTGGATATAACGGAAGCAGCTCGGAAGCAGGTCGCCATTCAGAGGAAAGACCTGCTGCCGGACGGATTGGCTGCCTTGCCTGCCCTGCCTGCATGTCTGCCAGCAAGCCTTGCTGCCAGCCTTGCTGCCAGCCTCCCTGCCAGCCTTCCTGCCAGCCTTGGTGCCTGCCTCCCTGCCAGCCTTGCTGCCAGTCTTGGTTCCTGCCAGCCTCCCTGCCAGCCAGCAACCCCACAACCATGCGGAAGCACAGCAAGCCTCAGCCATCTTCTGCCAGCCCTGACAAGAGGGACAGGGCTGCCACCCCACCCCCTGGCCCTCACTCTGGTTCTGCTGTGGCTTCTGCAGCATGGGCTCGCTCTTCTGGGGCTGGGGCTTCTGCTGCTTCTGCTTCTGGAGGAGCTGATGACAAGCACTCCAGCACCAGCCACCTCCACAGCACCTGGCCCCTCCACCCCTGAGACTGAGCGACCAAGAGGAGTGCCAGAGACTCATTTTTGTTTTATACCTTGTTGTTAATGAAGTCTATTTATGATTCACACACTTGCTTCATTTCTTTTTTTTAATAAAGTCTTGCTGGAAACTTTTACAAATAGTTTAAGCCTTTGCATGCTTGTGGGATGGGTAAGGATAGCTGTGGGATGGGCAGGGATACCTGTGGGATGGGCAAGGATACCTGTGGGATGGGCAGGGATACCTGTGGGATGGGCAGGGATACCTTTGGGATGGGTAATAGCTGTGGGATAGATAAACCTCCAGTGCAAGCATAGTGGGACTGTATGGCCCACCCTCCCAGGTGGCACACCTATGGCCCTTTATTATCAATAATAATGGAATAATTATCCGCACATTTCAACATAAACACAACTCTTTATTAAACGCCCTGTTCATTGCAGGCCAACCAAACATACATGGCCCAATCTCATCCGAGTGATGAGACAGGCTGAAGGGAGCATCCATTAAGCATCTACCATCCTGTCTTGCCACTCCACTGCTCCAGCTGGGGAGTTGCACCAGTGTTTCAGGAGATTGCACTGCTTCTTCGCTTCATGTGAGGCTCTGTTGGGGCCTTGCACATCCTCAATGTCGATCAGGTTTCACCCTTGCCTCCATTCCCCAGGCTCCATGTTCCCATTGCCTTGCTGGAGGTCCACGAGCCTGTTCTGCAAGACTGGGTAGTGGGTGCACATGAGATTGTGCAGGATGCAGCAAGCTTCCACGATGTTCCTCACGGTCTCTGGGCGATGCTGCATGGTGGTGAGAAGTACCTGGAACCTGTTGGCCAGGATGCCAAAGGCATTCTCCACCATCCGCCTTGCCCTGGAAAGCCTGTAGTTGAAGATCCTCTCTTCACGGGTGAGGAGTCTGGAAGTGTAGGGCTTCATGAGGTAGGTTGTGAGGGAGAAGGCATCATCCTCCACGATGAAGTAGGGCACATCTTTCTTGTTGTTGGGCAGGGGGTCTGGATCTGGGAAGCCACCATGAGGTTGCATTCCAGCCCCTCCTTGAGGTGACTGGCATTGTATACCTGGGCATCTGAAGATGAGCCGTTGCCTGAAGCATCGATGTACATGAACTTGGAGTCAGCATTGACTGTGGCAAAGAGGATGATGCTGAAGAAGCCCTTGGAGTTGAAATAAGTGGACCCCGACTTGGCTGGAGATTTGCAGGCCACGTGCTTGCCATCGCTGGCTCCAATGGTGTGTGGGAAGTTCCACCTCTGATACCACTGCTCTGCAACTTTCTTCCATCCTTCTTCAGTGGAGGGGCACTGGAGGAGCTCCTCCTTGTATTCTTCGATGATGACCTGCACCACTTCTCTGACCACAATGCTGATGGTGTTGTGTGGCACCCTCCAGCCATACTGCATGTTTATGTAGGTGGTCCCTGAAGCCAGGTGGTGCAGAGTGAGTGCCACCTTGAGCCCAAGTTCCAGGCTGGCCCGGAAGGTGGTGTTTGCCTTGGTCAACCTGGGTGTCAGGCGCTCCACAACTTCGTCAAACATGGCTGGAGGCATCCCCATGAAGTTCTGGAATGCCCGAGGGTCTTTGTTCCTGAGCTCCACCATCAGATTGTTGTACAGTCCGTCCTCTGCTCTTCTGGCGAACCATCTTTGGATCCAGACTCTTTTTGGGTGCCTCCTTTTCTTCTCGCAGTAGACTTCACAGAACCTGCAGATGGCTTTGCACTGTTGCAGAATGATGGTGGCTGCCAAAAGGACTTTGTTACAATCCACGGTTGACATGACTGGGTGCAGTGGAAGAGGAAGAGTCAGATGAAGGCTGCAGAGGTCTGCACCGCTGGGCTGCTGGTCTGAAAGTGAGATGCAGATGAGTTCCTCCCCCTTTTTATAGGCAATATAGGTTTTCCGCTTGGCATCCTCTTGGCATCCTGTAGGCATCCTCTAGACATCCTTAATATCCAAGATAGGTCCCCTCTGCGAACGTTTTTTCCGTTTTAAACGCTTTGTTTCCGTTCTGCATCTGCTAGGCATCCGTTCTGCATCCGTTCTGCGTCCGTTCCGCTTCCTCCCTGCGTCCGTGTGGATGGAGTTGCGCGGATGGGTAGCGGATGCAGAACGGACAAACTGGATACATTTTCCGCGCAAAAGTTTTGGGCAGCCCAAAACTTTTGGAGTGGATGAAACATCAATAAACGGATGCTGGACGGATAGAGAGGAAGCAAAATGTAGGCAGTGAGTACATCGCGTTTTCGATCGGATGGCAAGGTTTTTTGTCCGTTTTACATCCTCTTTGCATCCGTTGGTTCACTGTGACATGGGCTTTAAGTGGTATGAGATCATCTCTATGGATTAATCTCTATTCCAAAATCCTTAAAAACAAGTAAAAAAGAGTTGTATAAATTAGCTGTTTGATCTATTTATTTACAATTTTATAAAAATATTAGTGTGTGTGTGTATGAGTTATTAAACATGCAAATATTATGGAAGGTCTCTTTTTAAAATATTTTTTAAATCCCCCAAAAGACTCTTCCTCCACATTTGTCAGCTGTTTTATTGCTTCTCTTTCTACAATTTTTAATTTAAATCATCTTATGTAATAATAAAAAAGATCTTTATTGGCTCCAATTAGCAGGCATGGTGGCCTATTTCATGTGTTTAAGGACCATTTTGGTTTCATGTCCTCCATCAAGTGAACATTTTTGAGACATTTCATCTACAGACCTGGCCCCTATACCTCTTTAGCAATGTGGCAGGCTTTTTCCATCCATGGGTGTTTTCTTGATGAGCTTCTATTATATCCCCCTGGTGTAAGATTATCACAATTTCAAGGCAGAGATAATGAAACAAGCGGGCAGCAACAGTTGTGATGATTGTCCAGATACATTCATTCATCAAAAAGAAAAATTTCAAATGCAAACCATTTCTCCATGTTTACAAAATAAATGAGACAGGGTGGCTAATTGTAGGAATCCAATGCATGAACCAGTCATTCTGATTTGCTGGACTCCCTTTAGACTTTGTGTGATGTGCCATATGAAGAATTTATTATTTCTTTCTGTATATAGAAATTGCCTTTGGATTCTGAGCAAACCTGGAAGTAAAACATTTTTAAAAGCCTTCCACCACTCTTTTTTCTTCCTTTAAGTATCGCAGAAAGGCTGGAAAATTCATGAATGTGTGGATGTGTCAGTGCTTATAGCTCAACTAGCCCTCTGTACACAGAGGGCTGATTCATAAAACAATTGGCCACGGCTGCTTTTGTATTTAAAAGAATCTGATGGATGCCTGTTATGTCAAAGGAACAGAGTATTTTCTGTGAAGTGTAGGAAAGGCAAAGATTTTGACTGACTCTATTCTGCAGCTGCAAAGAACAAAGCTTAAACTATAGCTCTAATGCTAGGGAGAGAAGCTCAAAGGATCTTTGTCTTCCAAGCCCTATCATTAGGCAATAAAACAGCTATCTCAAACGATTGATTTTGGCTGTCATGAAAAAAAATTAGAAAATTAGTAGTTAAGTTGTTGCTGTAATTGTCAACTATTTTATAGTTATGATTATGATCATCACCATCCAATTTCTGGTCAAGGAAAGAGGTTCCTTCATCATTTTTTTGTGTGAGAGGTCAAAATAATTTAACTGATCTTTATTTCTATGAACCTAGGGGATATCACATCCAGATTTTGGAATTCAGCTTTCTCTTTTCTCTCATCACCTCCTTCTTTACCAATAAATATGTTGAATAATATGTCTAATACAAATTGGGAGGACTTGTTTTTTTAAAACTTGGATAGATAGATCTGCAGATAATGCTGAGTTAAAAGAACAGAGAAGGCACATGAGATATAATGTTATTGTCATCCCTTAGTACAATAATGGCAATTGGGGATTCTCAAGAGCCCAGGAAACAATTGGTTCATCAAATCTTTTAAGACCCATCTTAAAGTGGTTAACTTAAATTCAATACAAAATTAAATATCTCTCTGAAGAGATCATTATCACTTTCCAATTAATTAAGAAAATCACTTAGCATTTGGTACCTAATGGGATGCATCTTGCAGGTATGGAGAGAACTGGATAAGAACAGAAAGAAAGAAGTTTTTTTTTTAAAAAGTTTCATTTTTAATGTGTTTGGTATGCATTATATAGGAAGAAAGAATGAAAGGGGAAGACAAAGCAGGAGACCATGAAGGTTGTGATTGAAAGAAGTGGATGAGATCCTGAAAAGAAATGGTAGGATTTTTAAAAAATAAAAGATAATGTATGCAGTTGTCTCACTTACTTTTCTTGCTACTAGGATAGGATAGAATAGAATTTTTTATTGACTGAGTGTGATTAGACGCACAAGGAATTTGGCTTTAGTGCATAAGCTCTCAGTGTACATAAAAATACATTCATCAAGAATCATAAGATACAACACTTAGTTCACATTGATGTTCACTGTATATATATTATGAACACAATTAATCCCAAAAGTTCTTTTGTTATGTGAAACAGTTGTTGTGAGTTTTGTCCTATTTTACTATCTTTTTTGCCACAGTTAACTGAATCACTGCATTTGTTAAGTTAGTAACATGGTTATAAAATGAACCTGGCTTCCCCATTGACTTTGCTTGTCAGAAGTAGCAAAAGGTTATCACATGACCCTGGGACACTTCAATTGTCAATAAATATGAAGCAGTTGTCAAGTACCTGAATTTTGATCACATGAGATGCTGCAATTGTCAGGAGTGTGGAAAATGGTCGTAAATCACTTTTTTTCAGTGCCATTGTAACTTTGAGCATTCACTAAGCAAATGTTTGTAAGTTGAGAACTATCTGTATTTGATAAACTTAAGATATGGGCCTCTGAAAAAGAAGTGTCTCTATTCTCCTGTATAAAACTATAGGATGCTTTATCAATTATGATTTTCATGTGGCATTTTTTCCATACATAGTATAAATATTCCCTGCTTTCATCCATTGATTCTCACACTTGCCTTCATTTTCATTTTGTTATTACTTCCTTTGAGAACCTGTATAGTTATTCTATTTGGCCTAGTATTGGAGGATATACCATATTTCCTACATAATGGGCTCCCAACTGTAACTCTAGATCAGAAAGGTATTCATTGCAAAGCATCATCACAACTCCACCCTGGACTTAATCTTCAGGGATTTATTGAAATTCTGAAGAATCCAGCAAGATAAGCATAATTTTACCCATGGCTGCATGTGCAATCATCTTCATGTCCACAAGGGCCTAGATCTTAATGGAAGTTGGCAGATGTTTGACAGAAAATGAAGGAGGAAAGAAAAGAGAAATTACTAGAAATGATATGGTTAGAAAGTTTTCTTTCATTGGAGAGAAGCCACTATATAAATATATAGTGGAATTTGGTTAGGGTACTTTCTGTTGCAATTCTCAGCTTTTGAGAAATGCCTTGATACTTAATGACCAGAAATAGCTATGACTCAGGCTTTCATCTAAAATCAGGCTTGGAGAGGAGATATACAAATAACCTTTTGCCCATTTTATTCCTCAGTCTATAAAGCACAGTTGGAGTACTGTGAGTAGCAGCCAGCAGGGTTAGTAATCCTCAGACTTCTACTGCGTGCGACACACACTTAATTGAGAGCTGTTGGTGACATTTGGATGTGGTTGCTTTCTTGAAAAGAACAAAGGCAAGGGGAGGCTGCTATCAATGTTTCTCTGCAGATTTTCACAGCTACCCCAGCCAGCCACACTCTACTTGCTGCCAATAAACAGCAGAGGCTAATGCAATTATGGCTTTCCTCCCCATTAGTGTTTAGTGCCATCCATTTAGTGCAAAAGGCAGATTGCAGCACTACGAGTTATCAGGAAAGAGGTTAAGTCTAAAACTGGAATTACTATTATCCTTTGTTAGCAAGCTAAGCTTCCTTCCTTCAAACTTTGGGGTGCAGAGCTGCATTGCTGTGAGACCAGGGTTCATGCAAACTGCAGAGAGCGGGTGAAGCCCACATATGTATCACAGATGTGATTTATATTATGCACGGGCTCTGCATGCAGTCCTAGTAAATGAGTGGATTCATTGGGTAAAGTGACAAAAAAAATCACGTGATTTTTGTCAATGCTCACTAGTCATAGCATGAAGGTTGTTTCAAATGTATAACCACATGTAAAATAATTCACAAATTTATGTAAAGATAATATAAATAATATAAAGGACCCCAAAGGTGCTTTTTCAAGAGGCAACAGGACCTTCTGATTTTTCTTTGAAGATGTTTCACTTCTCATCCAAGAAGCTTCTTCAGCTTCAAATAATATAAAGGATCCGTCATCAACTGCAGTGCTGGGTATTGGCAGTCTCTTTAAAACACTGTAATAGGACCACAAAAAAAGTCAGCAACCCATGCTAGCCTAAGAGAGCTTGTATCGACTGGTACACAGGTTTTCAAAGATTATATTTCATTACAAGCACCAGTATGATTAATGTTGGATATTTGGTATTATTTAAGCAACCTTTTTTCACTAAAGAAGAACAGTATTAAGACAGTTTTTGGTTTATTCTTCTTTTCCTCTCTGATGATATTTTGCTTTTTGGAGCACTTTATGCAACATATTACCTACAAAGGTTCCATCTATTGAACTTGAACTCTATGTCTCTTCTTGGCAGTATTCGTTGTGGGGGACAAGAGGAAAGAAACCCATTAGCCTAAGCATCCAGGAATTGCCTTTTTTTTCCTATCACACTTTCATACCACATCTTGAAGGATAAAGGGCATAAAATGTGTCAAAGCTGAAGGAAAGGTAAAATAAAAGGGCAGAAACTACCATGAAAGGAAGGAAGCCCAAGAGATTAGAATAACAATGAAATATAGTGCAAGACAAATGCATATAGTTTTTTTAAAATCGTGTTTCCATTTCAAATAATATAATACTTTCCTTCTCAAAAGAGGATTTATTTAGCTGCATACTGGACAAAATTACAGAGATATTTATGTAGCAAGTCGTACTACCTTCTCTCTGAATTCTCTTCCAGCATGTGAAATTTGAAAGGAGCATGCTTAGCTAAGACTACACAAGAAAGGTCAAGTTATAGATCCCAGTGAGGCTGTCTCATCTCCATTATGTGCCCAACAAGTGATACTTTTTGTTTAAAATTTTCACTTATCGTTTCACATTTCTCAGTAATAAGTCCACACCACATCTTATGGTGCCATTCTAATGATGAGGAAGAATAGATCTATAGTGATCACTTATGGTAAACTCTGACTTGATGACAGATAATCAATCAAACATAATCAATGATAAGGAGGGATGGTGTGGTTTTTAAGTTGTTTGAATCAGAAGCATCTCACTGCCAGCACTTTTCTTTGCCTTATGATCTTGAAGCTAATCCATATTCACTAAAGATGCTTTTCATATTCTGACCTCTTGACTCCAGACACTGTAAAAACCCCTGCTCTTCATTTTACTAACTTCGAGGGGTCTAGCAGACTCTGAAGACTTCCTGTTTGTTAAAAATTATCCCTCATTCTGAAATGGACTCAAGTTGGACTTTAGAATATAATCCTATACAATAGTACACCAGAATAAGTTCCTTCTTCTTCTTGTGCAATATCCATCATCGAGCATTGGCGATCATGTTGGCAATCCTATTTTTATCAATAACTGTACAAAAAAGTGCTGCCAAGTTTTCTCAAACCAATCCCTAAGATTTTGGAGCCATGATATTTTTCTGCCTGGACCTTGTTTGCCTTCAATCTTTCCCTGGAGGATTAAGTGAAGTATGCTGTATTTTTTTGAGTGTCGCATCACATGTCCGAAATATTCTAACAGTCACTTTGGCTTTGATTATTGGACTTTCTGGTTTTTCTTTGAAGATGTTTCGCTTCTCATCCAAGAAACTTCTTCAGTTTCAGAAAGTCCAGTTGCCTCTTGAAAAAAGTACCTTTGGGACAACCGTGACCTGGATGACTGAGAATCTCCATCGACATATCTATCGAGTCCAGTATCACAGTATGCTGATTATACCCATATAATACCCATAATATACCCATATACCCAAGATAAGATTATATCTTTCAACCCCAGGCCAGCTGAGTAAGGCTGTTAAATATTTCTCCCATTCCTGGAGGCTGCATAGACCTGGATGTGGAAAAACCATCATTACTTCAATCCTACAAGACCAAATGATTGAGGACATTAGAGCCTTCAATTAGAGTTCATATTCTTGGATGAGGTTGCACTTCCCCATCCAAGTGTGATACAGAATCTCAGGGTCTTCTTGGGCTCACAGTGCCTTCTCAATGGCATGGCATTAAAAAATGCAGTTAAAAACTGAACAGCAGTAGATGCAAGTATTGACTCATCAGTACCAAATTTACAATAACACAGTGAAAAGCAATATAGAATATAGGGTTTAGTGAGAGCATTGGTTAAACATGAGATGTAATACTTAATACAGTATTGGTAAAGGAGAATGTTTGTAGCTCAAGGTTGAAATAAGAGTTGAAATAATAATTAATACAATGCTGTACATATGATAATGCAGAAAAATATGCCTGTTTTTTTCATTTTGAAGTAATTTTGGAAATTTTCTGATTGGTTAAACTGAATTAACAAACTTCTTTTCTATTCATTGAAGTGCACTTCTCTCCTCATCACTTATTCCAGCTCCAGAGTGCAATACTATTAATAAATATTTGCCACAAAACATAAATATATTTACCTTATTGGTAAAATATATTTACCTTACCATAAATATATTTACCTTATGGCTTATTTAAATTTTAATTATCTGGCATGAAAAAAGTTGAGGTCTTCTTAAGGTTCTTTTTTTATTGCTCAAATAAACTAATATTCAATATATTGCATGTTCTGCTCAGGCAAAAAAATAATACTGTTGCAAAAGTCCTGTTGCAAAGGTCACTGGAAAAAAAAAGAGAAGCTTTAAAAAAAAAAAATCTGGTTAGTACATTAAGCCCCTGTCACACTGCACCAACGGATGGAAAGAGGATGTAAAACGGAGAAAAACACTTGCCATCCGTTGGTTAACGCGATTCTTCCGTTCTGTACTCACTGCCTCCGTTTTGCTTCCTCTCTATCCGTCCAGCATCCATCTATTGACATTTCATCCACTCAAAAGGTTTTGAGCTGCTCAAAACTTTTGAGCGGAAAATGTATCCAACACGTCCGTTCTGCATCCACTAGGCATACAGGGGACATCCGTTCTGCATCCGTCGGCATCCGTTACGCGTCCGCTACATCCTATAGGCATCCGCTGTGCATCCGTGCAACTCGCATCCACTCCAGAGGAAAGCAGACACAGGGAGGAAGTGGAATGGACGCGGAACGGATGCGCAGCGTTAGTAGCATGGACGGAGAAAGGATGAAAGCAGATGCAGCACACAAAGAAAGCATTTAAAATGGAAAAAACATTCGCAGAGGGGACCTATCTCGGATATTAAGGATGTCTAGAGGATGCCTAGAGGATGCAAAAGGACACCTAGGGGAAAACCTATATTGCCTATAAAAAGGGGGAGCAACTCACCTGCATCTCACTTTCAGACCAGCAGCCCTGATGTGCAGACCTCTGCAGCCTTCATCTGCCTCTTGCTCTTCCACAGCAACCAGTCATATCCACCATGGATCATAACAAACTCCTTTTGGTAGCCACCATCGTTCTGCAACAGTGCGAAGCCATCTACAGGCTCTGTGAACTCTACTATGGGAAGAAAAGGAGGAGGCCAAGAAGCGTCTGGGTCCGAAGATGGATCGGGAGAAGAGCAGAGTACGAATTGTACAAAAAGCTGATGGTGGAGCTCAGGAACGAAGACCCTCATGCATTCCAGAACTTCATGAGGATGCCTCCAGCCATGTTTGACGAAGTTGTGGAGCGGCTGACACCCAGGTTGACCAAGCAGAGCACCAACTTCTGGCCCAGCCTGGACCCTGGGCTCAAGGTGGCAATGACTCTGCGCCACCTGGCCTCAGGGACCGCCTACAGGAGCATGCAGTATGGCTGGAGGGTGCCACACAACACCATCAGCATTGTGGGCAGAGAAGTGGTGCAGGCCATCATCGAAGAATAAATGGAGGAGCTCCTCCAGTGCCCCTCCACTGAAGAAGGATGGAAGAAAGTTGCAGAGCAGTGGTATCAGAGGTGGAACTTCCTACACATTGTTGGAGCCATAGATGGCAAGCACGTGGCCTGCAAAGCTCCAGCCAAGTCGGGCTCCACTTATTTCAACTACAAGGGCTTCTTCAGCATCGTCCTCTTTGCCATGGTCAATGCTGACTACAAGTTCATGTACATCGATGCTTCAGGCAACGGCTCAGCTTCAGATGCCCAGGTATACAACACCAGTCACCTCAAGGAGGGGTTGGAAGGCAACCTCATCATGGGCTTCCCATATCCAGACTCCCTGCCCAAAGACACACAAGATGTGCCCTACTTCATCATGGGGGATGACGCCTTCTCCCTCAGAACCTACCTCATGAAGTCCTACACTTCCAGACTCCTCACCCATGAAGAGAGGATCTTCAACTACAGACTGTCCAGGGCAAGGTGGGTGGT
This sequence comes from Laticauda colubrina, assembly GCA_015471245.1. Taxonomy (NCBI): domain Eukaryota; kingdom Metazoa; phylum Chordata; class Lepidosauria; order Squamata; family Elapidae; genus Laticauda; species Laticauda colubrina. The sequence goes on along the minus strand of BLBF01000003.1, from coordinate 25,186,109 downwards.
GGAGAACGCCTTTGCCATCCTGGCCAACAGGTTCCAGGTACTTCTCACCACCATGCAGCATCGCCCAGAGACCGTGAGGAGGATTGTGGAAGCTTGCTGCATCCTGCATAATCTCATGTGCACCCGCTACCCAGTCTTGCAGAACAGGCTCGTGGACCTCCAACAAGGCAATGGGGACATGGAGCCTGGGGAATGGAGGCAAGGGCAAAACCTGATAGACACTGAGGATATGCAAGGCCCCAACAGAGCCTCATGTGAAGGGAAGAAGCAGAGCAACCTCCTGAAACACTGGTGCAACTCTCCAGCTGGAGCAGTGGAGTGGCAAGATAGGATGGTTGATGATTAATGGATGCTTCCTTCAACCTGTCTCATCACACGGATGAGATCAGGCCATGTATGTTGGGTGGGCCTACAATGAACAGGGCATTTAATAAAGAGTTGTGCTTATGTTGACATGTCTGGATCAATGATTACATTAGTATTGATAATGAAGGGCCATAGGTGTGGCACCTGGGAGGGTGGACCATATAGTCCCACTATGCTTGCACTGGAGGTTTATCTATCCCCACAGCTATCTCAACCCATCCTACAGCTATCTCAACCCATCCCACAGCTATCTCAACCCATCCCACAGCTATCTCAACCCATCCCACAGCTATTACCCATGCCAAAGGTATCCCTGCCCATCCCACTGCTATCTTAACCCATCCCACAGATATCCTAACCCATCCCACAGCTATTACCCATCCCAAAGGTATCCCTGCCCACCCCAATGCTATCCTTACCCATCCCACAAGCATGCAAAGGCTTAAACCATTTCTAAAAGTTTCCACCAAGACCTTTATTTAATAAAATAAATGAGGCAAGTGTGTGAAGCAAAGATAATCTTTATTAATAACAAGCTGTAAAAGAAAAATGACCCAAGTCAAGTGTCCAAATAAAGTCTACAGGTAGCCACCCAGTCTCTGGCACTCTTATCGGTCACTTGGAGGTGTGCTCAGTCTCAGGGGTGAAGGGTCCAGGTGCTGTGGAGGTGGCTGCTGATAGAGTGCTGGTCTGAAGTGCCACTGGGGTGCCTGGCCCCAAGAGGACAACAGGGGACGGTGTGTTGAGGAAGCTCTCAGACAGCTGGCTCAGCCCCGTGTTGTTGAGAGCTCCTTCCTCCATGCCATGAGGTGTCAGTCCCAATACCGACGACAGATGTACTGAGGCCAGGCTTGGCTGTGGGGTGGAGGAAGGAGCAATGTAGTGGGGCTGTCTGGTCTGCAGCTGTGTGAGGACTGGCGTGGGTGGCATTGGTGGTGTGGGTGGCATTGGTGGCATGGGTGGCATCAGTGGCATGGGTGGCATCTGTAGCATCAGTGGAACCAGTGGCAACGGTGGCGTCTGATGAGCCTGTGCCTGGACTGGGAAGGGCTGCTGCCTGTGCTGCTGGACCTCCAGGTAGCCATAGCCCTGATAGGTGAGGGCCTGTGGAAAGCCTTGGAATGGGAGGGACATCACCTGGGGTGGAGGAGCAGACCTGGACTGGGTGGGAGCAGGTTCCTCTGGATCTGGAGGGTTGTGAAGCAGCTCGGTGATCCGGTCCTTCACCACCTGGTACTGGGGTTCCGCCATGTCCGTGAGGGTCTAGTTCACATAGGTGAGGAAGGGCTTGCGGTTGGAGGATGAGGAGTCAGGTTGGACCAGCTGAGAGAGGAGATCTATGCTTCTTTGGATGGTGTCCCTGATCTCCAGCAGGACAGTGTGGCTCTGCCCCTCCTGTCTGGCTCTCTGCCTTTCTGTGGAGGTGGAGCTGGGGGTGGATGCAGGTAGGACTGTGGTGGAAGTGCCGTCTCCTTTCTCCCACTGCACCAGGGAGTCCTCCACGTGCTCCGCCATGGTTAAAACAACTGTCCGCGGGTTCTCTGCTGTGAGACGCTCCACAGAAACTTGCCTGGAGACAGGAGCTGACTCTCGGCCGGAAGAGGACTGGCTCTCAGCAGGCTGCCTGAGAGAGAGGGTTGTGAGAGGGGCTGCTCCTCGGTGGCAGATCTCACCCTCCAGGAAGCTGCACCTGGCCATGACGTAGGTCTCTCTGTCTGTCAGCTTCACAGTGGCCTGGCCAGATTTGTTCAGGTGTAGCTTCCTGTACCAGGTGTGCAAATGTTTCCACCAGCCGAGGAGCACCTCCGAAGTGTAACCCATACTCTCTTCTCTCTCTCTCCAAGCAGCCTGCTTCCTTTTGGTGCCCCTTACAGCCAGTGTCCATTCCGCCACAGATAGTCATTCTCTCTCAGCCACCCCAGCACCTCATCCTCTTGTTCCTCCTCAATGGAATTTTGCCTCCTCTCCCGTTCTTGCATATGTCTCTACCTCCCTTTAGTAGGACCAGATGGGCCCTCATCAGAGGGGCTTCCAGGTTGTAGGGGCTGCTCCTCCACACCACCACCAGCAGCAGCACCAGTAGGATCATCATCATCATCAGCAGCAGCAGCAGCACCAGAAGGATCATCATCATCATCATCATCATCATCATCATCAGCAGCAGCAGCAGCAACACCAGCAGGACCAGGATCAGCAGCAGCAGAGTTAGCACCAGCAGCGCCAGCAGAACCAGGAGCACGAGCAGGACCAGCAGGTCGAGCAGGACGAGCAAGACCAGGAGCACGAGCAGGACCAGCAGGACGAGCAAGACCAGGAGCACAAGCAGGACCAGCAGGACCAGCAGGACCAGCAGGACCAGCAGTACGAGGAGTAGCTACAGCAGAGTAAGCACCAGCAGAAGCATCACCGCCAGAAGCATCATCATCATCTCCTCCAGAAGCAGTATCAGCAGAAGCACCACCTCCAGAAGCAGCATCAGCAGAGTAAGCATGAGCAGAAGCACCACTGCCAGAAGCAGCATCAGCAGAGTAAGCACGAGCAGAAGCACCACCGCGAGAAGCATCATCATCAGCTCCTCCAGAAGCAGAAGCAGCAGAAGCCCCAGCCCCAGAAGAGCGAGCCTGTGCTGCAGAAGCCCCAGCAGAAGCAGAGTGAGGACCAGGGGGTGGGAGGGTGGCCCTGTCCCTCTTGCCAGGACTGGCAGCAGATGGCTGAGGCTTTCTCTTCTTCCCCATGGTTGTGGGGTTGGTGGCTGGCAGCAAGGCGGCAGGCAGGCAGGCTGGCAGGCAGGCTGGCAGGCAGGCTGGCAGGAAGGGAGGCACCAAGGCTGGCAAGCAGACTGGCAGGCAGGCAGGCTGGCTGCCTGGCAGGCAGACAGGCAGGCAGCAAGGCTGGCAGGAAGTCTGGCAGGGAGTCTGGCAGGCTAGCAGCAAGGCTGGCAGGCAGGCAGACAGCAAGGCTGGCAGGGAAGCTGGCAGAAAGGCTGGCAGGAAGGCTGGCAGGATGTCAGGCAGCAAGGCTGGCAGCAAGGCTGGCAGGCAGGCATGCAGGGCAGGCTAGCAAGGCACTTGATGTGTCTGGAAGCAGGTCTTTCCTCTGAATGGTGACCTGCTTGGGAGCTGCCTCCCTTTATATCCGCGGGGCTGACGCAATGCATCCTCCCCGCATGCGCAGTGAACACTAGGCATCCGCTAGGCTTCCAGTAGGCATCCGCTAGGCTTCCGCTCTGCATCCGCTTCATCCTCTAGGCTTCCGCTGTGCATCTGCTTCATCCGCTTGGCGACCGCTCTGCATCTGCTCTTTCCGTTCCGCGTTCACTTTGCTGCACTCCCCCGGAAGCCTTGCGGATGTACCATCCGCTCCCATCCGCTTCCATCCGCTAGGCTTCTGTTCCGCATCTGCTTTCCATCCGCCCTGCGTCCTCCCCCCATCCGTTCCTTTCTGTGTTATCCGCTCTGGTTATGCAAATTTTTGCCCCTTTTGAGAGCGGATAACAACGGATGGAACATTTTTCTCGTCCGCTGTCTCCTTTTTACTAACGTTTTGCATCCGTCAGCCAGTGTGACAGGGCCTTTAGTAATTGTCTAATCTTACTTTTTTTATTGGGCAAAACTGAAAATGTTTTTATGTTTTTATTTTTATAGAGGGATCAGCAATCTTTTTCATCAGGCAATTGTGCAGAGCATAATTAAAGACCAGGACTGAAAGCTGAGACTGAGAGAAAACTGGACAGGAAATACTTGTTTGATTTTTTAAGGCCACTTTAATTTCATCTGAAGTTTGAAGTTTCTTGTTGATGGTCTGGCCAACTTTCTGAATCTTATCTTTGAAAAATCCTGAAGAAACATGATCACTGAAAGAAGAAAAATGTTTCTATCTTCTGAAAGGAGAAAAGGGAAGGTTCAGAGAAGGCCAAATTAATAACAGTGTAGGAAAGATTTTAACCTATTCATTGGATTAGCAACTTTAAAACAATGCAGTATTTTATATATATAATAAACAGACGCAGGGAGGAAGCAGAACGGATGCGGAACGGATGCAGAAGGGATGCAGAAGGGATGGAAGCGGATGCAGCTCACAAAGAAAGCATTTAAAATGGAAAAGACGTCCGCAGAGGGGACCTATCTCGGATATGAAGGATGTCTAGAGGATGCCTAGAGGATGCAAAGAGACAAATAGGGGAAAACTTAAACTGCCTACAAAAAGGGGGAGCAACTCATCTGGATATCACTTTCAGAACAGCAGCCCAGCTGTGCAGACCTCTGGAGCCTTCATCTGACTCTTGCTCTTCCACAGCATCCAGTCATGTCCACCATGGATCGTAACAAAGTCCTTTTGGCAGCCACCATGCTTCTGCAACAGTGCGAAGCCATCTACAGGCTCTGTGAACTCTACTACAGGAAGAAAAAGAGGCGGCCAAGAAGCATCTGGGTCCGAAGATGGATCGCCAGAAGAGCAGAGTACGGACTGTACAACAAGATGATGGTGGAGCTCAGGAACGAAGACACTCGTGCATTCCAGAACTTCATGAGGATGCCTCCAGCATGTTTGACAAAGTTGTGGAGCGGCTGAGACCCAGGTTGACCAAGGCAAACACCAATTTCTGGCCCACCTGGAACCTGGGCTCAAGGTGGCACTGACTCTGCGCCACCTGGCCTCAGGGACTACCTACAGGAGCATGCAGTACGGCTGGAGGGTGGCATACAACACCATCAGCATTGCGGTCAGAGAAGTGGTGCAGGCCATCACTGAAGAATACATGGAGGAGCTCGCCAAGTGCCCCACCACTGAAGAAGGCTGGAAGAAATTTGCAGGGCAGTGGTATCAGAAGTGGAACTTCCCCCACACTGTTGGAGCCATCGATGGCAAGCACGTGGCCTGCAAAGCACCAGGCAAGTCGGGGGCCACTTATTTCAAATACAAGGGCTTCTTCAGCATCGTCCTCTTCGCCATGGTTGATGCTGACTACAAGTTCATGTACATCGATGCTTCAGGCAAGGTCTCATGTTCAGATGCCCAGGTATACAACACCAGTCACCTCAAGGAGGGGTTGGAAGGCAACCTCATCATGGGCTTCCCATATCCAGACTCCCTGCCCAACGACACACAAGATGTGCCCTACTTCATCATGGGGGATGACGCCTTCTCCCTCAGAACCTACCTCATGAAGCCCTACACTTCCAGACTCCTCACCTGTGAAGAGAGGATCTTCAACTACAGGCTGTCCAGGGCAAGGTGGGTGGTGGAGAACGCCTTTGGCATCCTGGCCAACAGGTTCCAGGTACTTCTCACCACCATGTAGCATCGCCCAGAGACCGTGAGGAGGATCCTGGAAGCTTGCTGCATCCTGCACAATCTCATGCGCACCCGCTACCCAGTGTTGCAGAACAGGCTCGTGGACCTCCAGCAAGGCAATGGGGACATGGAGCCTGGGGAATGGAGGCAAGGGTGAAACCTGATAGACACTGAGGATGTGCAAGGCCCCAACAGAGCCTCACGTGAAGGGAAGAAGCAGCGCAACCTCCTGAGACACTGGTGCAACTCCCCAGCTGGAGCAGTGGAGTGGCAAGACAGGATGGTAGATGATTAATGGGTGCTTCCTTCAGCCTGTCTCATCACACGGATGGGATTGGGCCATGTATGTTGGGTGGGCCTACAATGAACAGGGCATTTAATAAAGTTGTGTTTGTGTTGACATGTGTGAATGATTATTATATTATTATTGATAATAAAGGGCCATAGGTGTGGCAGCTGGGAGGATGGACCATACAGTCTCACTATGCTTGCACTGGAGGTGTATCTATCCCACAGCTATTACCCATTCCAAAGGTATCCCTGCCTACCCCACTGCTATCTTAACCCATCCCACAAGCATGCAAAGGCTTAAACCAATTCTAAAAGTTTCCACCAAGACTTTATTACAAAAAAAGAAATGAAGCAAGTGTGTGAATCAAAGATAAACTCTATTGAACAATAAGCCGTAAAACAAAAATGACCCAAGTCAAGTGTCCAAAGAAAGTCCACAGGTAGCCAGCTACCCAGTCTCTGGCACTCTTATTGGTTACTCGGAGGTGTGCCTAGTCTCAGGGGTGAAGGGTCCAGGTGCTGTGAAGGTGGGTGGTGCTAGAGTGCTGGTCTGTATCGTCATTGGGGTGTCTGGCCCCGAGAGGACAACAGGGGACGGTGTGTTGAGGAAGCTCTCAGACAGTTGGCTCAGACCCGTGATGCTGAGAGGTCCTTCCTCCATGCTATTGGGTGTCAGCCCCAGTACTGATGAGAGATGTACTGAGGCCGGGCTTGGCTGTGGGGTGGAGGAAGGAGTAGTGTAGTGGGTGTTAAGCCTGGGTTCCCCAACCAGGGTTAGGCAGACAAGCTAAACAGAATGTGCAGCGTTAGTCAGATAGGCACACAGA
>BLBF01000003.1:25142516-25154330 GCA_015471245.1 Laticauda colubrina | reverse complement strand
ACGCTGCACATTCTGTTTAGCTTGTCTACCTAACCCTGGTTGGGGAATCCAGGCTTAACACCCTTCAAGGTAGTCTAGGTAAGAAGCACAATCAGGAGCATCAGTACTCTCTTTACAACATTATAGCAATAGCAATAGCACTTATATACTGCTTCACAGTGCTTTACAGCCCTCTTAAGTAGTTTACAGAGTCAGCATATTGCCCCTAACAATCAAAAGTCCTAATTTTACCAGCCTTGAAAGGATGGAAGGCTGAGTCAACCTTGAGCCTGGTGAGATTTGAATTACCAAATTGCAGGCAGCCGGCAATCAGCAGAAGTACCCTGCAGTACTGCCTTCTAACCACTGAACCATCGCGGCTATATTGCAAAACAAATAATTTTCCCCTTCTCTCTGGAAAATTAGGGAGGATGCCTTCTGAAACATTTCCCATGTTTTTTCTCCTATGGGAAGTCACCTGAGATTAACAGCCATATCAAATTAAATATATGCACATATATACAATTTTAGTATTTTGAACAGGAGATGTGATCTATGTTATCTTTTCTCTTTGATATTATATAGTCTAAGATGACAAACTTGCAATATGTAAAAGTTACTAAATTGTGTAGTAAATTTTATTTTTAAAATTAGTAATACTGAACAAAGGTTTTACATTATCTCTCTCTTTCTGTCTCTTTCTCTATCTCTTGCTCTCTCCTTCAGTCCTCCAGTCTTGTCAACTGAAATTGTAGGAGTTGTAATCTAACACTACATAGGAAACAAATGTTATAAAGTCTAACCCCAACTGAATTAGTCTGGTTAATGGTCAACTGCATATAGTAGATGATTGATAGAATATTGTGCTCAAAAATAATTCCTTCCATCTTGAAAGGGATATGTACACTCAAATTAACATCCAGATACAATCAATATGGAACACTGATTTATCTCTCTCCATTTTTGGTACAACTCAAGGTGGTGTACCTAATTATTGAGCCTCAGTGGTGCAGTGGTTAGAGTGTAGTACTGCAAACTACTTCTGCTGACAGCTAGCTGCCTGCAATTTGGCAGATTGAATCCCACCAGGCTCAAGGTAGGCTCAGCCTTCCATCCTTCTGAGGTGGGTAAAATGAGGACCCAGATTGTTGGGGGCAATATATTGACTCTATAAATTGCTTAGAGAGGGCTGTAAAGCACTATGAAGCAGTATATAAGTCTAAGTGCTATTGCTAATGCTCCTGACTCCTATTTTCTCCACAACAAGCCAATGGGGCAGGTAGGCATCGAGAGATCAATTGGTCCCAAATCATCTAGTCAGCTTCTTAGCCATTACATTACACCAAACCAGCTTTCACATATAATCAAAATACAATAAAAACATCTTTTATTTATTTATTTTATTGTACAAATTGACATACTGCCTGTTGAACAAACTCTCAAAATAAGGAGCACAACACCAAGGAGAAATTGCCAGCATTTTACTTAGGGATCTTGGGAGCCTGCTGTACAGGAAACAGAGACCCTGGACAATAGAAAAGCAAATTTTTTTACAAAAGTTGAGAGCCTTGAGGCAGAAAATCCTAAGGCTCCTATATGTTGGCCAGTTTAGGGAAACTGACCTTGTCAGGGTACCAAGGGTTAGTTCTATTGTTAAGCAAAATGGGTCCTTCAGAAGTTCATTATTAAAGAAGATCAAATAGTGAGGTCACCAGGCTGACTGAGGATGGAATGTTGAGGCTTCTTGAAATTGTACTTTCCTCATTAGAACAGTCCTTTGGGCTGTTGTATGAATTGTGAGAGTCTATTTGTTCAGTTTGCGGGAATGAGACTCAGAGATCAGCATAACTTCAGCTCTTTTATTTAGTTCCGAAAGTCTGTGTTAACCAGGAGCCGTGGCAGCTCTTTTTATAGAGAGCTGCTCGCGGCTAGTGTCCAATGACGGCTACTTGTTTTTCCCGCTGCTTGAATTGGCCAATCATATCCCTGCTATGATTGGCCAATCAGCATCGAGAAAAGTAGCCAATCAGCGTCGGGTATTTGTTATCCAATAGGAATAGCATATTTTAAGTATGTTAATATTGAACACCCCTCCCCTCTTGGTACGGTCCTACCGTACATAGTCACATAAGTAGGCAGGGCTTCTAGGTTGCCTAGTTGACCTGCGCAGTTTAGTTGTCTTCAGCGGGTTTGGACGGGAACTGTTTCTCCTGTCCTTCTCTGTTGAACCTCCTGGAAGGTAGAGCCAGCCATGCCACTCGGCTGCTTGGCCCGGCTGCTCCTTTCCGACCAAACATCCTACTTGTGCTTCTTGTTCCTCACCGAAGACTTCTATGGGTAGGTCACTGTTTTTGCTTGCGTTTATTTGGGAATGTTTTTTATTGTGATTATTTTAATTTTTTGCAGTTTCTTTTTCTACCAGGGAGGTTTCTTTTTCTACTGGAGGGGTTTCTTTTTCTACCTGAGGGGTTTCTTTTTCTACTGGAGAGTTTTCCTCCCCCCTTATTTATTACTGAGGGGTCCCCTCCCCTCTCTGGTTGGTCTGTTGCTGGTTTTGTGTAATTGTTGTGATGTTGTTGGTGTGTGTGTGTGTTGTTCTTCATGTCTGAGTGTGTCGGTGGTGCGTTGTAGTGTGCGTGACCGTAATTGGTCAATATGTCTTCACCAAGTTTGGCCGTCATCTGTTTCCATTCTGTAGGACCGTGGTCCGGTTATTTTTGTAATTGTTGCCGGTACCCACAATCAGTGGCCGGTGAGGTTTTTTGCGTATACTAGTTGTCCTGGTTTGAATTTGCGATACTTGCTCGAGGAGTTGGTTGGTTTTTTGGTGGCGTATGTTGGGTGTAATCTATCTAATTGTGATCTTAGTTTTCTGCCCATCAGTAATTCTGCTGGGCTTTAATTTGTAATGGAGTTTGGTGTGATGTGTTGTGAGCATTTTTTCGATTCTTTCTTGCATGTCCCCTGTGTCTAATTTATCTCATGTTTCCTTGGTATACCGGACCCTTCCGTTCATTGCCGGTCAGCCAGTCAGTTCATATCATATGCCAGTTTCTGCTATGAATTTTTCGAAGGGTAGTGCTGTAAATTGTGGGCCGTTGTGAATAGCTTTCGTAGCTGTTTGATGACTGCTTCGGTGGTCGTAGAGTGCATGATGCTTACTTCTTACCAATTGGAGTCAGCATCTACTACGATGAGGGATGTATGCCCTTTTGTTGGCCCCATGAAGTCTATATGTATTCGTGATCAGGGGCCCCTTGGCATTTCCCAGTTCAAGACAGGTGCTATAGGGGGTGCAGGGTGGGAGTTTTTACATTTCCCGCAAGTTTCGACCCATTTCCCAATATCTTTGTCCATCCCTGGCCACCATACATAGCTCCTGGCCAGGGATTTCATTTCACGATGCCCGGGTGGCCTTCGTGCAACATACACAATACCTGGTCTTGTAATTTTTCTGGTATTATAACCTGATCACCCCAGAGTATACACCCATTCAGTAATGACAGTTCGGTTTGTCTATTCTTGTACGGTTTGAAAATAATGTCTGTCTCATTTTCCAGCCACCCTTTTTCTACCCAGTTTAAAACTTGTAAAAATGTCTTGTCTTTTGCGGTCATTCTGGCGATGTCGGCTGTGGTTATCGGTAGGTTTGTCAAAGTCTTGATTGGTAGGGTGGAAGTGGTTGGTGATGGGTCAGTCTCTATGTCTGTTAAGGGGGCGCAGCTCAAAACGTCGACGTGCAAATGTTTTTTCCGGGCCGATGGATTAGGCTATAGTTGTATGCCGCCAGAAATTTGGACCACCTTGTCATTCTCAGCGACAGTATGTTAGAGGTGGCTCTGTTTCCAGTGAGTATACCTAAAAGGGGTTTGTGATTGGTCACAAGGGTAAAAGTCCTACCGTAAAGGTGTTCGTGGAAACGTTTTATGCCAGATATAGCCTCCAATGCCTCTCTGTCCAACTGGCTATAGTTCCTTTCAGTTTTTGAGAAGGTCTTTGAATAGAAGGCAATGGGGGGTTCTCTTCCATCTGGCAGGACATGGATAAGCATGGCCCCAATGCCAAACGGTGATGCATCGCAAGTAACTGTAAGCGGTAATGTCTTGCTGTATTGCATCAATACCGCATTGGAGGTGATGAGATCCTTTATTTTCTGGAACGCTGTCTCTTAACAGGTCCAGACGGCCGATTTGTCTAAGAGTCTATGTAGAGGTTCCGCCGTAGATGCCTTCTGTGGCAGAAAGATGTGATAAAAGTTTATGAGTCCCAGAAATGCTTGTAATTCAACTTTATTTTTTGGTCTAGGAGCCTCTTTGATTGCCTTGATCTTTTTTTCTGTGGGTGGATGACCTCTTTATCGATTTGGTACCCCAGGAATTTGACTTTTGATGTGGCCAATTTACACTTTTCTTTTTTTACCTTGAGTCCCACTTTTTGAAACCTTTGCAGGACCTCTCTGAGGCGGGCTTCTAATTGTCTCTTGTCATTAGCTGAGACAAGCACATCATCAAAATATGGGACTACTCCTTTTATCCCTTGTAATAATCGCTCCATTAGGCTTTGGAAAACTCCAGGGGCTACACTGACTCCGGATGGTAATCTTGTTCATTTGAATGCTCCCCTATGAGTCACAATAGTTTGTGCCTCTGCTGTTTCCGGGTCTACTGGCAATTGCTGGTAAGCTTGAGCAAGGTCGAGCTTTGCGAAGACCTTGCCCCTTCCCAGGGAGTGTAGTAGGTGTTGTACTACCGGAACAAAATAATATGCACTTTGCTGTAGCGCATGGTTAAGGGTAGCCTTGTAGTCCCCACAAATTATCACGGACCCATCTGGCTTAACTGGGGTCACAATTGGGGTCTCCCATTTAGCATGGTCAATTGGTTCCAGGATGCCTTGTTCTATAAGATTGTTTAATTCTTCGTCAATTTTGGGTTTTAGTGCGAAGGGGACTCACCTCGCCTTCAGCCTAATTGGAGCTATGGTTGGGTCTAAATTGAATGAGATAGGGGACCCTCGGTACTTGCCTAACTTTCCGTTGAAGACATCCTGGAACTCTCTCATCAGGTTCTCCTCCCAGTCTGCATCGGTGATGCGGTTAATGATGGTCACTCTGATTCCTAGGGCTTCGAACCACTCGAGTCCCAGTAGGCTTGGCCAGTTCCGGTCTACGATGGTTAGCAGCAATATTTTTGGATGCTCTTTGAAGGTTACCTGGAAGTGTCCAAGTCCGACTACTGGTATTCTGTTGCCTTGATAGTCTTTTAAAATCAGTGCTTGTTGTTCTAATTCAGCTTTGCTGATGTGCGGGACTAGTCTTTTGATGGTATCCCAGGATACCATCGATAGCTACGATCTGGAATCGACCTCCATCTTGCATTCTTGCCCCTTGATTCTGACCACCACATATACCTTCTGGCCATTAGTTGCGTTGGAATGGCCGATGGTGATGGTCTGATGCATTTCTTCTTTCCTGTAGCTCTCGATTGGCTGCTTCCCTTTGCCTTCACGATTTTCTCGGTTCCACGTCGTCCTCTCTTTCTGTCTCAGGGGTGTGTTGTCCCTTCTTCTGGGGCTGTAGCTTCTGCGGTTTCTGCATACACGTGCAATGTGGCCCCTCCATTTGCAGTACCGGAAAACGGTGTCTAAGCACTGGCACTCCAAACAAGGGTGGTCTCCTCCATAGCTGGCACACTGGAACCCTGACTTACAACCATTTTTCATTCGCTGCTCTCGCTCAGCCTGGAGCCTGTGGATTTCCTCTTCATCGTCCTCGTCGATTCTGGACGATCCACTGTCTGTGAAATGTGTGGCGGTCTTGTGAGTGCTTTTTACTTTCTTCTCGGTGCCCTGATTTGTTTCAGTTGATGTTTTTGGCGGGTTGGCGTTCATTTGCTGCATTTTTGCTGCTGATTTTTTGGTTTTTCTGCTGCCGTGGCTTCAGCAATAGCCTCGGTAACGATGATCTTCAGTCGGGTCAGCAGTCAGGTTTGTAGGGTAACGTCTCTCAGTCCAAGTACCATGCGATCCCTCATGGCTTCGTCCATGTTCAGGAATTCGCATGCTCCTCCAATGTCTCCGAGAGTGGCTACAAAATCTGTGATGCTCTCACCTTCCTTCTGGTCCCGTTTATAAAATTCATGTCTCCTGATGAGGCTGGAGACGGTCGGTGCATAGTGAGTCTTCATCAACTTCTCCAGGTCCAGCCAGGCCATTTGCTTAACGTCGTCTGGTTTTGCTAGTGCCTTGGCCATCTTAAACACTGTGGGGCCACAGTGTGTCAGGAATACAGCTCTTTTGTGATTGTCCAAGATTCCTTGCAGGTCGTTACTCTCCAAGAACATGAGGAATCTATTGATATAGGATTCCCAGTCCTCTGCTGCTGGGTTGAAGGGTGCGGGTGATGAGTTGGTTCCGGCCATTTCGTCTGCTCAGTTCTCGATTCCACATGCCCGACTGATCTCCTTCTCAGTATCCCACCTTCGTCACCAGTGTTCAGTTCATGGGAATGAGACTCAGAGATCAGTGTAACTTCAGCTCTTTTATTTAGTTCCGAAAGTCTGTGTTAACCAGGAGCCACGACAGCTCTTTTTGTAGAGAGCTGCTCACGGCTAGTGTCCAATGACAGCTACTTGTTTTTCCCGTTGCTTGAATTGGCCAATCATAGCCCTGCTATGACTGGCCAATCAGCATCGAGAAAAGTAGCCAATCAGCGTCGTCCAATAGGAATAGCCTATTTGAAGTATGTTAATATGGAACACTATTCTTTGGTTTTAGATGGCTTTGCAGGAAGGCTTTGTCTGAGGTCAGGAAGGGTCTTATATGATTAGAGAAAGAGATGAACTGTTTCTGACTGTGATTATGACCAAAAGTTGGAGATGGGGCAGTGCAGTCCATTATTAGATTTAGTTTGTTAGATTTATTTTTGTTTCTACTTGCTATCTTCCTACTTGGTAAATTGCTTTCTCTCATTCTGCTTGCTGGAACATGAGATCATATACATCCTAATTTCCACAGCGCCATTCTGTTTTAGCTTCCAGTTCATTTGCTTGTACAAACACAGCAGGCCATCTGAAATCAAAGGACTGCTTTCTCAGTCTTTTCCATAGTAAAAGAATTTGGCTTTGGAGCCCCACTAGTTGATCATAAGATACCATCTGAGGATCAATGAAATAAGAATTATTAGATGGTTAATCTGGTACTATTCTTTGGAAGAATTATTTTGTCATCAAACAGAAATGAATTGTATATAAACTAATGAGTAAAATCTTCTATTTTGGGGACATTCTATCTATCTATCTATCTATCTATCTGTCTATCTATCTATCTATCTATCTATCTATCTATCTATTCATACATAAAATAAATTGAATTATGAAGTTAAAGACATTAAGCCTGTCAGCTGGAAAGTTGACAGCCTGGATTCGAAACCTGAGTGCCACATGGTGGGGTACTTGCCCCAGCTCCTGCCTATTTAGCATAGAACATAGAATAATACAGTTGGAAGGGACCTTGGAGGTCTTCTAATCCAAACCCCTGCTTAAGCAGGAGATCCTATACTGTTTCAGACAAGTGGCTGTCAGGTCTTTTCTTGAAAGATTCTAGTGATGAAGCACCCACAACTTCTGAAGGCAAACTGTCCCACTGGTTAATTGTTCTCACCATAAGCAAATTTTTCTTTAGTCCTAGGTTGCTTCTTGATTAGTTCCATCCATTGGTTCTTGTCTTGCCTTCTGATGCTTTGGAAAGTATGCTAATATGAGTAGATAAATAGATACCACTTTGTTGGGAAGGTTGCATGTGCATGTGCCTCGGCCACATAATCATGGAAAAGTCTCCAGACAACATTGGCTCCCTCGGCTAAGAAACAAAGATGAGACACAACTGGACAGGGGAAACCTTTACTTTTATGTGATTTGGGTTTAGGGTAAGTTGTTTTGTTTCTGTATCTATAATCTATAATCTATAATCAGCCACATAAGCAAAGAAATCCAACAGACGATCATCCCAAGAGAAAAATCTTCTAGATGCCCCAAATTATACGGCCTCCCAAAAATACACAAAGAAGGCATACCTCTCAGACCCATAGTCAGCTCCATAGGAGCACCATTACAAAACCTAGCTAAATACTTAGCAAAACACCTACAGCAACATGCTGAAACCGCAGCTTCATATGTACAAAACTCATACCACTTCTTAGAAATGATCAAAGATCTACACGTAGAACAAGAAGATCTGCTTGTAAGTTTCGACGTGGTTTCACTATTCACTCAAGTCCCAATAAAAGAAACTCTTGAAATAATCAAAAATAAATACAAACCAGCTAAAGACCTCATGGAACTAACAGAACACTGCCTAACCAACACATATTTCATATACAAAGGACAAAGATACAAGCAAATTGAAGGAGCCCCTATGGGATCACCACTGTCACCCGTCATTGCAAACCTGTTCATGGAAGAATTCGAATCCAGAGCCCTGGCTAATGCCACCCACAAACCCAAACTATGGCTAAGATACATCGATGACACATTTGTGATTTGGCCCCATGGAAAAGAAAACCTAAACAATTTCCTAACACACCTAAACAACACACACCCCAAAATCAAGTTCACCATGGAAACGGAAATAAACAAACAACTACCATTCCTAGATGTACTAATCTACAAAAGAACAGATGGCACACTGGGACACACCATATACCAAAAGAAAACACACACCAACCGCTACCTCAACGCCCAATCCCACCACCACCCAGCACAGATAAATTCCGTACCGAAAACACTAATTACCAGAACCAAACGCCTGGCAGATAAGACACATATAAAGACTGAACTATGCACCCTGACTGAAATATTGACAGCCAATGGCTTCCACAAAAACAAAATCACCAACCTGATCCACAAAAACACACCAAGACTTAACAGAGACCTAGAAGATCAACAGATCCATGGAACAGCTGTCCTGCCCTACATAAGAGGTACCACAGATAAAATCAGTAAGATACTACACAGGCATCACATCAAGACTGCCTTCAAAACAGACAAAAAAATAGCAGCCATCCTGAGGAACCCCAAAGACAAAATTGACCTGGAAAACCAAGGCATATACGAAATTCCCTGTACATCATGCCTGGCCACATACATTGGACAGACCAATAGAAGAATAAGTACCCGCCTAGATGAACACAACAAAGCAGTAAAAAAGCTGGAACACACCTCCTCACTAGTCCAACACATGAAAACCACAGGTCACAACATCAACTTCAATGGCACTAAAACCCTAGCCACTATAGAAAACCCCAGCCACAGAATCATCAGAGAAGCCATAGAGATTGAAAAAAGACCTGACAGCATGAATAGAAGAGATGATTCCACCAGACTGTCAATCATTTGGAAGCCTGCACTCTCGAATAGAAAGATCTCCATGCCACAAGCCAGGCAAACACCTGGGCAAAAACAGACTCCCTCTGATAGCTCCAACCCAAGCACCCCCCCCCACCAGACACCCAGGTGAAACCCAGCTTGCTAATGAATAGCAGCTTGCTAATGAAGAGCAGCCGTCCCTTCACACAGAGCCAAGCTGCACTAAAAGCCTCCAACACAAGAACAGAGTGTTGCCAGCCAATCAAAGCCACAAAACAGACAGAAGAAACCAGAAACACCAATCAATCAAACTCCAAGTCCAATGAATACAGATCCAGGCTCCCAACCAATCAGAATGGACCAGCCTCAAATTTAAAACCAGGAGTTGTAAGACCCATATCCATACAGAAGCCTGATGATGGCAGATGAGATTCTGCTGAAACGTTGCTACAACTTTAACAGAACTACAATGACGTGGGATAATACCCGAAGGAAGCTAAACAGCACATACATACATACATACATACATACATACATACATACATACATATATATATATATACATACAGAGAGAGAGAGAGAGAGAGAGAGAGAGAGAGAGAAAGAGAAAGAGAGAGAGATTCTGATATGTATGCATGTATGTATGTACGTATTTATGTGTGTTTGTGTGTATGTATGGATAGATAGACAGACAGACAAATAGACAGATAGATATGGATATGGATATGTTAGATTTATTTACATCACTTTTCCTCTAATTTCAAAATATAATCAGTTGAAACTTGATGTTCTGTATCTCTTTTGCTGGCTTGAGAGGCATTTAAAATTATGTCCTAATATAACATGTCCTAATATCTTGTCTGTTCCTTAGCAAGGAAACACTGATCCAAAAAAATATATTAATTCATAATGACAATTTTTTATGAAGCGTATTGACAGTTCTACTAGAATAAAGCTGTTTATGAAAGCCCTTGTAAGACTGTAGCTGTATCAACACAGGGGGAGGAAGAAATATGAAACATAAATTTCTAATTGTTCATCCATAATGAATGTTCATAAGTGAGTTGTTTCATTGTTTACTGAGATTTTTTTCCTTCAGTGGAGGAAATATGATATTCTGGCATTTTATGTACATTGCTTAATAAAGACTTATAATTGGATGTACATCATTAAAAAAAAGTTCATTCACCTGGAATAGTATTCATTTAATATTCTTCCATAATAAGGCTGAAAAAGGAAATGAATCATTTATTCATGCAAAACTAGCTCACATGAATAATTTATTTACCTATGTTTGATGATGCAGAAGAATTCACTTTTCTTTGGTATTGAGATTGTGGCAGTGGTGCTTTCATCACTGCTGAAAGCTGCTTTCTTTCCAGTGATTTATTTGGAACTGGTCTTAAAGAGGCAAAAATGTTCACTTATATGGGCATCATTGCCTTCACTTCAATGGGCTTTATTTATCTTGCTGTCACTCTTTGGGTTATATAGTATTATGATCCCATCACATTTCAATGATTCTTGCATGGATGGGATCATTCTAGGAAAGTGATGGAACAGCTAACTAGTTTAAAGGACATGAAAAGGGAAAAAAAACCTAGTAAAATATAGACTTTCATTCCTTTATGTTGTTCATTTTTCTGCTACTTTTTCAAAATGCTTTTTGAGCCCAAACTTTAAGATGACACTCTCACATTGCAAAGTGATACATTCAAGCGTCCAGGATATTTTGCCTTTTGTTAATACAGATGAATATATTAAGAATATCTTCAGCCTATCCACTTAGCATAAAGATTTACTTCCATATATGATGCTTAAGGCCCTGTCACACTGGCTGACATTTTTGCAAAACGTTTGTAAAAAGGACACAGCGGATGAGAAAAATGTTCCATCCGTTGTTATCCGCTCTCAAAAGTGCCCCGAATTTGCATAACCAGAGAGGACAACACAGAAAGGAACGTACGGGGGGAGGATGCAGGGCGGATGGAAAGTGGATGCGGAACGGAAGCCTAGCAGATGGAAGCAGATGAGAGCGGATGACACATCCGCAAGGCTTCCGGGAGACCGCAGCAAAGTGGACGCGGAGCAGATACAGCGGATGCAGAGTGGACGCTGAGCGGATGAAGCAGATGCAGAGCGGAAGCCTAGCGGATGAAGCGGGTGCAGAGCGGAAGCCTAGCGGATGCCTAGCGGATGCCTAGCGGATGCCTAGCGGATGCCTAGCGGATGCCTAGCGGATGCCTAGCGTTCACTGCGCATGCGGGGAGGATGCATTGTGTCAGCCCCGCGGATATAAAGGGAGACAGCTCCCAAGCAGGTCAACATTCAGAGGAAAGACCTGCTACCAGACACATCGACTGCCTGCCTGCCAGCCTGCCAGCCTGCCTGTCTACCTGCCTGCCAGACTGCCTGCCTGCCTGCCTGCCTGCCAGCCTGCCAGCCTGCCAGCCTGCCAGCCTGCCAGCCTGCC
>BLBF01000003.1:25067375-25124910 GCA_015471245.1 Laticauda colubrina | reverse complement strand
TATCTGTGTGCCTATCTGACTAACGCTGCACATTCTGTTTAGCTTGTTTACCTAACCCTGGTTGGGGAACCCAGGCTTAACAATTGGTATATGATATAATATAATAATACAACATAATATAATACAACATAATATAAATGCTTTTCCAGTCTAAGAATATGGGAATCTGCAGCATTAGATGAAGATGAACAGTTTTGTCCAAGAATAGATGAAGGGCGACTCTTTTATCTCCCCTTTTCTTCAGCCACTAAGCAACTGGGCCCAGTCTGCTCAATGGCACATTCATCAGATTTACAAAGCTAATGCTAATACTTCTGTGTTTTTTATTGTTGTCTATTTGACTAGGAACAAACTCTCTTTAAAAAGTTATTAGCAGTTCTCAATGCCTTGCTTAAAAATTAATTTTTTCTTTTAATGTTAATTGCATTTTGATTTTGTTTATAGATTTACATTCTTTACCTCAGCCCAGTGGTGGGATTCAATTTTTTTTACTACCAGTTCTGTGGGCGTGGCTTAGGTGTGGCTTATTGGGCTTGGCTTGGTAGGCATGGCAGGGGAAGGTTACTGGAAAATCCCCATTCCCTTCCCCACTCCACTAACCTGCTTTCCAGCTCCGGTTCTCTTGTGCAGGGCAACAAAAGAAGACGCAGCTAATCAGCTGGGACTTGGGAGGCAGAGAATAGATGGGATGGGGGCAGGCAGAAGTGGTTTTTGCCAGTTCTCCAAACTACTCAAAATTTCTGCTACCTGTTCTCCAGAACTCGTCAGAACTTGCTGATTACCACCTCTGTCTCAGCCTAATGAATGGAACAGGGAATGAGAACCTGATGCACAGTTGAGCTCATCTTAAGATGGGGAAAATGGATGGTTACCTTGCTAAGAGCTCTAGCAGTAAAGCCAGATTTATTGTTCACCAAATTTATTTTTATGCTTTGGTTCACAGCATTCCAGCTTTGAGATAAACAACCAGTTTGAGCTAATGTATATACATTGCTAAATCTGATTTCAGCAAGTCTTGTTTCATTTTTGCAAATATGCCAACCTAATAAAAATGCAAGCACAAAATGTACATGGCTTTTGTGACTTAAATAGCAGATCCATGAATTCTTGAATACCACTGTAAACAACTATGAGAAAAACAAGATTAAATATTTCTCACTCTAGTCCTGTAAAAAATTATGCTCCCTCGAATATTCTGTTTATATTTCAAAGGAACTTCCTGTTTATCTGAAATGGAAACATCCTTTAAAATGAATGATTTTTTCCGGTGAGACCAGTCTATCAGTGCAATCTGGACTACCCAGTTATGGGACAAGTCTACATCCAGCCCACTTTGAATTCCTTTGATTCCATTGATTCCATAGTGGCTTAGTGGTTAGAGAGGGCCGTAAAGCACTATGAAGTAGTATATAAGTCTAAGTGCTATTGCTATTCTTATCTACTACCAATTTGCTTTGACTGTTAATAGTTCAGATTCTTGTAGAGAACATAAGCTTGCAATAAATCTTTATATTCATTTGATTTGCCTGGACTTTCTGATTTTTCTTGCACTTGTTTCTCTCTAAAGTGGGCAGATTTTCTTATTTATTTATTTATTTATTTATTCATTCATTCATTCATTCATTCATTCATTCATTCATTCATTCATCCACTCATTCATTCATTCATTTAAGTAAACTTGGCCCAATAAATTGTTACAATAAAATTATTGTTGCTGTCTTGATTTTTTAAAAAGAAAATGCAGTGAATATTTTTATTTACTTATTTATTAAATTTATCTGCTCTTTATTTTGAAGAGAATCTATTGCCCCTCTATTCATACATTCCATTTAATTGATTGGTTTACAATTTTTTTTGTGCTTCCATTTGGTAGTCATTTGACTATACTTATTATTCATTCATGCTTTAAGAAATAATCATATTTTACTCAATTTATTTTGTGACAATTCATATTATCATCCCAAATCTATCCTAAAATCATTTTGTAGATATAAGAAAAAAACCCAACATCTTAATATATTTAGTATTTTCTAAAAGTCTACATATTTTATTACTATATTTTATTATCTAACCATTGATAGAATAGATCCCAAATTTTATAAAATTGTTTATCTTCTTGCTCTCTAATTTCAAATGTCAATCTATTCATTTCATCACATTCCAATATTTTCTTAATAGTTTCCTCCTGTGATGGTATTTTCTCATTTTTCCAGTTTTTAGCAAATACAATCCTAGCTACTGTTAATATATTTACAATCAGGTATTTCAAGTCTTTA
The DNA here is from genome assembly GCA_015471245.1 of Laticauda colubrina. Lineage (NCBI taxonomy): Eukaryota > Metazoa > Chordata > Lepidosauria > Squamata > Elapidae > Laticauda > Laticauda colubrina. Next base: position 25,122,634 of record BLBF01000003.1, on the reverse strand, counting down.
CTATATATTTCAGGTAAAATTCCCAATAAAAATATCTCTGGTTTTCCAACCTATATGTTTTTTTTATCATTTTTTCCAACCATGTGTGGATTTTAGTCCAGTATTTTTTAGCATCTGCACAAGTCCACCACATATGGTAATATGAGCCAGGTGTCTGATGACATTTCTAACATTTTTCGGATTTATTCTTTTTTTTTTTTTTGGTTAAGTTTTATTGATTTCTAAGGACAAACAAAAACAAACAAAACAAAAACATCCAGCTTTCTTCCATAAACATACAAACAGTGTGTCGGTTGGTTTACAAATTTTTTGTGCATCGATTTCATAGTCTCAATTACAGTTACATTACATAATAACTCATATTATCATAAATTGAATATCCTAGTATTATTATTAATCAATCATTTGACTATAATTTTGTTCATTCATACTTTGCGAGATAGCTATATTTAGTTTATTTTATAACAATTCATATAATCCTTCTAAATCTATCCTAAAAACATTTTATATATGTAATAATAATAATAAAAAAGAAATACATCTTTATATATTCATTATTTTCTATAATTCTACATATTCTATTACTATATTTTGTTATCAAGCCATTGATAGAAAAGGTCCCAAATTTTGTAAAGCCCATGTCACACTGGCCAACGGATGCAAAAAGGACACAGCGGACGAGCAAAATGTTACATCCGTTGTTATCCGCTCTCAAAAGGGGCAAAAATTTGCATAACCGGAGTGGATAACACGGACGCGGAGAGGACGCAGGGCGGATGCAAAGCGGATGCGGAACGGAAGCCAAGCAGATGGAAGCAGATGGGAGCGGATGGCACATCCGCAGGGCTTCCGGGGGGCCTCAGCGAAGCGGACGTGGAACGGAAAGAGCGGATGCAGAGCGGATGCCGAACGGATGAAGCAGATGCACAGCGGATGCACAGCGGAAGCCTAATGGATGCCTGGCGTTAATTGCGCATGCAGGGAGGATGAATTGCGTCAGCCCCACGGATATAACGGAAGCAGCTCAGAAGCAGGTCGCCATTCAGAGGAAAGACCTGCTGCCGGACACATCGACTGCCTTGCCTGCCCTGCCTGCATGTCTGCCTGCCAGCCTTGCTGCCAGCCTTGCTGCCAGCCTTGCTGTCAGCCGGTCTGCCTGCCAGCCTTGGTGCCTGCCTTCCTGCCAGCCTTGGTTTACGTCTGCCTGCCAGCCTTGGTGCCTGCCTGCCTGCAAGCCTTGGTGCCAGCCTTCCTGCCAGCCTTGGTGCCTGCCTGCCTGCCAGCCTTGGTGCTTGCCTCCCTGCCAGCCTTCCTGCCTGCCTTGGTGCCAGCCTCCCTGCCAGCCTCCCTGCCAGCCAGCAACCCCACAACCATGCGGAAGCACAGCAAGCCTCAGCCATCTGCTGCCAGCCCTGGCAAGAGGGACAGGGCTATCATCCTTCCCCCTGGCCCTCACTCTGGTTCTGCTGGGGCTTCTGCAGCATGGACTCGCTCTTCAGGGGCTGGGGCTCCTGCTGCTTCTGCTTCTGGAGGAGCTGATGACAAGCACTCCAGCACCAGCCACCTCCAGAGAACCTGGACCCTTCACCTGTGAGACTGAGCGACCAAGAGGAGTGCCAGAGACTCATTTTTGTCTTATAGCTTGTTGTTGATAAAGTCTATTTTTGATTCACACACTTGCTTCATTTCTTTTTTGTAATAAAGTCTTGCTGGAAACTTTTAAAAATGGTTTAAGCCTTTGCATGCTTGTGGGATGGGTTACCTTGGGATGGGTAATAGCTGTGGGATAGATAAACCTCCATTGCAAGCATAGTGGGACTGTATGGTCCATCCTCCCAGGTGCCACACCTATGGCCCTTTATTATCAATAATAATGTAATAATTATTCACACATGTCAACATAAACACAACGCTTTATTAAACGCCCTGTTTATTGTAGCCCAACCAAACATACATGGCCCAATCTCATCCGTGTGATGAGACAGGCTGAAGGAAGCATCCATTAAGCATCTACCATCCTGTCTTGCCACTCCACTGCTCCAGCTGGGGAGTTGCACCATTGTCTCAGGAGGTTGCGCTGCTTCTTTGCTTCATGTGAGGCTCTGTTGGGGCCTTGCACATCCTCAGTGTCGATCAGTTTCGCCCTTGGCTCCATTCCCCAGGCTCCATGTCCCCATTGCCTTGCTGGAGGTCTACGAGCCTGTTCTGCAAGACTGGGTAGCGGGTGCGCATGAGATTGTGCAGGATGCAGCAAGCTTCCATGATCCTCCTCACAGTCCTGAGCTCCACCATCAGCTTGTTGTACAGTCCATACTCTGCTCTTCTGGCGAACCATCTTTGGACCCAGACTCTTTTTGGCTGCCTCTTTTTCTTCTCTCAGTAGTGTTCACAGAGCCTGCAGATGGCTTCGCTCTGTTGCAGAACGATGGTGGCTGCCGAAAGGACTTTGTTACAATCCACGGTGGACATGACTGGATGCTGTGGAAGAGGAAGAGCCAGATGAAGGCTGCAGAGGTCTGCACTGCTGGGCTGCTGTTCTGAAAGTGAGATGCAGGCGAGTTGCTCCCCCTTTTTATAGGCAGTATAGGTTTTCCGCTAGGCATCCTCTAGGCATCCTCTAGGCATCCTCTAGACATCCTTAATATCCGAGATAGGTCCCCTCTGCGAACGTTTTTTCCACTTTAAATGCTTTGTTTCAGTTCTGCATCCGCTAGGCATCCGTTCTGCATCCATTCCGCGTCCGTTCTGCTTCCTCCCTGCATCCAGGCGGATGGAGTTGCGCGGATGCACAGCGGATGCCTAGCGGATATAGCGGATGTGTAACGGATGCGTAATGGATGCCTAGCGGATGCGTAGCGGATGCAGAACGGACGAACTGGATACATTTTCTGCGCAAAAGTTTTAGGCAGCCCAAAACTTTCGGAGCGGATGAAACGTCAATAAACGGATGCTGGACGGATAGGGAGGAAGCCAAACGGAGGCAGTGAGTACATCGCGTTTTCGAATGGATGGCAAGGTTTTTTGTCCGTTTTACATCCTCTTTGCATACGTTGGTTCAGTGTGACATGGGCTTAAAATTGTTTATCCTCTTGTTCTCTAATTTCAAATGTCAATCTACTCATTTCAGCACATTCCAGTATTTTCTTGATAATTTTCTCCTGTGATGGTATTTTCTCATTTTTCCAATTTTTAGCAAATACAATCCTAGCTGCTGTTAATACATTTACAATCAAATATTTTAAATCTTTGCTGTATGTATCAGGTAGAATTCCCAATAAAAATATATCTGGTTTTAAATCTATATGCTTTTTAGTCATTTTTTTCCAACCACGTGTGGATTTTTGTCCAATATTTTTTTTTGATCTGCACAGGTCCACCACATATGGTAATATGAGCCAGGTATCTGATGACATTTTCAACATCTTTCGGATTTATTCTTGAACATTCTTGCTGCTCTTGTTGGGGGAAAATGCCACCTGTAAAACATCTTATTCAAATTTTCTTTTTATGCTGTTGACATTGTCATCTTATAATTTTGAGATCACAATTTTTGCCATTTCTCTAGATCAATCCCATATCCAAAATTCTTCCCCTAAGCAATCATAGTTTCTTTAACTTGTTCTTCTTCTAGTTTAATTTCTAGTAAATATCCATACAATTTTTTAATCACCTTTTCATCAATACCTGTCAAAATCTTATCTAAATTAGTCAGTTTATCATAAAAACCTTCTGTTTTGGAATCTTTATCGTATCTTGAATGTATTTGCATATATGAAAACCAATTCATCTTTATACCTTGTTCCTCTAGTTTTTGTATAGATTTAAGTTCATCCTTTTCATTCAATATTTCACCATATCAAACTGTTTGTTCCTTTTTATATGTTATAGGATAAGAAAATGCTTCAATAGTCGATAGCCAGACTGGAATTTTCAAATAACATTGTCTTTTAATCTTCTCCCAGTTTAACCACAGAGACTCCCGTACATAATGTCTTCTAAAATACTCTTTATTTTAGTGCCTTTGTACCATAAAAAAGCATGCCATCCTAACAACAGATCATGTCCTTCTAATGTCAACAATCTAGTATTTCTTAATGTTATCCATTCCTTAACCCACATCAGATTTGTAGCTTGGTAATATAACTCCCAATTAGGCAAACCAAATCCACCTCTTATTCTAGCATCTTGCAAAAGTTTTAATTTTCTTACCTTGCCATATATATTTCAACACAATTTTATTCAAATCTTCAAAGTAATCTTTTCCAAGCCTAACTGGAATTGTCTGAAACAAATATAAAATTCTGGGTAATATATTCATCTTGATTATTGATATTCTCCCTATTAATGACAGTTGTAAATTTTCCCATTTCACCAAATCTAGTGCTATCTGCTGTTTGAGTTTGATATAACTATTCTTTTTTAATGTACTGCATCTTGCTGTCAAATATAAAGCCAAGTACTTGATCTTATTTGTGACCTGAATCTTCAATAAGTCTGCCAGTTCTTCCTTTTGTCTAGATTTCATGTTCTCTGTCAAGATCTTTGTCTTATCTTTATTTATTTTCAAACCAGCCACCTTACCATACGTCTCTATCTTTTCTATCAATTTTGGTGCTGTTTCTAGTGGAACTTTCAAGATAAAAACCAGGTCACCTGCAAATGCTTGCAACTTAAATTCTTCTTTTTTAATTTTCATCCCTTTTATGTTCTTTTCATCTCTAATATTTCTATTTAGCACTTCCAAAGTTAACACAAATAACAAAGGTGACAGTGGGCACCCTTGCCTTGTTCCTTTTCTTATGTCAATAGAGTCTGTCATGTCTCCCTCTATCATTACCTTTGCCGTTTGCTCAAGATATATAGCTTCTATTGCTTGGATAAATTTTCTAGTAAAGCCCATCTGTTCCAACAGTAATAATATTAATCACCAATTCACATTATCAAATGCCTTCTGTGCATCGAGAAATACCAAAGCCATTTGTTTTTCAGGATGAGCCTCATAGTATTCCAAAATGTTCAAAATTATTCTCATATTGTCTTTAATTTGTCTCTTTGGCAGAAATCCATTTTGATCAGGATGAATAAAATTATTTAAGTATTTTTTAAATCTTTCTGCCAATATTGAAGCAAAAATTTTATCGTCTGCATTTAGTAGGGAAATAGGTCTATAGTTCTTGATTTGTAATGGATTGGTCTCCTCTTTTGGAACAAGTGTGATGTAAGCTTCTGACCATGATTTAGGTATCTTCTTCTTTAACATAACTTCATTCATAACTTCTACCAATGGAAAGTTCAATGTTTCTTTGTAATGTTTTGTAAAATTCTGCCGGAAGTCCATCTGGGCCTGGTGCCTTTCCATTATTTTGCTTCTTGAATGCTTCAGTTAATTCCATCATTGTTATATTGCTTTCTAACATTGTTTCAATCTCTTTCGGTATCTGGGATAAATTAGGATTCTGTAAATACTGTTTAACTCTTTCCTCATCAATATTCTCTTGTATATGTAGTTTCCCATAATAGTCTCGAATGATTTCCTTCTTCTCTTTACTACCATAGCGAACTTGACCTTGATCATCTATTAATTGCAATATTTTCCTTGATTCTTTCTCCTTTTTCAGTTTGTATGCTAACCATCTACCTGGTTTATTTGCGTCTTCAAAGTAGTAGTGGGGGAGCGGAGCTGGCATCACGATGTTATGGCATGTGATCTTGGAGGTCTGAGAGCGCTGCCAATATCTTTGCTCCTGGACGGTCCAATTGGATCTAAACTGTCCCGAACAGATGGTGAAAGTGAAGAACTCATCCTGTCAATCCCAGGGATACCACAAAGTCCCTGGTAGATCCAGGAGAAGCTCTTCTTGCCAGTGGCAGAGAGGTAGCCATTAAAGCTGCTGAAGTTGGGACAGCTCTGAAATGGAAGAGAACAGAAAGAGAGAGTGTGCCGGTTTGGTGAGAATTTTTCCTTTATTCTAAGACCTGAAAGGACACCCTAAGGAAAAGAAAGAATCTGTAAAAGTTTTGACAGAAGTGATTAAGCGGCAATTTTAAACAGGAATGTCAAAGTAATGTTTTTTTCTCATTGCCGGATTTTCTATACATGATCTTATGTTTTGAAACTGGACTGTTTTTTTTTTCCATTAATTTTTTTTCTCCTTTTTGATTTTGCAACAAAAATTGTGAGCTTTTAAAGGTTTGTGGTCTTGCTTTTCAAATTATATTGCTCAATGAAATCTAACATTGAATTGCAGGAGAGGAGAAAACTAATTATAAAGAAAGAAGAAAACGTGATCCAAAAAAACCCTTTAAAGACATCCATTCCTATTTCTGCATGTGTTCATTAGTTTACTCCACTGTTTGTATTAAATAAATGATGCCATTGGCTTGAGGTGAGATGACAAATTTGATGCTCATTGGTTCATTTGATACAGATTTAAAGAATGAGTCACCAGATTTCCCAGGCTCAATGGTACCATTTTAGGAGAAGAGACGTTACTGGTTCAGTGTACTCAACACTCCTAATTTCATGGGCAAGTTAATTATTTTAGGGAAGCCTGTATTCCTTATAGACTCACTAAATGAGTTTAGTAACGTATACTAAAAAGGAGAGAGAAAGACTTTGATCTTTCTTTTTAGGCTCTGTAGAACTTACAGGAGACATAAAAATCCAAATTGCTAAATTTGACAAAGGTGTCTCTAGCCCAGCATTGTCTTCCCACATTACCAACCTGGTGGTGGGTAGAGAAAAACTAGATTTTCAAATAGCTTACTTTATTTTATTTTTTTGCAAAGCCCTTCTTTTTTGTTTGAATATATTTAAAGATCAATCTATATGCATTTTCCTATTTTGATGAAGAAAATGACACAATGACTCACTCTGTTCAACACTAGGCTTTATTACTCCTCCAATTGCCTTATTTGAATATCTCTTACTTGACTTTGTTTAGAATGCTTGGTAGCTGCAGTTGGTGTAGTGGTCAAGGTTTTGGTGGAACATCTAGTCATACATTGCTAAGCAACTATACTGTCTGAAATTAGCTACGAGTTTATGAGCCACTGTGGCACAGTTGTTAGAGTGCAGGACTACAAACTACTTCTGCTGACAGTCAGCTGCCTGCAATTTGGCAGTTTGAATCTCACCCGGTTCAAGGCTGACTCAGCCTTCCATCCTTTCGAGGTGGGTAAAATGAGGACCCAGATTGTTGGGGGCAATATGCGGAGTCTGTAAAGCACTTAGAGAGGGCTGTAAAGCACTGTAAAGGCCCTGTCACATTGCCCAACTGATGCAAAACATTAGTAAAAAGAACACAACAGACGAGAAAAATGTTCCATCCATTGTTATCCGCTCTCAGAAGGGGCGAAAATTTGCATAACCGGAGCGGATAACACGGAAAGGAACAGACGTGGGGAGGACGCAGGGCAGATGGAAAGCGGATGCAGAACAGAAGCCCAGCGGATGGAAGCGGATGGGAGCGGATGGCACATCCGCAAGGCTTCCGGGGGACCTCAGCAAAGTGGACGCAGAACAGATACAGTGGATGCACAGCGGACGCCGAGCAGATGAAGTGGATGCAGAGCAGAAGCCTAGCGGATGCACAGCAGAAGCCTAACAGATGCCTAGCGTTAATTGCGCATGCGGGGAGGATGCATTACGTAAGCCCCGCAGATATAAGGGAAGCAGCTCGGAAGCAGGCCACCATTCAGAGGAAAGACCTGCTGCCGGATGGATTGACAGCCTTGCCTGCCCTGCCTGCATGCCTGCTTGCAAGCCTTGCTGAAAGCCTTGCTGCCAGCCTTGCTGTCTGCCTGCCTGCCAGCCTTGCTGCCAGCCTCCCTGCCAGCCTTGCTGGCTGCCTGCCTGCCAGCCTTGCTGCCAGCCAGTCTGCCTGCCTGCCAGCCTTGCTGCCAGCCAGTCTGCCTGCCTGCCAGCCTTGCTGCCAGCCAGTCTGGCTGCCAGCCTTGCTGCCTGCCTTCTTGCAAGCCTTGGTTCATGTCTGCCTGCCAGCCTTGGTGCCTGCCTGCCTGCAAGCCTTCCTGCCAGCCTTGGTGCCTGCCTCCCTGCCAGCCTTCCTGCCAGCCTTGGCGCCAGCCTTCCTGCCAGCCTTGCTGCCTGCCTGCCTGCCTGCCAGCCTGCCTGCCAGCCTTCCTGCCAGCCTTGGTGCCTGCCTGCCTGCAAGCCTTGGTGCCTGCCTGCCAGCCTTGGTGCCTGCCTGCCTGCCAGCCTTCCTGCCAGCCTTGGTGCCTGCCTCCCTGCCAGCCTTCCTGCCAGCCTTGGTTCCTGCCAGCCTCCCTGCCAGCCAGCAACCCCACAACCATGCGGAAGCACAGCAAGCCTCAGCCATCTGCTGCCAGCCCTTGCAAGAGGGACAGGGCTACCATCCCGCCCCCTGGCCTTCAATCTGGTTCTGCTGGGGCTTTTGCAGCACGGGCTCGCTCTTCTGGGGCTGGGGCTTCTGCTGCTTCTGCTTCTGGAGGAGCTGATGACAAGCACTCCAGCACCAGCCATCTCCACAGAACCTGGACCCTTCACCCCTGAGACTGAGTGACCAAGAGGAGTACCAAAGACTCATTTTTGTTTTATAGCTTGTTGTTGATAAAGTCTATTTTTGATTCACACACTTGCTTCATTTCTTTTTTTAATAAAGTCTTGGTGGAAACTTTTAGAAATGGTTTAAGCCTTTGCATGCTTGTGGGATGGGTTAAGATAGCAGTGGGATGGGTTGAGATAGCAGTGGGATGGGCAAGGATACCTTTGGAATGGGTAATAGCTGTGGGATAGATAAACCTTCAGTGCAAGCATAGTGGGACTGGATGGTCCACCCTCCCAGGTGCCACACCTATGGCCTTTTATTATCAATAACAATGTAATCAATCATCCACACATGTCAACATAAACACAACTCTTTATTAAATGCCCTGTTCATTGTAGGCCCACCCAACATACATGGGCCAATCTCATCAGTGTGATGAGGCTGAAGGAAGCATCCATTAATCATCTATCATCCTGTCTTGCCACTGCACTGCTCCAGCTGGGGAGTTGCACCAATGTCTCAGGAGGTTGCGCTGCTTCTTCCCTTCACGTGAGGCTCTGTTGGGGCCTTGCACATCCACAGTGTCTATCAGGTTTCGCCCTTGCCTCCATTCCCCAGACTTCATGTCCCCATTGCCTTGTTGGAGGTCCACTAGCCTGTTCTGCAAGACTGGGTAGCGGGTGTGCGTGAGATTGTGCAGGATGCAGCAATCTTCCATGATCCTCCTCACGGTCTCTGGGCGATACTGCATGGTGGTGAGACATACCTGGAACATGTTGGCCAGGATGCCAAAGGCGTTCTCCACCACCCGCCTTGCCCTGGACAGTCTGTAGTTGAAGATCCTCTCTTCACAGGTGAGGCATGTGGAAATGTAGTGCTTCATGAGGTAGGCTGTGAGGGAGAAGGCGTCACCCCCCACGATGAAGTAGGGCACATCTTGCGTGTCGTTGGGCAGGGGTTCTGGATCTGGGAAGCCCACGATGAGGTTGCCTTCCAGCCCCTCCTTGAGGTGACTGTAGTTGTATACTTGGGCATCTGAAGATGAGCCGTCGCCTGAAGCATCGATGTACATGAAGCTGTAGTCAGCATCGACCATGGCGAAGAGGATGATGCTGAAGAATCCCTTGTAGTTGTGATAAGAGGACCCTGAGTTGGCTGGCGCTTTGCAGGCCACGTGCTTGCCATCTATGGCTCCTATGGTGTGGGGGAAGTTCCACCTCTGATACCACTGCTCTGCAACTTTCTTCCATCCTTCTTCAGTGGAGGGGCACTGAAGGAGCTCCTCCTTGTATTCTTCGATGATGGCCTGCACCACTTCTCTGACCACAATGCTGATGGTGTTGTGTGGCACCCTCCAGCCCTACTGCATGCTCCTGTAGGTGGTCCCTGAGGCCAGGTGGTGCAGAGTGAGTGCCACCTTGAGCCCAGGTTCCAGGCTGGGCTGGAAGTTGGTGTTTGCCTTGGTCAACCTGGGTGTCAGCCGCTGCACAACTTCATCAAACATGGCTGGAGGCATCCTCATGAAGTTCTGGAATGCCCGAGTGTCTTCGTTCCTGAGCTCCACCATCAGCTTGTTGTACAGTCTGTCCTCTGCTCTTCTGGCGAACCATCTTCGTACCCAGACGCTTCTTGGCTGCCTCGTTTTCTTCCCGTAGTAGAGTTCACAGAGCCTGTAGATGGCTTTGCACTGTTGCAGAAGGATGGTGGCTGCCAAAAGGACTTTGTTATGATCCACGGTGGACATGACTGGATGCTGTGGAAGAGGAAGAGTGAGATGAAGGCTGCAGAGGTCTGCACCGCAGGGCTGCTGTTCTGAAAGTGAGATCCAGATAAGTTGCTCCCCCTTTTTATAGGCAGTATAGGTGTCCCTTTGCATCCTCTAGGCATCCTCTAGGCATCCTCTAGACATCCTTAATATCCAAGATAGGTCCCCTCTGCGAAGTTTTTTTCCGTTTTAAATGCTTTGTTTCCATGCTGCATCCTCTAGGCATCTGTTCTGCATCCGTTCCGCGTCTGTTCCGCTTCCTCCCTGCGTCCGAGTGGATGCGAGTTGCGCGGATGTGGAACGGATGCCTAGCAGATATAGCGGATGCGTAACGGACGAATTGGATACATTTTCCGCGCAAAAGTTTTGAGCAGCTCAAAACTTTCTGAGCGGATACAACGGATGCTGGACGGATAGAGAGGAAGCAAAACGGAGGCAGTGAGTACATAACGGATACATCGCGTTAACCAACGGATGGCAAGCTTTTTTGTCCGTTTTACATCCTCTTTGCATCCGTTGGTGCAGTGTGACAGGGGCTTAAAGTGGTGTATATAAATCTAAGTGCTATTGCTATTGCTACTAATTACTTACCCCCTTGTCCACCTTACACTTTTAAATTCTGTACACTTTATTATTACACATACTATATAATGCTGACATTGACTTTGAAGGAAATATGTACTTCAAATCAAAGCAGCCTGTTTTAGTGTCTGGAAAAGTATTTGTCTATTTTTTTTTTACTTCCCTTTCACAATTTCATTCAACATAACCAATGACTGTATTTGATAACAGGCAGAAAGCGTGGGGGGTTTTCCAATACTGACAGAAGCTATTTTCTGTTTTCAGACAGATCTATGAAATAGTCCTGATTTCCCCTAAGGAACTAATTAGGGGAAAGCCTGGTTAATAAACTTCGAGACTGAAACAGAAGCTGCTGGTCAGTAAAGAGCTATAACCACACTATAGATATCAATTAAATGTTGTATTGAAAACATGACTAAGTTAAATTAAAAAAATGAGGGTAAAATATTGAAGGACAAACATGTTTCCCAATAAATGGTTATTGTTTGGTACAAGAGTTTATTCATTTGGCTCAAAATTAATACTCCATAACAATGTATACTTAGGTTTTTTTAAAATGATGAAATTGAATTTCAGATATATTATGATTTTTTTTTATTACTTCAAACCTTTTACTGATTCTGGTTGGCCTGCTATGATATAGGAGAACTATTTCTATAGTTCTTATAAAATAAAGAACTATTTCAATAGAAGAAAATATATATAGCTAAAATTGTGGAGTCTTTCGTACTCTCTGAGGTACTCTGACACGATTTATTTCCAGTGGCTGCTTAAGGACGAACAGTCGATAGCTACAATGGAGGTGGTTAGATTCTGTGCAGCAGTACTGGGGATTCAACAGAAACATATGTCTAAACAACTATAGTATTTTATACAACAAATGTGGCTAACCCGTTTCACTGCTTATTCCTTTCCCTTTTAGAATTAAACTGACTACAGGCCACACAGTTTATGGATTGTAATTTTTAGTATAGTTAGACCATGTATAATTGACAGACAGGATTTTATCATAGATTTTAGCTGTTATTATTTTATACTAAAATTTTAATTGTATATTTACTAAGTGTATTTATTTTGGGGGGTATCTGGTTTATGACTGTAATAAATTGAATTGAATTTAATCTCTGAGGATGTTGTTTTCTTGAAGATGTTTTATTGTTTTATTATCCAGTTAGGTAACATCAGCAGTGCTAGTGCGTATAAGGTTTGCTCTTCATTTATATTCAGTGCCTTGCCCTACCAATAAGGATAAAAATATGCTTTTCTCTTTGTAAGTTCCTTGATTGGTTTCTTTTCTTTTTCCTTTCTCTCTCTTTGGAATGTTGTTTATGTCTATAGTTCATTGATGGTCTGAATGTCAAGCTTCCAGAAATTCTCAAATTTTTTTGAATTTAGTTTGGTCCAGGATGCTCAGTTTCTCAGTTGAAATTACAGTTGAATCATCAGGAGTTTTCATCATGTCTTCTCAATGCTAGCTTATGAATGTACTCTGCTAGTCTGCTTATCTGTCCTACATAAGTGCTGTTTCAGTCCTTATATTGTATGTTGTAGATGACTCCCATGTTTTCTTCTTGGCCTCCTAGATTATTTGGTTCGCTGAAGATATTTAGGAGGGCTTTAGCTGATTTGTGTGCTATGTTAATGTCTGACTGGTATATGATTTAATAATCTGTTGGTTATTTCTGACATGTTTTTGATATTTAGTAGTGTTATCCTTTTTATAGCTCATGTTGGTTGAATTGCTGTGGGTTGAGTGGTCAGGCACTTTTGGATAAAATTGCTTAAATATGGAACACTTTGTCAGTCTGGGTTTTTTTTTAAATACAGAATAAGCCACTGTATATACACAGCATAAAATTAATCTGCAAAGTACTTACTTCTATGTAAGTAGAAGCCACTAGTTTATAGAATTCCAATAACACCATATCTCTCAGACTGACCTTTAATTTCAAGACACTATTTATGTTCTACAGTTTTATAGTAAACTATGAATTCGGTATTAAGATTCCTTATTTACAACAGCAACTTCACTGGGATTCAGTGAATCCCACTGCATTCTAGATTCTGCACTATGACTAGGAGCTACTTTAGGAAAATCTATCCTCTACCTTATTTTTATGACAAGTGTCTCCTTTTATTAAAAACTCAGGTTCAAATCGTACCATCATCAGTTTGAGCAGAAATCTTTAGGAAAGATGAACTGTCTAGTGAAGTCACTTTTTGAAGCTCACTAATCTTTCAATCTATAAAGGCAAATAACAGCTGCATTGTATGAGCAACAACACATTGGCTGAATTGATTTTTCTCTCTTGTTTAGCTCTTAATGTTTTGTGCAAATGTTTTGTGAATGATCAGAGCTTCTAGTAGTCAATAAGGATTGGAGAGTATTCTGCAATTGATGATTGATGGTATATTATGGCCTTGTAATATGGGCCATACAATTCTATATGTTGTAGAAGACAACCACTTCATAGGACAAACAGGCAGAAGATTACCAGAGCATCTAGGGGGAAAGTGTGCTTTAACACCAGTCACTGGTGGGTTTTTTTTTTTTCCCCTTCAGTTATAGTTGTAATGAAAACTTAGTTGTGACTTCAGCAAACATGTTATTACGACTTGGCCTTGACTATCTAATCTCTCCCCCTCCCTTCCTCTTTGGGGTTTATAACATTTGCAGTCTAGCAAGTCTCTATTTCATCTTATAAGAAAAGGGTGGGGATTCAACAACAGTGAAGCAACAACTTAGAGTAACATAGCCACAAAAATGACCAAAGAAAAAAATGCATTCAACCTTAGTATGAGGGAGAGGTTCTAACTTATCCAAAGTTCCCCTCCTACAGACTTCTAAAATTTCAGAATTCCCACCCAAACCTGCTGCATTCTACCCTTCAGGGTGGGATTCAAGAGCATTCTCATGTACAGTAAATTTCAATACTCAAAAAAAAATGGTGATTAGGTTATGAGATTAGCTATTAATTCAAGCATCACTGGCAGCAACTAAAGGCCCTGTCACATCGGCCGACGGATGCAAAACGTATGTAAAAAGGACACAGCAGATGAGAAAATGTTCCATCCGTTGTTATCCGATCTCAAAAGTGCCCCAAATTTGCATAAAGAGAGCGGACAACAACGGAAAGGAATGGATGGAGAGAGGACGTAGCGAGGATCGTAAGCAGATGCTCCACAGAAGCCTAGTGGATGGAAGCAGATGGAAGTGGATGACAAGTCCGCAGGGCTTCCGGGGGAGCACAGCGAAATGGATGCACAGCGGAAGGAGCGGATGCAGAGCGGATGCCTAGCGGATGAGGCGGATGCATTACGGATGCCTAGCGGATGCCTAGCGGATGCAAAGCGTTCACTGTGCATGTGGGGAGGATGCATTGCATCAGCCCCGCAGATATAAAAGGATGCAGCTCGGAAGCAGGTCACCATTCAGAGGAAAGACCAGCTGCCAGACAAATCTCCAGCCAACAACCATGGGGAAGAAGAGGAAGCCTGTGCCTACTCCTGCCAGCCCTGGCAAGAAGGACATGGCCACCATCCCACCCCCTGGCACTGACTCTGCTGGTGCTGGGGCTTCTGCTGCTGGGGCTGACTCTGCTGGTGCTGGTGCTTCTGCTGGTGCTGCTCCTGGTGCTGGTGCTTCTGCTGGTGCTTCTGCTGGTGCTTACTCTGCTGGTGCTGCTCCTGGTACTGGTGCTTCTGCTGATGCTTACTATGCTGGTGCTGCTCCTGGTGCTGGGGCTTCTGCTGGTGCTTACTCTGCTGGCGCTGCTCCTGGTGCTGGTGCTTCTGCTGGGGCTTACTCTGCTGGCACTGCTCCTGGTGCTGGGGCTTCTGCTGGGGCTTACTCTGCTGGTGCTGCTTCTGGTCCTGCTGGTGCTCCTGGTCCTGCTGGTCCTGCTGGTGCTGCTGGTGCTGCTGGTCCTGCTGGTGCTGGTTGGTGCTGCTTTTGCTGCTGCTGCTGCTGTTGCTGTTGCCCCTAGAACCTCAAAGCCCTTTTGATGAGGGTCCAGAAGGCCTTGCCAGAGGGAGGAAGAGGCAATCGCGTGATAGGGAGAGGAGACAGTACTCCATTTAAAAGGAACATGAGGATGAGGTGCTCGAATGGCGGAGGGAGAACGAGTACCTCTGGTGGAAGGGACACAGGCTCTATTGAGACACCAAGCGGAAGCAGGTGGCTTGGAGAGAGAAGGCGGAGAGCCTGGGCTACACTTCGGAGGTCCTTCTCGGGTGGTGGAAGCACATGCACACCTGGTATGGGAAGCTGCACCTCAAGAAGTTTGGCCAGGCCGCGGTCAAGCTCACCGACCGGGAGACCTACGTGATGGCCAAGTGCAGCTCCTTGGAGGGTGAGGTCTGCCACTGAGGAGCAGGCCCTCTGTCAACCCTCTCTCTCAGGCAGCCCACAGAGATCCAGTCCTCTTCTGGCCAAGAGTCAGCTCCTGTGTCCAGGCAGGTATCTGTGGAGCACCTCACGATGGAGACCCCCCTGACAGCTGCACTCCCCATGGTGCAGCACCTGGAGGACTCCCTGACACAGTGGGAGCAAGAGGAGGCCACTGCCACCAGAGACCAACCCACCCCCACCCCCAGCTCCACCTCCACAGAAAGCAGGCAGAAAGCCAGACTGGAGGGACAGAGCCACACTGTCCTGCTGGAGATCAGGGACACCATCAAAAGCAGCATAGATCTCCTCTCTCAGCTGGTACACACTGACATACCATCCTCTAACAGAAAGCCCTTCCTCACCTACGTCAACCAGACCCTCATGGACATGTCTGAATCCCAGTACCAGGTGATCAAGGAGAGGATCACAGGTCTTCTGCACCACCCTCCAGGCCCAGCTGAACCTGCTCTGACCCAGTCCAGGTCTGCTCCTCCACCCCAGGTGATGTCACAGCCCTTCCAAGGCTTTCCACAGGCCCTCACCTACCAGGGCTATGGCTACCAGGAGTTCCAGCAGTACAGGCAGCCCTTCCCAGTCCAGGCACAGGTTCATCGCATGCCACAGGTACCACCGATGCCACCCATGCCACCCATGCCACCCATGCCACAGACGCCACAGATGCCACCCACGCCTCACCTCGCTCACCTGCAGACCAGACAGCCCCACTGCACTCCTCCTTCCTCCACGCCACAGCCAAGCCCGGCCTCAGAACATCTGTCATCGGTCTTGGGACTGACACCCTATGACCTAGAGGAAGGGGCTCTCAACATCACAGGACTGAGCCAGCTCTCTGAGACCTTCCTCCACACACCATCCCCTTTGTCCTCTCGGGGCCAGGCACCCCAATGGTGCCTCAGACCAGCACTCTAGCCACTGCCACTTCCACAGCACCTGAATCCTTCACCCCTGAGACTATGGGCATGCCTCAGAGTGACTGAGAAGAGTGCCAGAGACTGGGTTGCTACCTGTTGACTTTTTCTTTTCTTGGGACACTTTACTTGGGTCATTTTGCTTTTACAGTTTGTTATTAATAAAGTTTATCTTTGCTTCACACACTTTCTTCAGTTCTTTTAGTCAATAAAGTCTTGGTGGAAACTTTTAGAAATGGTTTAAGCCTTTGCAAGCTTGTGGGATGGGCAGGGATACCTGTGGGATGGGTAATAGCTGTGGGATGGGTTAGGATAGCAGTGGGATGGGCAGGGATACTTGTGGTATGGGTAATAGCTGTGGGATAGATAAACCTCCAGTGCAAACATAGTGGGACTGTATGGTCCACCCTCCCAGGTGCCACACCTATGGCTCTTTATTATCAATAACAATTTAATCATTCATCAATACATTTCAACATAAACACAACTCTTTATTAAATGCCCTGTTCATTGTAGGGCCATTCAACATACATGGCACAATCTCATCAGTGTGATGAGACAGGCTGAAGGAAGCATCCATTAAGCATCTTCCATCCTGTCTTGCCACTCCACTGCTCCAGCTGGGGAGTTGCACCAGTGTTTCAGGAGGTTGCACTGCTTCTTCCTTTCACGTGAAGCTTTGTTGGGGCCTTGCACATCCACCGTATTTATCAGGTTGTGCCCTTGCCTCTATTCCCCAGGCTCCATGTCCCCATTACCTTGTTGGTGGACCACGAGCCTGTTCTGCAACACTGGGTAGTGGGTGCACATGAGATTGTGCAGGATGCAGCAAGCTTCCACGATGTTCCTCACGGTCTCTGGACGATGCTGAATGGTGGTAAGAAGTACCTGGAACCTGTTGACCAGGATGCCAAAGGTGTCCTCCACCACCCGTCTTGCCCTGGGCAGCCTGTAGTTGAAGATCCTCTCTTCATGGGTGAGGCATGTGGAAATGTAGGGCTTCATGAGGTAGGTTCTGAGGGAGAAGGTGTCATCCCCCACGATGAAGTAGGGCACATCTTCTATGTCATTGGGCAGGGGGTCTGGACTTGGAAAGCCCATGATGAGGTTGCGTTCCAGCCCCTCCTTGAGGTGACTGGCGTTGTATACCTGGGCATCTGAAGCTGATCCGTTGCCTGAAGCATCGATGTACATGAACTTGTAGTCAGCATCGACCATGGCAAAGAGGATGATGCTGAAGAAGCCCTTGTAATTGTGATAAGTGGACCCTGATTTGGCTGGAGCTTTGCAGGCCACGTGCTTGCCATCGATGGCTCCAACGGTGTGGGGAAGTTCCACTTCTGATACCACTGCTCTGCAACTTTCTTCCATCCTTCTTCAGTGGAGGGGCACTGGAGGAGCTCCTGCAGGTATTCTTTGATGATGGCCTGCACCACTTCTCTGACCACAATGCTGATGGTGTTGTGTGGCACCCTCCAGGTGTACTGGCATGTTCCTGTACGTGGTCCCGGAGGCCAGGTGGTGCAGAGTGAGTGCCACCTTGAGCCCAGGTTCCAGGCTGGGCTGGAAGTTGGTGTTTGCCTTGGTCAACCTGGGTCTCAGCCACTCCACAACTTTGTCAAACATGGCTGGTGGCATCCTCATGAAGTTCTGGAATGCACGAGTGTCTTCGTTCCTCAGTTCCACCATCAGCTTGTCATACAGTCTGTACTCGGCTCTTCTCGCGATCCATCTTTGGACCCAGACACTTCTTGGACACCTCCTTTTCTTCCTGTAGAACAGGTGAAAGAGCCTGTAGAGAGATTTGCACTATTGTAGAACGATGGCAGCTACCAAAAGGAGTGTGCGACGATCCATGGTGGAGATGACTGGATGCTGTGGAAGAGCAAGAGCCAGATGAAAGCTGCAGAGGTCTGCACAGCAGGGGTACTGGACTGAAAGTGAGATCCAGGTGATTTCTCCCCCTTTTTATAGGAAATATTATTTTTCCTCTAGGTGTCCTTCCACATACTCCAGGCATCCTCCAGACATCCTAAATATCTGAGATAGGTCCCCACTGAGAATGTTTTTTCCATTTAAAATGCTTTATATGTGAGCTGCATCCGCTTTCATCCTTTCTACGTCCGTGCTCCTAATGCTGCGTGTCCATTCCGTGTCCGTTTCACTTCTTCCCTGTGTCCATTTTCCGCTGGAGCAGATGTGAGTTGTGGGGATGCGCAGCGGATGCCTAGCGGATATAGCTGATGCGTAATGGATGACGACGGACGTATAACGGATGTTCCCCGTATGCGTTGCGGATGTATAATGGACGCATTGGATACTTTATCTGCTCAAAAAGTTTTATGCAGCTCAAAACTTTTTGAGCGGATGAAATCTCAGTAGACGGATGCTGGACGGATAGAGAGTATGAAAAACGTGTGCAGTGAGTACAGAGCGGATGCATCGCGTTAACCAATGGATGGCAAGTGTTTCTCTCCATTTTACATCCTCTTTCCATCTGTTGGTGCTGTGTGACATGGGCTTAAGAGAAGAAATAGCAAGCTGAACTACCTAAATCACACAGCAGTGACTTATTTCCCTAAAATCTAAAACTAGATACAAACTGATTCTAAATGTTCAACCACCACATTTTTTCTTGTCCCTGTACTTAAACTTCAGTGAATTAGTAGTGAAGGTGATGAAAGAGATTGAATCATGAGTAAAGGATGAAATGAGGACAGGAAGTTGTGTTACAGCACACTTAATGTTTTCACTGCTTGAGGCATCTACAGGAAACCAGTTCTGTAATTTCTCAGCTCCTTTGCTACATTGTACTTTGTTACACTCACACAATTATGTAATATTCTCACTTTGCACCCTCTGTAGCTGATCTGTAAGCACAGAATGTCGATGTTGCTGCATATCTGTGCAAGTGTAGCAAGATCAGGCAAGCTTGTACTCAGCATTCAGTGAAGAATTCAGTGAAGAATTAGCCTTCCTGGTAATCTTATTTCTTTATCTTTCTGAGAAGTTTTCTAGAATAAAAGTATACTGAAAATACAAAAATTTTTAGGAAATGCTATGTAAAACCAGTAAAGTCAGAATCAAGCAAGGCTTCCCAGTCTAAGATCTATTTAACACTATTCCTCTTGATTCTCAAAGTCAAAGCAATAAAAGTGGTTTGCATGTAATCCAGCTATCTGGATATACAGATAAAACTTTCCTCTTTCTCCAGGTTTAAGGTAGAACACTTTTTTATGTGTATCAACATATCATTACCAGTTTAATATATACTGTAGTTATGGTAAGGTACTTCACCAGACCAATTACCTCCCAAGCAGGATAGCCTGGGGTAAATGGAACAATGTCTATTTATTACATAAATGATGCACATTTTTTTACCGGCACTCACTGCTGTCTCTTCTTTATACAAGTGCACAAAACCCTTACAAACCAGGCCACGGAGCCAAAATAATTTAGTATGTTTTAGTTCCTTCATCACATGGAGAAAAGACCAGGCACTTCCCACCATGGTTAATGACCTTTGAAAAAAAAAAAAGGGTCATAAAAATGGGTATAGTCACAGGGTGACACACTTTACAACTATCATAACTTATGAGTTTAATGTGCAAGCTCCATTATATTTCTCTGTGGAGATTCTCAATAATTAAAGTCATGGTTGTCCCAAAGGTGCTTTTTCAAGAGGCCACTGGACTTTCCTTGTTTTTCCTTGAAGATAATTCATTTCCCATCCGAGAAGCTTCTTCAGTTCTGACTGAAGAATAGGAATGCAAGGAATATAAATTCTCTCATTCCCACCATTCACCTGAAGAAGCTTCTTGGATGAGAAGCAAAGTGTCATCAAGGAAAAACAAAGAAAGTCTAGTTGTCTCTTGAAAATCACCTTTGGGACTCCATTACATTCGTAAGTCAAGAACTACCTGAAATTAATTAATTAATTAATTAATTGTACAAAGTAATCTGCCTATCAAGAATTTGAAAATAGCATTCATATGCAACAGAATGACCCTTCTTAATACCTGTCTAAATAATTCAAAATTGATCGTTAAACAATGCTTTACGGTGGATTAACCATGATGTATAATAACATAACTAAGTTTCAAACACTTCTGTAATGTGAAGAAATATGCATCAGTACATGACCATTAAGCAAGAAGAGTGACAAGGACAGTTTTGTAACTGGTGGCCTGGAGGTTCGCAGTAAATCCAACAAGGTGACTTACTCAAGGCCTAAAGGACTTCTAAGGAAAGCTTTTTATTAATCTACTTTAAAATAGCAAAATAATATTTGCATTAAATTCATGTAATACTAACACATCAGAAGTAAATGAAGATAATTTTTGCATAGTTTTCATTTTTGAATCAATAGATTAAACGCTTTTCAGATTGCTTCAATTGGCTGAAACTGTACATTGTAAAAAAATTGTCTTAGAGATATACTTTTTGTCTTAGACATATGTTCAAAGCAAGATTATGATATCTGTTAAATTGTGATGATTGGTATTTGCCATCTCACGACAAAAGGCCACTTTATAGAACATTCTCTAATGCTTTCCTATTTATTCATGAGGACATCTAACCTTCTTATAAAAGAAAATAGGGTTAAATTGTAGGGGCCTTGGTACTCTCTGAGCTTGGTTGTTTGCTTGCAGACAATTCATTCCCTAACTAGAAGACATAATCAGTGTGAGTGTGGGTTTTGTTTCTTATTTATATATAGTTGTTCCATCTGGAAAAACGCGAGGTAGACTGGGTTCCAACAACAAAGTCTTAATTTGAATAACAGTTGCAAAACAGAACATTGGCTCAAGCTGCGGCAGCCTTTTATAGTATTTTCTCTGCCGGCTTGTAACCAATGACAGGCATTTTATATTTGCTGCCTTTGAGCAGCTATGTGGATTGGTTCTTTTTTAAACCAATCCCCATTCAAAATATTTGAACAATCAGAACCTTGCATTTAGAAGTCTACTATTTTATATACAGAACACCCCTCCCCTCCTGGTTTAGTCCTATGTGGTGACGTAGTCGCGCAGGTAGGTGGGGCTTCTTTTGACCCAACTGGACTTGCGCGGTTCATTCCTGTTGAAGACTTTGATCGGTTCGGTTGGTGTTGTCGTCTCTTCGGTCTTTCTCCATGGAAACGCCTGGAAGGATGAGTCAGCCATTTTACTGCCGCCTGAGTTTCTTAGGCCGGTGGTTTTGCTGCTCCCTCCTGGTTTCTCCGGGCAGGTCGAGCTGGCCTGGCTGGCCCCTTCGACTGGACTCCTCTCGCTCGTTTCTTCTAACTGTAAGTCTCTCGTTTGCTCTTTTTGGTATTTATTGTATTCAGTGTTTAATTTAAATGGTTCTTTATTATTTTCTCGTATTTCCCCCCCCCTCTTTGGTTTGATTTTCATTGTTTTTTAATATTAGTGGCTTTGAGTTTGTGTTTCTCTCAATGTTACGGGACCGGAGCTGGTCTATGTGCCGCTTCCATTCCCTGCCGTCGTCTACGGTCAGTCGGTAGGACCGGGGGTCTGTAATTTGAGTAATTGTTCCCGTTAACCATAAGGGGTCCCCGGTAAAATTTTTTGCATAGACTAGGTCGCCTATTTCAAATGTCCTAACACGGGTGGAGGAATCGGGGGGGTTTTCTGGTGTGTAGTTTGGGTGCAATCTGTCTAGTTGCGACCTTAGTTTCCTCCCCATTAGTAGTTCTGCCGGACTTTTGTTTGTTACGGTACTGGGTGTGATATGCTGGAGGGTGAGTAGTCGATTTATTTTCTCTTGGACATCCCCAGTGTCCATTCTTCCTAACCCTTCTTTTGTAAATCTAACCATTCTCTCTGCCCTGCTGTTCGCTGCCGGATGGGCTGGCGCGGTTAGGGCATGTCTTATACCTAGGGAGCCTAGGTATTGCTCAAATTGAATGCTTGTTAGCTGTAGCCTGTTGTAGGACACTAAGATGTCCGGCAGGCCATGTGTTGCAAAAAGTTTGTCTAATTTTTTGATAAGGGTTTCTGTTGTTGTAGATGGCATAATTTTAACTTCTAGCCAATTCGAGTATGCGTCCACAACAATGAGAAAAGTATGTCCCTTAGTTGGACCGACAAAATCGATGTGGATTCGCGACCAGGGGCCCCGTGGTGTTTCCCAGTCCCTTATGGG
This sequence comes from Laticauda colubrina, assembly GCA_015471245.1. Lineage (NCBI taxonomy): Eukaryota > Metazoa > Chordata > Lepidosauria > Squamata > Elapidae > Laticauda > Laticauda colubrina. Next base: position 25,100,293 of record BLBF01000003.1, on the reverse strand, counting down.
TGCCTTTGGTGGGGAAGGCCTATTTCTCTGGCATTTGTTACACGAATTTACCCAGTATTCGATATCCCTATCTATACCCGGCCACCAGACATAGCTTCTAGCAAGGCTTTTCATTTTGACAATTCCAGGATGGCCTTCATGAAGCATATTTAGTACCCTCGTTTGTAATTTGGAGGGAATGACCACCCGATCCCCCCACAACAAACAACCTTTCTGAGTTGAGAGTTCAGTTTGTCTGGACCGGAAAGGTTTAAAGTTCTCAGTTTTTTCGTTTTCCGGCCAGCCTACCCAATTTAGTACATGGGCAGTCAATGGATCCTTTGCGGTGGCTCTAGCAACATCATTTGCAGATATGGGCAGATTTGGGCATGTCTCTATCTGCAAGGTGGTCATCATTGGTGCCAGGTCTTCCTCTGTAATTGGTAATGGAGTTCTGCTCAAAGCGTCAGCATATGAGATCTGTTTCCCTGGGCGATGTGTGAGAGTATACAAGTAGGCTGCTAGGAATTCTGACCATCTTGTCATTCATGGGGATAAAATGTTCGGTGTTGGTTTGTTTCCTGCCAAAATTCCAAGTAACGGTTTATGGTCTGTTATTATTACAAATGTTCTTCCATATAAGTATTCGTGGAAGCGTTTTACTCCGGTTACGATTGCCAGGGCTTCCCTGTCCAATTGACTATAATTTTGCTCGGCTTTAGATAAAGTCTTTGAATAGTATGCGATGGGTGCCTCTCTTCCGTCTGGCAATTGGTGGCTCAGGATGGCACCGACTCCGAATGGTGAGGTGTCGCAGGTTACCGTCAATGGCAGAGTGTTGCTAAACTGGATAAGAACGGTGTTTGATGTTAATAAGTCTTTTATTCCTTGGAAAGCTTTTTTTCTCTACGCCCCCATGTCCAAATTGTTTTCTTGTCCAGTAATCGATGCAATGGTTCCGCTATTGTGGCTTTTTGGGGTAGAAACACATTATAAAAATTTATCAGTCCCAAAAATGCCTGCAGCTAAGTTTTATTCCTTGGTTCTGGTGCGTCTTTTATAGCTCTGACTTTTTTTTTGGTGGGATGTATGCCCTCTCCATCAATTAAATATCCTAAAAACTCGACCCGATCAGTCATTAGGCTGCACTTTTCTTTCTTTACTTTAAGGCCAGATTCTCTGAATTTATTTAGGACCTCTTTGAGTCTTTTTTAAAGCTGTGTTGCATCTTTGGCTGAAATTAGGACGTCGTCAAAGTATGGCACAACCCCTTTTATGCCATTTAAAAGGCGTTCCATGAGGCTCTGGAAAACGCCTGGGGCTACGCTTACTCCAAATTGGAGTCTGTTACATTTGAATGCCCCTTTGTGAGTCACTATTGTTTGTGCTTCCGCCGTTAAGGGGTCTACTGGGAGCTGTTGGTACGCTTGTGCTAGGTCTAGTTTAGTGAAAACTTTTCCTCCCCCAAGAGAATGCAGTAGGTGTTGCACAACTGGCACCGGGTATGCGCTTTGTTGCAGCGCGTGGTTCAGGGTAGCCTTGTAGTCACCACAGATTCGAGCCAACCCGTCTGGCTTAATTGGTGTCACAATTGGTGTTTCCCATCTAGCGTGGTCAACCGGTTCTAAAACCCCTTGATCTATTAATTTATTTAGTTGTTCCTCTATTTTTGCTTTGAAAGCAAAAGGAACCCGTCTGGCCTTTAGTCTCTTAGGGATTATCTGTGGGTCTAGACTAAAAGAAATGGGGGTCTCCCGATACCTGCCGAGGGAGCCGTCGAAGACGTCCTGGAATTCTTGGATCAGGTCTTCTTCCTAGTCAGTTGCGGCCACCCGGTCTACTCCGGTCATCCCGATGCCCAATGGTGCGAACCATTCGATACCCAGGAGGCTTGGTCGATCTCGGTCGACTATCGTTAATGGTAGTACTGCGACATGTTGCCTGTAAGCGACTCAAAAATGTCCCAGGCCGATTACAGGAATTCGGTTTCCCTGATAATCTTTGAGGGTTAGTTTTTGTCTCTGGAGTTCCTTAATTTTGATGTTTGGAATTAGTTTTTTAGGGTGTCCCATGACACCATTGATAGGAACGATCCAGAGTCAACTTCCATTTTGCAGGGGCTGTCTTCGATTTTTACAACTATTTTTACTTTCTTCCCGCTTTCCGTCTGAGCGCTTCCGATAGTGAAAGTTTGGTATGCTTTCTCCCGGTTAGTGGCTTGCCTGTTTCGCTGCCACTTTCTCTCGGAGAGTCTTGGCTCAGGCTTTGCTGGGAAGTCGTTTTATCTCTTTGGGCTGTAATTCTTTTTGTTTCTGCAGACTTTCTCGATATGCCCCCTTTTCTTGCATGCTCTGCAAATGGCATTGAGGAAACTGCAATCGGCTCGGGGATGGTTTCCCCTGCAGCCAGCACATTCCCGCCAATTTCTATTTTCGCGCCCTTTCTTGTTAGCGTATAGGCGGTGGATTTCGTCGTCTTCCTCCCCGGATTCTGATGTCTCCTCGAGTTCTTCATAATGAGTGGTTGTGGGAGATTGTTTTTTTCCTCTGGCTGGGCTTTTTTCATCGTTGCTTGCATTCATTTGTTTCATCTTATCTGCCGATTTTTTGGCGGCTTCAGCAGCCGAGGCATCTGCAATAGCTTTGGCTACTGATATGTTGGGTTTGTTCAGTAGCTTGCTCTGTATAGTTGAGTCTCTTAACCCCAATATCACTCGATCCCGCATCGCTTCATCTAAGTTAAGAAACTCGCACGCTCCCCCTATTTGGCGTAGGGTGGCTACAAAATCAGCGATGATTTCGCCTTCTTTCTGGTCTCTCCGATAAAACTCATGCTGCTTTATTAGGTTTGACACCACCGGTGCATAATGGGCCTTTAATGTTCTTTGGAGCTCGGTCCACGTCAATTGTTTGACATCTCGGGGCTTCGCCAAAGCCTTGGCCATTTTAAAAATCGCGGGCCCACAGTGTGTCAAGAAAACAGCTCTTTTTCGCTGATCTGAGATTTCCTCCATCTCATTGCTCTCCAGGTACATCTGGAAACGGTCTACGTAAGACTCCCAATCTTCTTCATTGGGGTTGAAGGGTGCGTGCGGTGCATTGTTTCCAGCCATTGCTCTTTGTCTGGCTTGTCTGTCACCGCATGCTCAGTCTCGCATTTAGGACGATCCCATCCTCGTCGCCAGTGTTCCGTCTGGAAAAACACGAGGTAGACGGGGTTCCAACAACAAAGTCTTTATTTGAATAACAGTTGCAAAACGGAACATTGGCTCAAGCTGTGGCAGCCTTTTATAGTATTTTCTCTGCCGGCTTGTAACCAATGACAGGCATTTGATATTTGCCGCCTTTGAGCAGCTATGCGGATTGGTTCTTTTTTAAACCAATCCCCATTCAAAATATTTTACCAATCAGAACCTTGCATTTAGGAGTCTACTATTTTATATACAGAACATTAGTAGCATGCCCTGTCAGTTTTGGTGGGGTCTTCTTTTCACCTTGGTATTTCCTTCATTAAGGTATTGTTTTCTGCTTGATTTTTTGTCTAGCATTAATCCCTGCTTATCTGGTGGAGTGGTTGTGTTCTGGTGTTTTGTTTCCTTCTTGTTTTTTTATTGTCTGTTTTGAATGGTGTGTAACTATGGTTTATCTCTGATAAAGCTAAGGCAAAGCAAGCTACTGTATATAAACAGGGAGCAAACCCCACAAAGCATAGATGTTATGTAGTTGGGTAATTGTGTGTCTGTAAGCAAACTATCAAGCTCAAAGAGCATTCCAACTATCTTTGTCTTGTCTTTGAATAACACTAAGTAGTAGAAATTGTAGAAATTGCAAAACAATAATGCAAAATTCTAGGCAAAATGAAAATAGCTTTTTATTGCTGCTGCTAATGGTGAGCCCTGGTCCTGAGAAATTTCTCTCCTGGGAGAAATTTTGTTGGTTCAAAAATTGTAGAACATTACCCCACAGATGTGCTTCAGCGTATATTGTAGGCTCGAGCTGACACTTCAATCAGTGTATATGTTTATCATCTGCTGGTCTGTGGAATATCATTTGAAAATATCATGCTTGGATTGCACAAATTTGTAGAGCAATTGATATTGCCAATAATACTGCCTAACAATGTTTTCCATATTTGTTGGTAGCCAATCATTGCTGCTCATGCCAATAAACAATAAAAGCTTTAACTGGAATAGTTCACTAACTGTTATATCCAAAGTACAGTGAAAAAAAGTAATTTTTCATTTGCTTTCAGAACACAATCATGGAGTTCTTATTTTAGCATGCTCTTTACATTTTAATGAACTTATATGTAAGAGAACTTTTTCAGAGCATATTGCTCAGGGGCAAAATTGTTCTGGAGGGGCATGGGAGATGGAAAATGAGCAATGGAAGATTTCACCTCGTCTACAGTTTGCCAACAACAATTGCCTGCTGTCTGTCTATCTTTCTGCCCATCCATCCTTCATTTGTTCATATGATTTAAACTCCACCTTTCTTGATTACTTTTCTGAAAGTATAAAAACAGGGGTGCATCCCATTCATTTACACTGGGAGCCACAACATATTCATCCACCCACACACTGATAGCATTGGACAATTCATTTCAGCAGTGGAAAGAAAATCAATATACCTGCAATTATTCTTTATTTAGGAACAGTTAAAGGTCTAAAAAAGGGCTTTGAATGACCAATGAATTCCTGCTTCCTCTTCCACTGTCCTCAGAATGTTGCTTTTCTTCTTCCTTCCCTGTATAGAACCACCCCAGTTTCAATGGTACTATTAGATAAGTTTAAATCCTGGATTTATCTGTCTTACAGGAGGGAAGGTCTCCTTTGGTTATCCATTTTATTGCAAGCTTTTATCTTGCTGACCATGGATAAGGGCTTGACCTTTGATTTCTTAGTAACCACACAGAAGTCCTTTTCTGTTACTGCTTTCTGCTGTGTTTCCTAGTGTGGGAAATAAAAAGATAACTTTAAAAGGTAAAGGTAAAGTTTTCCCCTATCTGGTTGTATCTGACTATAATAGGTGGTGCTCATATCTGCTTCTTAGCTAAGAGAGCCAGCAATATCCAAAGATCCTTCCATGGTCATGTGGCCAATGTGATTATACATTGAGATGCATGGAATGCCTTCCCACCAAAATGGTACCTATTTATCTATTTGCATTTATATGCTTTTGAACTTCTAGGTGGGCAGAAGCTGGAATAAGGAATGGGGGCTCACCCCATTGCACGACACTCTAATATTGAATCCAGGCTGTCAGCTTTCCAGCTGACAAGCTCAGCTTCTTAACTGCTGAGTTATAACACCCCCAAAATAACATTAGATAATGCCATTGACAAAACATTTTGTCATTTTTGGCATCATCATAGTTTATAACAGGTACTTATGGCTTTAGCTTATTCAAAATTATTATGTACAATTCAGTATCAATTTAGAGTTCTTCACAAATTAACAAAGTTAGTGGTTAATTTTTGTAAGTTAAATTAATATTCTTGCCATATTTCTGATTATATTTAAACATAATTATGAAATAATGCATACGTATGAAACAAAAAAGGATAGCAACAATAATTGATTAGTCCAGATTTTGTTCACAAATGCTCATTTTGAAGTATAGAATTTTATCCATGTATTTCTCTTCTTTCACTTTGTGAGCAATGAATGAATGAATGAATGCTTCCATTCCAGGATTTGTGGGCATGAATAATTGTAGTTTTCTTCAACTGTGCATTGTACAATTTTTTGCACTGGCAATCACTTTAAAATTGAAAAACTTGATGCCAAAATAGCTGTTCCACTAATTTTCATTAAGTGTACCTGAATATTCTTAAAGAACTTTTATGAAAAGCTGTGTCACTATAGCAAAGAATGCTGAGAGCGTATGCTTACAACATCTACTGTATATCCAGTAGAGCCGCCAAAATATGAAAGTCATCCCAGCTGCCCAATCAAAGCAAGTATTCATCTACAACAGGCAGCATTGAAACTGGTATATGAGAAGATTCTGAAGAACACCACAGACAGCTAAGAAAACAAACAACTGAATCTTAGAAAAAAAATCCAGAGTTCTCACTAAAGACACAGTGGTGCAGTGGTTAGAATGCAGTACTGCAGGCTACTTTTGCTGACTGCCAGCTGCCTGCAATTTGGCAGTTCGAATTTCACCAGGCTCAAGATTGACTCAGCCTTCCCTCCTTCCGAGGTTGGTAAAATGAGAATCTAGTTTGTTGGGGGCAGAGGTGGTATTCAGAAGGTTCTGCCCAGTTCTGGAGAACCGGTAGCAGAAATTTTGAATAGTTCAGAGAACCGGCAAATACCACCTCTGACTGGAGATTTTACAGTATCCTTCCCTTCCCACGCCCATCAAGCCATGCCCACAGAACCGGTAGTAAAAAAAAATGAATCCCACCACTGGTTGGGGGCAATATGCTGACTCTGTAAACCGCTTAGAAAGGGCTGTAAAAGGCACTGTGAAGTGGTATATAAGTTTAAGTACAATTGCCAAAGACACAAATAACCGGTTTCAAAATTGGTGTGGCACATTATGCGAAGGCCTAGCTTTCTGAAGAAGTTTATAATGCTGGAAAAAATAGAAAGAAAAATAAAAGGCCAGCTAGCTGCAAGATGGTGAACTTAAATACTGTTGGCGATCAGTGAAACTTTGGAAGACTTGAAGGGTCAGGTTGAAGACAGATCATCCTGGTAAAAATCTGTGTGGCTATTAAGAGTCAATTTCAACTTGATGGCACATAATCAAAGCCAACTTTAACAGAAGTGGTATTCAGCAGGTTCTCACCAGTTCTAGAGAACTGGTAGCGGAAATTTTGAGTAGTTTGGAGAACTAGCAGTCACCTTCCCACAGGAGTTGGATGGGAATGGAGATTTTACAGTATCCTTCCCCTGTCATACCCACCAAGCCACACCCACAGAACCGCAGTAAAAAATTTGAATCCCACCATGAACTGTACATTTAATTTTTTTGGGGGGGAGCAGGTTGTCTGTGTGAATGATAAACTAAGATGCTCACCTATATACATTTATACCTGTGTACATTTTTACATATAGGGTGGAATTGGAATTTATTAAGAAATGTCCTCATTTTCCCTTTAAACAGCAAGAGAGATGTATCCTTTAGAAAGAATTCAAACCTTAATTGTTAAGCATTGACCCACGTGTTTGGTGATGATGTTATATTTTTCATAGACTAAGTTACCAGAAAAACCTTGATTGCAGAACATTCTGCATAATAAGCATTTTATACTATTTTTTCAAGACTTTTTGTGGCATCAGTAGAGGTAAATTGCTCTTCAAGGAATGTAGGTGAAGGGCAATTTCTAGCAAGCTGCTGCAAAAATCAAGAATAAACATGGCATTGTTTTTTCCCTTTTCAGCCTGTTATATTCAAGATGTATGAAGGCTTTTGGAAAAAATCTTCCTCATTATTAATGAGTTGTTTGAAAGAAAAGCATAACCTATCTTCTAAAGTTTGTATAAGCTTAGAGAATGAATTCAATTGCTAGATTCAGATACATTCCATAATTAGGAGCATCTTCTCTAAGGTAGCTACTATGTCAATTTCTCACAAATATAATACCATTAAGAGACCTTCTTTGTTCAAACTTCATGACCAGACAAATACATTCCAGATAAGGGAATCTTTAAAATATTTTAATCTAAATCTTCATATACTAGTTCAAATACAGTAAGTTTTGCTCAGTTGCATGTAGCAGTCAATGACAATAAATATAAACACTATATGGGCTAATATAGCAATAGTACTTTTCACTGACTACAACTTCTGGACCACTTCCAAAGGCACCCTGAATAGACTGCATGCAGATTAATACAAACTTAGTATTTTCTATTATTTTGAAATAGTTTTGAAATAGTTTTAACATGTCTTAAATTTAGGCAGATTGACTAGAGCAGGGGTGTCAAACTCACATTGTCATGGTGGCATCACATGACGCATGAGGACTTTTCCCTCCTCACTAAAGCAGGGGTGGGTGTGGCCAGTGCTTGGTACATCCAGCCTGCAAGCAGGGAGTTGACAGCCCTGGACTGTCAACAATAAACCCAGAATTGCTAACAGTAATTTGTATTTATTTCAAGTACCTAGTGGACAGGAAGGAAGAAAAGATAGTGTATTCTGTGGATTATGATGAGTGACACTGTCAGTTGAGTAGCAGCTGAACCAAAATGCACAAGCAATTTGCTTTTTCCTTTCAAATTGTTTAAAACAAGCAAACAGGCAACTGAATCAATCAGAGTTAACACAGGAACTCCTCACCTAATGAGATTAAGTGGCAACCAGGTCAATCTATTATAAGTGCTCACAGAAGCACTTGATTGGTTCAGTTGTTTGACATTTTCTTTTTGAATAATTCACTTTAAATGATACTAGTATAATTTTGAGCAGTTATACAGCAGCAGGCTTTCAGAGTCTATCTCTAATTGAGTCCTGTTAGTGTGGCACTACTGGCAATAGGTTTTTCCATATTGACAAACTATAGACAATAAAATGAATATGGAGGAAGACATCTGTTGCATGATTATGATGTTTCATGCATGCATTGAATTTGACAAAGGAGGAGGGGTCATGGAGTTGCTAGTTTTGCCCTAACAGCCTTATATAGTCTACCAACTGCAACCAAAGATATTGAATGGTGCCTATGAAACTATTTATTTCCAAAACACTTGTAATCATTTCTAAGCCAAATTTAGCTAAGAAAAATCACTACAGGTAGACTTTGACTTACAACAGTTAGTTTAGTGATCATTCAGATTTACAATAGCACTGGAAAAAGTGTCTTATGAGCACTTTTCACACAACATTGCAGAATCCCATGGTCACATGATTAAAATTCAGACACTTTGGCAACTGATTTATATTTATGATGGTTGCAATGCCCCAGATCAGGGGATCCCCTTTTGCAGCCTTCTGACAAGCAAAGTCAATGGGGAAACCACATGCACTTAACAACCATGTTACGAATTTAATAACTGCAGTGATTCACTGAACAACTGCGGCAAGAAAGGTTGTAAAACTCACTTAACAAATGTCTCATTTAGCAACATAAATTTTGGGCTCAATTGTGGTCATAGTTTGAGGAGTAACTGTAACTGAATATAATACATTTACTCTTGCACATAACTCTTTTTAAACGCCACCTCTGACTCATGGAAAATTTATTCTATGAAATTATCTGCACAAAGTATCTTGAACCCCCAAACAGCTATTTCTGTATTATATCCCTGTTTTTATATTTATCCACTTGCTGCACTGACATTGTTGAGGGAAGTACATTTATCTTAACAGTTTGAATATCTTTGCTATTGTTCCTTGACAAAGGAAACAGAAGCTTCAGATATAGTCATGCTTTCCCAATTTCCAGAAAGTTAAGCTGACTTATTTTTGCTGGCTGAGAAGATAATTCTCAGTGATGGTATTTAATTGGTGACAGCAGCTGAGTTTTAAAACACATAAATGTTAGCATCCATGAAAAATAGAAACAGCAGCATTGAATTTTATTGAAGAAGAAAATGAACATACACAACAGCATTGGACAGTGTGAAATAGTAGATGCTGACAAAGGAACAGCAATGAGATCCTATAAAGCTGAGTTGTGTGCTTTGCTCACACTATTCTCTGTCCTGTGTCCATCCCACAAAAGACCAATTGACCCAGATATTCTGATCTGTCATCCAGTAACATTTGTAAAAAGAAGTAAAATTTAATTGATGGTAAGGGCCATAGTAAGGTAAGTAAGTAAGAAGTAAAATTTAATTGGTGGTAAGGGCATCTAGTCTTTTGCCTAAGACAGCAAAATGATGCTTATTAAGAGTCAGGCCGGAATTAAAATAAACTACCAGCAACAATAAATATCCATTTTGATAATTTGTGGGAGCGTTTTCTGTGCATTGATTGTGACAATTGACTATAGTTCTTGATAGCCACATGTTAATTTTACTACTGTTGGAAATAGTTATTCCAGTTAAACTGAATTATGCACTGTACATGTTGCTATGCACTGTACATGTTGCTATACACTGTATTTATAGTATGTATTATGTACATATGATACATATCTATATACATCCCTTTACAACATAGTATTTCTAATGTCATCCTAAAATCAAGAAGGGCTATTGATATGATTTGCCTTGCAAGGTACAAAATAGAAGTATCTGTATGCTGTCACTTTTGGGAATAATACATTTTAAACCTTAGTTTCTTGGGGAAGAAACTAAGCAAGTCCATCATTGACCATTGTTTTCTATATGTCTTCAGGCTTAAGAACTGAAATTCTGGGTAGTTATATCTAAAAGCACTGAGAGTCTAACACATCTTGATGCACATTAGAGTGGTTATCACAAAGATTCAAAAATTGATTTGGGTTGGTGGTAATAATGGCAGAGAGTAACTGGAATTGTGCTGTTTCTGTCTTAACAAAGACCTATTTTACTTTCTTATTCCTGGTTTAGTTAGTTTGCCTTTTTCGATTAGGTCAAATATGGTTTATTTTTGCCAATATAGTCTATTGTGGAATCAAATTCCTGTAAAATAAGAATATTGAGCTTATAAAGAATTAATATTCATAGGCCAGTAATGGAACCACAGAAGAATTAATATTCATAGGCCAGTAATGGAACCACAGAATAATTGAGATTTACTTCTAATTCTAAATTTCGTATATCATTTCAGCCATGAACAAGGTATATTAGCCATTATACCAAGAAGAAGATAATATGCAGGCATCAAATGTGTAATTACTGAGCTCCTCCATGGTTATCACAAAAGTCTTTTGCTCTAAAGAACAAGATAATGAAGATTAATGTCATAAGACTGCTATAGGGGAAACATTAATATTGATGAAAAACAAAGATCTTTGAGGAGTATTTTGAGCAGATAGCATTACAGACCATTGTTTACCTTAAAAGCCATGTATTTGGCAGCATACTAACAATTTGGCAAAATTTTAGATGTGAGAAGGTGGAAGAAAAGTTTTTTGCTGCATTGCTGAACAATATGAGGAAAAGCTGGCATTATTTGCCTGCAGCAAAGAGAAAACTGCTGTACTAATTTGTTTCCCATTTTAGAATCCTATTTCAGATCCCAAGGAATATTGTCATTTTAGAGGAACTGATGCTGTGAATAAGTGTCACATAATAGGTTCTTCAGAAAGGGTTTTACATATTGCAAGGGGTACATTCTCATGGTGTCTCCAGGAAAGATTTTGTGCTGCTTAAGCCCCTGTCACACTGCACCAACGGATGGAAAGAGGATGTAAAACGGAGAAAAACACTTGCCATCCGTTGGTTAACGCGATGCTTCCGTTTTGTACTCACTGCATAAGTTTTGCTTCCTCTTTATCCATCCAGCATCTGTCTATTGATGTTTCATCTGCTCAGAAGGTTTTGAGCTGCTCAAAACTTTTGCACGGAAAATGTATCCAATTCGTCCGTTCTGCATCCGCTAGGCATCCTCTGGGAATACGTTCTGCATCCGTTCTGCATCCGCTATTTCCGTTAGGCATCCGCTATGCAATCCGCGCAACTTGATCTGCTCCAGCGGTAAACGGACGCAGGTATGAAGTGGAACGGATGCGGAACGGATGCAGAATGGATGCAGAACGGATGCAGAACGGATGAAAGTGGATGCAGCTCGCAAAGAAAGCATTTAAAATGGAAAAGACGTCTGCAGAGGGGACCTATCTCGGATATTAAGGATGTCTAGAAGATGCCTAGAGGATGCAAAGAGACACATAGGGGAAAAGCTATACTGCCTATAAAAAGGGGGAGCAACTCATCTGGATCTCACTTTCAGACCAGCAGCCCGGTTGTGCAGACCTCTGCAGCCTTCATCTGACTCTTGCTCTTCCACAGCATCCAGTCATGTCCACCATGGATCGTAACAAAGTCCTTTTGGCAGCCACCATCCTTCTGTAACAGTGCAAAGCCATCTACAGGCTCTGTGAACTCTACTACAGGAAGAAAAAGAGGTGGCCAAGAAGCGTCTGGGTCCAAAGATGGATCGCCAGAAGAGCAGAGTACGGACTGTACAACAAGCTGATGGTGGAGCTCAGGAACGAAGACACTCGGGCGTTCCAGAACTTCATGAGGATGCCTCCAGCCATGTTTGACAAAGTTGGGGAGTGGCTGAGACCCAGGTTGACCAAGGCAAACACCAACTTCCGGCCCAGCCTGGAACCTGGGCTCAAGGTGGCACTCACTCTGCGCCACCTGGCCTCAGGGATCACCTACAGGAGCATGCAGTACGGATGGAGGGTGCCCCACAACACCTTAGCATTGTGGTCAGAGAAGTGGTGCAGGCCATCATCGAAGAATACATGGAGGAGCTCCTCCAGTGCCCCACCACTGAAGAAGGATGGAAGAAAGTTGCAGAGCAGTGGTATCAGAAGTGGAACTTCCCCCACACCTTTGGAGACATCGATGGCAAGCACGTGGCCTGCAAAGTGCCAGGCAAGTCAGGGTCCACTTATTTCAACTACAAGGGCTTCTTCAGCATCATCCTCTTCACCATGGTCGATGCTGACTACAAGTTCATGTACATCGATGCTTCAGGCAACGGCTCATGTTCAGATGCCCAGGTATACAATGCCAGTCACCTCAAGGAGGGACTGGAACGCAACCTCATGGTGGGCTTCCCAGATCCAGAACCCCTGCCCAACGACACTCAAGATGTGCCCTACTTCATTGTGGGGGATGACGCCTTCTCCCTCAGAACCTACCTCATGAAGCCCTACACTTCCAGACTCCTCACCCGTGAAGAGAGGATCTTCAACTACAGGCTGTCCAGGGCAAGGAGGGTGGTGGAGAATGCCTTTGGCATCCTGGCCAACAGATTCCAGGTACTTCTCACCACCATGCAGCATCGCCCACAGATCGTGAGGAACATCGTGGAAGCTTGCTGCATCCTGCACAATCTCATGCGCACCCGCTACCCAGTTTTGCAGAACAGGCTCGTGGACCTCCAACAAGCCTGGGGAATGGAGGCAAGGGCAAAACCTGATAGACATTGAGGATGTGCAAGGCCCCAACAGAGCCTCACATGAAGGGAAGAAGCAGCACAACCTCCTGAAAAACTGGTGCAACTCCCCAGCTGGAGAGGTGGAGTGGCAAGACAGGATGATAGATGATTAATGGATGCTTCCTTCATCCTGTCTCATCACACTGATGAGATTGGGCCATGTATGTTGGGTGGGCCTACAATGAATAGGGCATTTAATAAAGAGTTGTGTTTATGTTTAGATGTGTGAATCAATGAATACATTGTTATTGATAATAAAGGGCCATAGGTGTGGCAGCTGGGAGGGTGGACCATACAGTCCCACTATGCTTGCACTGGAGGTTTATCTATCCCACAGCTATTACCCATTCCAAAGGTATCCCTACCCACCCCACTGCTATCTTAACCCATCCCACAAGCATGCAAAGGCTTAAACCATTTCTAAAAGTTTCCACCAAGACTTTATTTAATAAAATAAATGAAGCAAGTGTGTGTATCAAAAATAGAGTTTATTAACAACAAGCTGTAAAAGATAAATGACCCACGTCAAGTGTCCAAATAAAGTCCAAAGGTAGCCAGCCAGCCAGTCTCTGGCACTCCTCTTGGTCACTCGGAGGTGTGCCCAGTCTCAGGGGTGAAGGGTCCAGGTGCTGTGGAGGTGGGTGCTGCTGGAGTGCTGGTCTGAGGAATCATTGGGCTGCCTGGCCCCGAGAGGACAACAGGTGACGGTGTGTTGAGGAAGCTTTCAGACAGCTGGCTCAGCCCCGTGTTGTTGAGAGCTCCTTCCTCCATGTCATGTGGTGTCAGCCCCAGTACTGAGAACAGATGTAGTGAGGCCGAGCTTGGCTGTGGGGTAGAGGAAGGAGCAGTATAGTGGGGCTGTCTGGTCTGCAGCTGGGTGAGGACTGGCGTTGGTGGCATCGGTGGCATTGGTAGCATCAGTGTTGTGGGTGGCATCGTTGGCGTGGGTGTCATCTGTGGCATCAGTGGAACCGGTGGCAACGGTGTCGTCTGATGACTCTGTGCCTGGACTGGGAAGGGCTGCTGCCTGTGCTGCTGGACCTCCTGGTAGCCCTAGCCCTGGTAGGTGAGGGGCTGTGGAAAGCCTTGGAATGGGAGGGACATCACCTGGGGTGGAGGAGCAGACCTGGACTGGGTGAGAGCAGGTTCAGCTGGGCCTGGAGGATTGTGAAGCAGCTCGGTGATCCGGTCCTTCACCACCTGGTACTGGGGTTCCGCCATGTCCGTGAGGGTCTGGTTCACATAGATGAGGAAGGGCTTGCGGTTGGAGGATAAGGAGTCAGTGTGGACCAGCTGAGAGAGGAGATCTATGCTCCTCCGGATGGTGTCCCTGATCTCCAGCAGGACAGTGTGGCTCTGCCCCTCCAGTCTGGTTCTCTGCCTTTCTGTGGAGGTGGAGCTGGGGGTGGATGCGGTTAGGGCTGTGGTGGACGTGCCGTCTCCTTTCTCCCACCGCACCAGGGAGTCCTCCACGTGCTCCACCACGGTTACAACAGCTGTCTGCGGGTTCTCCGCCATGGCACGCTCCACAGAAACCTGCCTGGAGACAGGAACTGACTCTCGGCCGGAAGAGGACTGGCTCTCAGCAGGCTGCCGGAGAGAGAGTGTAGTGAGAGGGGCTCCTGCTGCTCATCGGTGGCGGATCTCACCCTCCAGAAAGCTGCACCTGGCCATGACGTAGGTCTCTCTGTCCGTCAGCTTAACCGTGGCCTGGCCAGATTTCTTCAGATGCAGCTTCCCGTACCAGGTGTGCATGTGCTTCCACCAGCCGAGGAGCACCTCCAAAGTTTAGCCCATACTCTCCGCCTTCTCTCTCCAAGCAGCCTGCTTCCTTTTGATGTCCCTGTACAGCCTGTGTCCCTTCCATCACAGATAGTCATTCTCTCTCAGCCACTCCAGCACCTCATCCTCGTGTTCCTCCTCAATATAGTATTGCCTCCTCTCCCGTTGTCGCATATGCCTCTTCCTCCCTTTGGCAGGACCAGATGGGCCCTCATCAGAGGGGCTACCAGGTAGTAGGGGCTGTTCCTCCACACCACCACCAGCAGCAGCACCAGCAGGATCATCATCATCATTATCATCATCATCATCATCATCATCATCATCATCATCATCATCATCACCACCAGCAGCAGGATCATAATCATCATCATCAGCAGCAGCAGCAGCACCAGCAGGATCTTCATCATCATTATCATCATCATCATCAGCAGCAGCAGGAGCAGCAGGACCAGGATCAGCAGCAGCAGAGTAAGGACCAGCAGTGCCTGCAGGACCAGGAGCATGAGCAGGACCAGGAGCATGAGCAGGACCAGGAGCACGAGCAGGACCCAGAGCACGAGCAGGACGAGCAAGTCCAGGAGTACGAGCAGGACGAGGAGCAGCTTCAGCAGGGTACGCACCAGCAGAAGCACCACCACTAGTATCAGCCTCAGCAGAGTTAGCACGAGCAGAAGCACCACCGCCAGAAGCAGCAGCATCAGCTCCTCCAGAATCAGAATTAGCAGAAGCCCCAGCAGAAGCAGAGTCAGGGACAGGGGGCGGCGGGGTGGCCCTGTCCCTCTTGCCAGGGATGGCGGCATGTTGCTGCTTTCCCTTCTTCCCATGGTTGTGGGGTTGCTGTCTGGCAGGGAGGCTGGCAGGCAGCCAGGCACCAAGGCTTGCAGGCAGGCTGGCAGGCAGGCTGGCAGGCAGGCTGGCAGGAAGCCTGGCAGGAAGGCTGGCAGGTAGGCACCAAGGCTGGCAGGCAGGCAGGCAGGCAGGCATCAAGGCTGGCAATCATACTGGCTGGCAGGGAGGCTGGAAGGCAGGCTGGCAGCAAGGCATGCAGGCAGGGCAGGCTGGCAAGGCACTCGATGTGTCTCGATGCAGGTCTTTTCTCTGAATGGTGACCTACTTCCGAGCTGCTTCCCTTTATATCCGCGGGGCTTACCCAATGCATCCCCCCTACATGCGCAATTAAAGCTCGGCATCCGTTAGGCTTCCACTGTGCATCCGCTAGGCTTCCGTTCTGCATCCGCTAGTCTTCCACTCTGAATCCGCTTCATCCGCTGTGCATCCGCTGTGCATCCGCTTCATCTGTTCTGCGTCCGCTCTGCATCCGTTGTATCCGTTCCGCGTCTGCTTTGCTGCGCTCCCCCGGAAGCCTTGCAGATGTGCCATCTGCTCCCATCTGCTAGGCTTCCGTTCCACATCCGCTTTCCATCTGTTCTGCGTCCTCCCCGCGTCCGTTCCTTTCCGTGTTATCCACTCTGGTTATGCACATTTTTGCCCCTTTTGAGAGCAGATAACAACGGATGGAACATTTTTCTCGTCCGTTGTGTCCTTTTTACTAACGTTTTGCATCCTTTGGGCAGTGTGACAGGGCCTTTATACTGATTTCTTGTGTGATATTAATTTTATTTTATTTTATTTGGTTTGTCAATTGCTTACAAGATAATCGGTATAAGTAAGAACATAGTTATGAATACATGGATACATATAAGAAAAATAAAAAAAACAATAGGACAGGGATGTTAGGCACGTTGGTGCGCTTATGCATGACCTCCTACAGACTTCTTAGGAAAGGGGTGAGGTCAATTGTAGTCTAAGGTTAAAATTTTTGGGGTTTGGGGAAGAAACTACAGAGTCAGGTAAGTATTCAGGTAGACATTGACCACTCTGTTGCTGAAGTCATATTTCCTGCAATCAAGTTTGGTGCGATTAACCTTGAGTTTGTATCTACTGTTTGCTCTTGTATTGTTATGGTTGAAGCTGAAGTATTCATTGACAGGCAGAACATTGCAGTGTATGATTTTATATACAATACTTAGATCAGACCAAATACAGCGTAGTTCTCAGTTTTCTAGGTCTAGAATTTCGAGTCTGGTGGCATAAGGTATTCTGCAACGAGTAGAGGAGTGGAGAACTCTTCTTGTGAAATATTTCTGGACTTTCTCAACTGTGTTAATATCAGATACGTAATGTGGGTTCCAGACTGATGAGATGTATTCAAGTATTGGTCTCGCAAATGTTTTGTATGCTCAAGTTAGTAGTGTAATATTACCAGAGAAAAAGCTATGTATGATTAGGTTAACAACTCTTAACACCTTTTTGGCTATGTAGTTACAGTGGACTCTAGCACTTAGGTCATTAGAGATGAGTACTCCAAGATCCTTGACAGAGTTTGGATCATCAACAAGGTCTTGACTATACAGCCTATATTTTATTTTCTGATTTTTTTTTGCCAATATGTAAAACATAGCATTTATTTGTTGAGATTTGAAGTTGCCATTTGTTTGACCAATCTCATACATAGTCAAGGTCTTTTTGAAGAGTAACAGTATTGTCTGTGGTGTTGAAATAGCTTCAGATAGTCAATGAAGAGAATGCAGTTGCTCTTAATATGATCACAGAGGTCACTTATGTAGAGTATGAACAGAGTTGGTCCTAGAATACTGCCTTGGGGGATACCACTGTTGACAGGTACAGAATTTGATAGGACCTTTCTTTGATTAATTTCTTCATTTGATTAAGCCTTTGACCTGCTCATATAACTGGTCTCACAATGGCAAATCATTCAAACTATCTATTCAGAGAAAGATTTTAAAAAAACAGAATGGAGGTATGGTATAATATTAGCCCAGCATTAGGTGCATAATGTTATATTGATGACTGGATTTGTGAAATAGTTTTTCAATCAAACACAGGAAGGTAACTCAGATTGAATTGTGGGGTTCTTGGTGTTTTCAGAGCTTGGTTATTTGCTTGCAGACATTTCATTATCCAACTAGGTAACATCACTGGTGCAAGTGAGTGTATGTTTAATTTTTAACTTTATACCCCATGAATGTAAAATCATAATCAAATAAAAAAAGAAATGACAATCATAAGAACAATTCTCCACAATTGTGAGGCAGAGCAGACACATAAGGGCTGGATAGCAGATTTATACACCATCCTGACTTAGTACTTGTGGAAGGAACAGGTCTTCAAAGCTCTCTAAAAGGATAGTACAGTTGTGACCATTTAGACTTCAACCATGGAGGTTTACAGATTAACAGAGTTGGAAGGTACCTTGTAGGTCATATAGTCCAACCTCCTGCCCAAGTAGGAGACCCTACACTATTTCTGAAAAATGGCAGTCCAATCTCTTCTTGAAAGTTTCAAGTGATGAAGCTTCCATAACTTCCCAAGGTAAGCTGTTCCATTGGTTGATTGTTCACACTGTCCAAATTTTTCCTTATTTCTAAGTTGAATCTCTCATTGATTAGTTTCCATCCATTATTCCTTGTCTGTCCTTTAGGTTCCTTAGAAAATAGCTTGACCCCTTCCTCTCTGTGGCAGCCCCTCAAATATTGGAAGACTACTATCATGTCTCCCTTGTTCCTTCTTTTTACTAGACTGGCCATGCCCAGTTCCTGTAATTGTTATTCATATGTTTTAGTCTCCAGTCCCCAAATCATTCTGGTTGCTCTTCTCTGCACTTTTTCTAGAGTCTCAATAGCTTTTTATATATATATAAAGTCTTATTTTTCAATAGTATGTCACTTCCCCCTCCCCCCCAAAATGGTACTGACTATCACTGTGCTTCTGATCTACTACCTATTGTTACAGCATCCTATAAAGATAAGGCTATTCATCCAAACCCTGAGCCTGTGTAAAAGCAAATATGTTTGCATTTCATTTTTATCCATAGATGTTGTTGTGTTTTGTTGCTTTATTTTATAATTTTAGTGATTTTCATTGTGTTATGGATCTACTGACATAGAGTGATTATAAATATTTCAGTAAAATAATGAATCAATAATGAATAACAAATAGTATATATCCCTAAGTGCACAAAAATTACCCAGATAGTTACAGGAGAACAAATAAAAGCACAAGAGATAAATGTATGGAACAATAAAACAATATTAAATCATTAAAAGAGCATTAAAACCAGTCCTGGCAATTTCAAAGGTCAAATTAAAGAACTGTGTCTTAATTCACTTCAGGAAAAAAACCCAAATTTTTCCCCTAAGAGAGGAAGAAAAATCTGGTGGAACCAGTCTCCCATGTTAGGAGTCACAGCCCTGAGTGCTCCTATACCCACTGGGACCACTTTGCCCTTGACTTTCCACATTCATTCTAATTCCTCTTTCAGGTCTTGGTACTTCTCCAACTTCTCATATTTCTTCTTCCTGGTGTTGCAGTCACTTAGCACATCTATCACCATTGCAATCTGCTGGTTCCTTTCTACTACCATGACATCTGCTTGACTGGCCAGTACCTGACTGCCCATCAGGATTTGGAAGTCTCACAGGATATTAGCCCTCTTATTCTCCATGATCTTCTATGGGATTGCCCACCTGGACTTGGGAGGGTCTAGTCCATATTCTGTGCATAATGTCAGCTATTTGGTTGGGCTGTTCAGTGCATGCTGTTCCTGTCTGGATCTTATAACCTGCCATTGTATTTTGGACTGACCCTAAGACCTCTCTACAATAGTCTGCACCATGATGCCTATCAAGTGTGGTAACCTTTGATTCTATGGATCTGGTGTTTAGGGCCTGTTTTGTGCTGCTGTGATCAGTATCACAGTGCTGTCTTTTGGTTTCCAATCACTTATAGAAAGTCTGTCACTTCAGCTATCTATCAGTGATATATCCCATTCAGGGATATATTGTCTTGCCATGCCACTTCCTCTGCTTGATCTTCCTCCCATGTTTGCTGCTGCCTCAGGCATTGTCTCAGCAGGACATCTTTGGGTGCCATCTGACTGATATACTCCTAGATATTTTTAGTTTCATACCGAGCAATGCCTTTGTTACTCAGTCATCTGCCCTCTTTCCAGCTGCTGTACAGTTTCTCAGCATCAGTCTTTGGGTAGAAACCTCTGTACATTCTAAGGAGCTTCTGAGTCTTTATATCAGCATCTTCTATGTCCTGCTTTGACCAGCTCACTATATTGATAGGATACCTTATGACTGGCTGGGCATATATGCTGATGACATGGATCTTATACTTTTCATTGAGTTGGCTCTTCAGGACCTGTCTTGTCCTTTACTTAGATGTTGCTTTCTTCCTTGCTTTCTCATTGTGGTTCCCATGCAATTGTGGGATATCAAGGTAGGTGTAGCTTGTCTGTATGTCTGCTATGTGACATACTGATAATTACATCCCATTGGTCTAAACTTTCCTTCTCTTGACTACTATCCAGCCATACTTCTCCAGTCCAGATGACATCCCAATATCCTCACTGCAAATTTGTTTCAGGTAAATCAATAAGTTAATCCCTTATTCACTCATAGATACAACTTGATGTCATCCATGTAGAGGAGGTGGATGATGGTAATTACACTCTTGAACTTGTTTTCATATCCAGGTGTTGTGATTATTTGGCTGAGGGGATTCAAGCCTTTACAGAACAGTGGCAGGAACAGTGCATCATCTTGATGTATGCCATACTTGTGACCATTATTTGAACTGTGCTGGCTTAACTTCCAGTTTGTCCTTCATAGTCCCAATGAGTTATTGAGGAAAATGTTTAGTGGCTTCATAAATAGTGCCAGACATTCACAAATTCATATGTGTGGCATTGAGTCATAGGTTTTTCTGTAGTCAATCTAGACTGTGTTTAGGTTGGTCTTTCTAGATACTGAGTCTTGTGTGATTGCTCTATTTATAAGCAAATGCTAGTTTGATCTTCTGATGTTGCTCCCAATGCTCTTCTGAACTATATTCATGCATTGGCCCATATAGTCCTATAGCTTAGTGGCTTATTAGCTTCTCTATTATATCTTCTTAGCCTGGTAGCCAATGCTGTGAGCTTTTATTTTGCAATTTCTAGGGCTTTGGATGGAGTCAGACCCTTGTCTTTTTTCAGTAGCTGAGTCCTATCCTTAATCTTCACACACTTCTATAATTCCACCAGTTGACTAATCTCTTTCCAGGTTGCCTTGATCTTAGTTTCTAACTTCATTTTCCAGGGGGGATATACTGTTGAACATAGCCAAGCAGGGGCTACAGAATATACCAGTTTATTTGGGTAATGGTAGGAGTAGATATTATTGTAAGGGCTCCATTGGCATCTTCTAGAATACTATTTGATAATATTTTTCTACTGAGCCTTGGCAAACAGTTTCAAGGGTTGACTGTATCTACTCATCCATGATCTGCCTGATATCAACAGTTTTGTAATGGAGAGGTGACAATGATGTTCCAGCTTCAGGAATTGGGAGCATATCCAGTTGTTTTTCCAAGTCTTCTTGAATCTGGGATGTAATATTTAGTTGGTTTATCTCAAGTTGTAAGTCAGCTTTGTTTTCCTTGTGTTGACATGTTGATAACTAGCTGTTTTTTAGTTAGAATGGATGTAAGTCTTCATAGTTTCATACTATGCTTCATATACCACCCCTCATTAGATCTGCTACTGTAGTAATATTCCACCAGTTCCAGGTTCTTCTTGTCTTATCCATGTATAGTTTGTTCCAGTAGTCCACTTATCCCAGATTTTCCTGGTACCCCAATATCTGACATGAACCTTGCTAATTCTGGGCAGTTTCCAAGCCAGCATGACTTTCCAAGTTTATGTCACTCTCATATTTGAGGTGGGCAGGTGAAGCATTAGGGGGTCTTTGACCAAGGATCCCTAGGGATTGGAATACTGGTTTCCCACATTAAAGGTAGTATTGTAACCATGATGTTATCTGGCTCCTAAAAGAGGAAATATTTTTTTAGCTGTGTGAAGCAAGATAAAGGTTTTCCTGGCTAACTGTTGAAAACTGCACACACAAAAACATACACATAATTAGCTGTCATTACATCTTATGGTAGCCTTACTGAACTATGTGCTATATAAAAATATTTTCTTTGATTTGTTCTAAAACATTTTTAGTCCAAATTCAGTGAATGTTTTTAGATTCCATGAGATTATCCACATTAGTGATGAATCATCATAGTGATAGCTAGGTGATGCTATAAATCTCTAATGTGGATAGCTACCAGCATTATAAGCTAAGCCTATCCACTTTTTTCACCCCATGTATAATAATAGACTCCTTTCTCATAGGAAAGCTACTTCAGCCTCTTGATTATTTTGGTTGCCCTTTTCTACAGGTAAACAATAGTCATCATTATAAATTCTTGTTATCTAGAGTCTAAAACTGTTTACTGCACAATTGGCTACATAGAAATTCTAGCTCTATTTTTCTATATATTTTCACAGGCTGTTATGAATAATAATCATAAAAACCTCTGAGTCTCACTCATTACTTTA
The DNA here is from genome assembly GCA_015471245.1 of Laticauda colubrina. NCBI lineage: Eukaryota > Metazoa > Chordata > Lepidosauria > Squamata > Elapidae > Laticauda > Laticauda colubrina. The sequence goes on along the minus strand of BLBF01000003.1, from coordinate 25,078,021 downwards.
TGATTCCAATAAACTTTACTTGCTTACTCTTAGTTCCTTAGACTTGGAGCACCTTGGCCTAACATATCACCGCCAACCCTCTAGGTAGATGAAATCAATTTTGCTTCTTCACAGAAGCAGAAAAAATGATGAAAACTGTTCATTTGAAAGCTTGCAGCATTTTTATACCCATATTCTGTATCCAAAATCCAGAAAGTCCACACTATGCACCATTAACTCAGAAAAAAGAACCCATGTCTGCAAAACACTGTCTTTTGTTAATTAAGCCTCTTCTTGCTGGAGAAAATGAAGAATCATTAACTGCTGATGCCGCCCCAAGGGTACAGGGCTGTCTGCTATCTCGAGGGATGCTACAGATAAAAAGCTGTTTATTTTCCTATCTTTGTTAATCCAATTATTTTAAGTAGAATAATGCCTGCGGAGGTTTGGCTAGAGCCAAATGAGAGAAAAATGATGCAATTGCTGCCCTTCTGGGGTTCGTTTTGAAAACCCCCTCAAAGCATTTCAACTCTGTGAAATGCAGATGATGCCATTAAACATTTATTTTCCTGTCAACAACTAATTGAAAAAAAATAAATCCAGGGATCTGGTTTTGTTTAGCCGGTTTCAAGATCTTGACATTATGGAAGACAAATTTTTATGTGAGTTGTTCCATCCATTTCATCGTCTGCCAAGCTATGCTGACTATTTGACCCGCATGCCTTCTGCAAAAGAAGGGAACTTGAAAGAACCAAAGAAAATAGAGCCTATCTAGTCTCCACTAGCACGCATTAAGTGAAATGAAATTTATTCTCAATATTCTACAATCAGTACTCTTCAAAACCTTAACTAATATGTATTAAGCATTTTTTGCTTTGGTTTGTCCAATTATATAAATGAAAATATTTTCAGGTATGTGCATTTTGGATTAGAGTGGTGGATTGTAATCAAAATCACTGGCCATAATATGTGCATATATGAGGAAAAGGCGGAGCCTCGTCCCGGTGCTACAGCTGTGATCTCGGGGCTCTGAGATCGCAGCTGATATTTTCACCCCTGGTCGGTCCTAACGGACCTAAACCGTCCCGTAGAGACGGGGATTGTGAAGGGCACAGTCCCAGGATCCCAGAGATATCGCAAAATCTCTGGTTTGATCCGGGAGAAGCCCTTTTGCTGGCGGTGGAAAGGCAGCCTCTAAAGCTGCTGAAGTCGGGACAGCTCCGAAAAGAAAGAGGCTGGAGAGAGGGTGTGTCGGCTGGGTGAGAAACTTCTTTTGTATTGCAAATTGGCTGAGACCTGAAAGGATATCCTGAACAAAGAAGAAACCTTTATTTATCTTTGACTGGAATTTCCTTGAGCGGCGTTTTTTTAAAGTGATGTCAAATTGAGGCTTGGATTCTTTCCTTACTATTTTTTTCTCTGAGGAATTTAATGTGATTTTGTAGCTAATCAGATTGAATTTTTTCTTATATATATTTTTATGCTTCTTTTGATTTTTTAATTTTCTTTAGGATAGAGGCCCCCTTTGTTTTTTTTCCCCTCTGAGTTTTGTATACATTACTTTTCTTTCTGGCTGAGGGGGAAAAAAAGTATTAAGAGACTTTGCAACACTGCCAACTAGAGGCTTGAAAATACTTTATTTGAACTGGGGAGAAATGTATAAACACTCCTTCTCAAGGACATTTTAATGTGATAAGATGGAGGGAGAGCACAGAAAAATATTACTACAGGTGTTTTCCTGGACTCTTATCACTGTTTCAATACTTGAGGCTTGGCTTTGAAGCTGTTGGAGAAGAGAGTCATAATAAGAGCCTTGGATAAATAAACAAAGTGCAGTGTGCAGTCCATATATATATATATATATATATATATACTTGTGAAATCTCTACTCGCCAGCCTTTTTGTATATTTCAATTCTAGTAATATTTTTATTTTTTTTATTTTATCCTTTTTCTTCTTTGGCTTTGGGCCATTTTTATTATTGGATTTTTCCATTTTGGATCATAATTGGCTACTCTATCAGATGGACTGAAGGTTTAAAAGAATTTGAAGTTTTTTGAAGCATTAAAGTGGAAAAAAGGGGAAAAAATGTGAAATGAAATAGACTGTGTGTATTTGGATTGTTTGGTGACTTTGGGACTTCTGGAAACTCTTATTTGAATGATTAAAATCATTTGGGTCGTTTGAATTTTTTTTTCTTTTTTTCTTTTACAATGGTATGACTTATGGATGAACTGAAAATGGAATTTATAAAATATAAACAAGAGAAACAAGAAGGGAAGGATTCTTTTGGCTCTATTTTTAATTTTTTAGAAATGGCAATTTCTACATATGAGAAACTACAAGAACAAGAAGATTGGGATGAAGAAGAAACCATCCTTAATGAACAAGCAACTTTATTTGGGGAAGAAAGGGGAAAGGGGAGAAAGAGAATGGAGAATTTAAGACTTAAAAAAACAACCAAAAAAGGGAAAAACAAGGTGAAAAGTGGACACAACATCAGAAAGCAACAGAAAAGAGGAATACACAAAAAGGTGGAGATTAAGAGACAAGGGGGTAAAAAGGGTAGAGTGGAGAAGCAAGGGAGGAAAGAAGGGAAGAGAAGCTACAAAGGTTTGAAACAAGATGTAAAGAAACAGAATTTATTTAGAGATAATGGGTAAACATATAACTGAAAAAGAGATTCTGCAAAGATACATAAGATTGTGTTGTTGTATTTGTATTTGAAATAATGTTAGAAAATTGGAATAATATATGATTATAAAATGGGACAAAATATTTAATGTAACTTAGCGAAATTTTTTCTTTTTAAATAAAAATAAATGAAATCAAATATGAGAGAATTGAATTAAAGAAAAATAGGAACATTGTTATTGTTTAATATTTTAAAATATAAGTGAAATAGGGGGAAGTAATTAAGTAAAATCTATAAGTGTTCCCATAGAAGCATGATACTTATTTAGAAAGGATTGTGTATATATTTTTAAAATATGTTTCAAAATATTGAGTTTATCTTTAGAATGTACTACGCAGAATCCGAATGAAAATTATGTGTTATGTTAAGCTTTAAAACTAGGGGAGGGATAAGTATGACAAGGTATTATACTCCAATTAGTCATTACAGAAGAAACTTTGTGTTAATGAGAAAAGATAAATAGCTAGCTGAAATAGAACAGACAAAGGATATAAGTATAATGATTTAAATTGAGATGAAATAAATATAATAGAATTAAGAGAGTGAAAAGAGAGGAGAAGCTATATAGAAAATGCAAAATAATAAATAAGAAATGGAATGTTATTTAAAAGTAAGCATGAACTTGAATTTATCTCTGTACAAAAAGATGTAACTCGGGATAAAACTGCCGTCCAAAAAGATATTTTATGTTTTTTATGTTTTGTGTTTGTTTGTACATGTTTGTTTATTAAAATTAATAAAATTCTTTATTAAAAAAAAAATATATGTGCATATATGTGTAGAGAGAAAATATAGGTTATAATTTCCACTATACGTTCCTAATAAGGAAAGGAGCAACATCCCTGCCTAGATAAAGTATGTGCCTTCCTTTTTTCAGGAAATCCTATATACCAGCCTTTTCCAATCAACTTTTTAGATTATCTTGGCATTCAAGCCTGGAGTAAGACTGAGATCAGTAAAGAAAGAGAGGTTCGTGTTGGTGAGGGGAATACTCTAGCTGCAGTGTGGAAAAGGCAACCCCCCAGCAGCAAAGAGGAGCCCTCCAGAGCCCAACGAGTAAGAGATAGCTTCCTGTCAATGGAGGCTCCAAAGTCCTGACTGTCACTGATACCAAAAAGCAAGTAAGTGACAGCTTGTGAGATCAGTTGAAAGACGTGTGGCAAGGGGAGCTTAGCAGTGGAGCGGAAGATCAGCAAGTTATAATCTTCTGAATAAGTGACATTTGAAAGCCCGAAAGAAAGCGGCTAAAAAGCGGAGGAGAGAGGAGTGTGGGCAAAAGGACTTGGCAGATTGAAGTGAAAGTGTGAATTGTGATGAACGAAAAGGAAATCTATGTTATTGCCTTAGAAAAATCCAAGGTCAGGGGTGATTTGGAATTCTTTATCTGACAATTAAGTAGATAGATTCTTTTGGACAAACCTTATCGAAGCAATGATGGGAAGAGGATTGAAGCAAACTAAAAGGGACAGCTCAGTGCCAGATGGGATAGGAAACTTGGAAGTCTCGGAGATACAGCAACAACATATTTAACTATATTTATTTAATAGACTTTTCAATAGACCCTTGGGGGAATTTTGCCTTAATTGAGAAGGTGGTGGTACAAGGAAGAAATTAAAATTGAACTTAAAAAAAAAAACATTTTAAAAAAAAAGGGGGAGAGAGGTGGACTGGAAGATTTAGAAGAATGACTGATTGACTGTAGCTATTATTCAGCATTTTCTACCTCCTCACTTCCGGTACGTTTGAAGAGAATAAAAAATCTCTATCAGAGACAAAGAACCAAAGACAGACTTTGAAATCTTTTTTCCTCTTTTCTATTGCTTTTTTTCTTTTCATATAAATTTGCCTAATTCTTCTTTTTCTTTCCCCTCTCCTTATTTACATTTTGCTGCTAACTTTTCCCTCTTCCATTCCCTCTTCTATATAACGATTGCAAATTTACTTATTGAGATAAGAAGCATAGAGTATTATATTAGATTGTTAAAAACCGATTTGATTAATCTACTAATAATAGGGATAATTACACCTTGACTAGATATACATTTTTTTAAAAAAATAGTAAGAACATTAACAATATTATAAATCATTTAATCAATAAGTATAAGATTTAATATTTAATATTTAGTATTCTATTAGTTAAATGTATGGTGTATAGATAGGTATTATATAGATTATTGTATAACGTTGTATAGTGCTGAATAGAAATTGAATATAAAACTCATAAAATTACTTATTTGATTTAGCTTTAAGATTTGGAAAAATATAGATAGGTAGATTAATTAATTATACATAGGTTAATTCTAATATAGAGGTCATAATATTGAATGATAATTTGGGATAACATAATTAACATAATCCAGCAACAGAAACAAACATTAAAAGAAATGACCTCGATAACTACCACAGCCCTGAAAACTGGCAGGAAGGCTACTCCAACACTAACAACTACATTGGCAACAGCTTTGCCTATGGCTCAGAAAACTATCAAAGAAACATTACCAGTAGAAAACAAACCAATATCTCGAATGTTAATATTCAATCAATTTTACTAACATTACAAGAATCGATGGAGTAACTACAAGAAACAATGATAAAAAGCCACAATGAAACAAGAGCAGATATTAATGAACTAAAGGAGGAGATGGGGAAATTGAAATTAGAAATGAAAGCGGACATCTCCAAAGTAGAAAATAAAATTGGAATACTTCAACAGGCCATAGAGAAAAATGAAGCAACAACAAAAGAAGTAGAGAAAAGGACTGAACGAAACGAAAGGAAACTTGAAAGGGTAGACAAGGAATTAAAAAATGTAAGCAAAGAAATGGAAGACTCATTGGTCTATCTAGAGATACAGGCGGCCTGAGATTCCAGAATGTAGAGGAATCCAAGGAAGAAGACCTAGAACAACTGATGGTGGAAATACTGGCTGGATTATAAGATAAAGATAAAGATGATATTTTAAGAGAGTTCGACGAAGTTTACAGGGTCAGTACCAACTATGCAAGACACCACAAATGCCCGAGAGAAGTCCATATAGGTTTTACAAGAAGGAGTGTTTGCGATATTATATTTAGGATGTCCAGGGATGGAACAATTATGTATAAAGGTAAAGAAATTTTGATTCTCAAACAAGTCCCAAGAAGAGTCAGAGAAACAAGACGAGATTACAAATTTTTAGCTGCTTACTTAAATCAAAAAAGAATTGTATTCAAATGGTTAATCCCAGTGGGGATGTTAGTTTCATGGAAAGAAAGGAAAATTAAAATTGATACTATAGAAAGAGCCCAAGAATTCTATGAACAACTAGTAAGTTCAGAAGACTTGAGTAGTAAGGAGGAATTGGAAATAAACCTACAAAAAGACCAAAACTACTACAGAAACAAAAAAGAAGGAACTTTAAGCCAGCAAACACTAGGAGAGACTGGAGTTATCACGAGACAAAGAGTGAAACAGAATTAAGTAAATGAAAGAAGAAAAGAAACTTCTATCAATTAACATAAATGGTCTAAATTCGACGTTAAAAAGAAAAAGGATATTAACATAACTAATTAAACAAGATGCTGATATAATATGCTTACAAGAAACCCACATAAGGAAAGAAGATGAAAGATATTTAAACTGCCCAAAACTAGGGAAGTTATTTACTGTACCAGCAGATATAGGAAAAAAGAAAGGAATTGCAATATATGTTAAAGAGGATTTGAAGTCAGTATGGTCAAACCCTGAAGGAAGAACTTTGGTTTTGCAGATCTGAATTAATGATATCTCAATTTTGTTAGTTGTAATTTATGCCCCAAATGAAGATCAGAAAGAATTTTTGAAACACCTATATCGAGAAATAATAGGATTTGAAAAAAGGAATATCTGTATTATAGGAGATTTTAACTTGATTGCCGATTATCAGAAAGACCATAGTAATGGGGGGAAGAATAAAAAAGGGAAAAGAGAGTTCCCTAAGATATGTAAGGAAATGATGAAAGAATTAAATTCGGTGGATTTATGGAGAAAACTATATCCCGAAAAAAACAATTTACATTTTATTCTAATCCACATCAAATATGGACGCGAATCGATATGGCATGAATGAATGGGGAAATAGCAAATGAAATAAAAGAAATTGAAATATTACTGAATGAATGGGCAGACCATAATCCAATTCAGATAATATGAAAAGGCAGGAAGAAACCAAAGAAAAGATGGACACTAAATACTCAATTAATAAGAGAAAAAGAATATACTGATAAACTTAAGGAGGAATTAAATTATTTTTTAAAAGAAAATAACAATGGCGTAACTACGAAACAAAACATTTGGGATACAATGAAGGCAGTAATAAGAGGTATAACAATTTCTTACAATGCCAAGAGGAATAAGGAAAAACATGCACAACAAAATAAATTGCAACAACAAATTAAGGAATTAGAAATGCAATTACAGAAGATCCCAAAGAATTCAAGATTGCAAAATCAGATAATAATAACTAAACACAAATTGAATTGAATTGAACAAGAGAAAATGATTATAAATTTGAATATGACTAAACAAACCTACTTTGAGAATGCTAATAAGCCAGGAAGATGGTTAGCTTATAAATTTAAAAAAAAGAAAGAAAAGAGACTGATATATCAATTAATAGATGGGAATGGTGACATACAACAAGAGAAAGAATTAAAAAAAATAAAAAAAGGAGTAACAAAGAAAGTTAAATATTTAGGAATATGGTTGACAGCACATTGTAAGGCACTTAAAGAAAACAGTTATGATAAGTTGTTGCTACAGGTAAAGAAGGATTTAGAATTATGGGGCAGACTGCAACTCTCACTATTGGGTAGGATTGTTACCATCAAAATGAATATTCTCCCAAAATTCTTATATTTGTTTCAGATAATTCCAATTAAATTAAACAATTTTTTTTTGGAAGAACTTAATAAAATTACCGCTAAATTTATTTGGCAAGGGAAAAAAACCAGAATAAATTTAAAAGCATTGCAGGATATGAGGAGCAGGGGAGGGTTGGCACTTCCAAATTGGGAATTGTATTATATAGCTGCCACTCTAGTATGATTAAAAGATTGGGTGAATTTAAATAATAAGAGAATTTTATTCTTAGAAGGCCATGATTTACAAAGGGGGTGGCATGCCTTTTTATGGGATGTAGGAAAAGTTAATCAGAAATATTTCCACAGACACTTAATTAGAGATTCATTATTAATTAATTGGAAGAAAAATATTAAAAAACACTACTTAAAAGGACCAATCTGGCTATCAACAATGGAGGCGATGATCCACCCAAACAATTTGGATATTTCTAGAATGATTAAATACAAAGATTTATTGGACATACAAGTAAATTTGAAATCATGTCAAGAACTCCAAATAGATCAGTGGGTATACCTACAAATTCATAGTAGATATAAACAGGATAAGAAATAATTTGGAATTAGCAATAAAACCCAACAACTAGATAAAATTTTATTAGGACCAAGAAAAAAGAATATAACTAAATTTTATAATTGTTTATTAAAAGTAGAATTAGAAGAAGAAACAGTAAAAGGGAATATGATAGCCTGAAATAGGAATGTAATATCACCCTAATAGAATGGGATGTAATATCACCCTAATAGAATGGGAAAAAGTCTGGGGAAGAAATAATAAGATTACAAAATCGGCAGCATACAAAGAAAACACATATAAATTGTTTTATAGATGGCATCTTCCCCCTTTGAGATTGGTGAAAATGTGCCCTAAAATGAGTCCAAAATGCTGGAAATGTAAAAAGAAAGAGGGAACCTTTTTTCACATGTGGTGGTCATTTATAGAAACCCCAAAATACTGGAAGATAATTAGAAATTGGCTGGAAGTTATAACAAAAGAACAGATCGAGTATAAACCAGAGTCCTTTCTGTTAGGGATTTTTGATAAGCAAATATATAAAAAAACAAAATACATTACAATACATATACTAACAGCAGCCAGATTGGCTTTTGCTCAATGTTGGAAGCATCCTCACATATCTACAAAGGAGATGATCATCCAAAAAATTTCAAATTGCGCAGAAATGGATAGATTAACTTTAGCTTTAAAAAACAAAGAAACTTCAATATCTTATAATAGTTGGAATTATTGGTAGAAGTGGTTAGAACAAAGATAAATTTTATATCATAGGATAGTTAGAATAAGATAAATTTATATGAGTGATGTACAAATTTTTGTAAAGACAAAGTGTGCAAATAAAGCAAAATTAAGGGAAGAAAAGATCTTACAAACTGTTGAAAATAAGAATGTTTTAAAATTTTTTCTGTTTCCTTCTTCCTTCCCCTTTTCTCTTTTCTTTTTGCTTTTCATATATGTATGTGTTGTCATGTTGTTGTTTTTTTAGTTGTAAAATTAATAACATTTGGTTTTTTTAAAAAAAATCTCCAGTGTTGAAGCAATTATGTCTCATTGATGGACATATTTACACAACTGCCACAATAATTTCAAAAATCAACCAAGAGAGGGAAGCAGGGCACTCAAAACAAGATGTGAATTAATCAACATGAGAAAGCATCTTGACATAGCAAAACAAGCTCCAATCCATGTAGTTTTGTGTATCAGAATCACAATGCAATGACAAAAGAGCTGGACAATTCATTGCCACATTCATTTTGTCATTTGGCTCTCCTTTCCCTTCCCTCTAGATTCCCATAGAGGGAATTCAGAATGGCATTTAAAGCCCCTGTCCCACTGCACGAATGGATGCAAAGAGGATGTAAAACGTTAAAAAAGCTTGCCATCCATTGGAAAATGCTATGCATCTGTTGTGTACTCATTGCATACGTGTTTCATACGCTCTATCCCTTGAGCATCCGTCCACTGAGATTTCATCCGCTCAAGAAGTTTTGAGCTGCACAAAACTTTTTGAGCAGATGAACTTTCTGCTGTGTACGATATAAATCTGTGACATACGAGCAACAAACGTTCTGTGTCCATTTATCATCCATTAAACGTCTGCTGTATCCTCTGGGCATCCTCTGGGCATCCTCGCAACTCACATCCACTGCAGCTGAAAATGGAAAGAGGGAGGAAACAAAAGGTACATGGAACGTCTACACAGCGTTAGTAGCACGGAAATAGAAAGGATGAGCAGTGAACGGTTTGCATCCTATATACATCCTCTAGGCTTCCTATGAACATCCCTTTAACATCCCTGCTACATATTACCCACGTCTGTTCTTTTCCTTTCTTTTCCGTTCTGTTTATGCAATTTTTTGCCACTTTTTGGAGTGGATGACAACGGATGGAGCCACCCCCCAAAATTTGCTCATCCGCTGTGTCCTTTTTGCATACGTTTTGCATCCTTTGGCCAGTGTGACCTAGCCTTAAGATAGCAACTCTGGGCATTTAGTCCCAGTGTAATGTTGCAAACAGCTCTGTATCAGGTTGAAAATGGAGGATTTGTTTATCAATATTTTTCTTCCTTTGATGTTGTAACTATGTATCATTTATGTGTTTGCAACTGTGTATCATTGCAACTATGTATCGTTCAGGCATTTGCAACATTGTATCATTCACATGTAATCATTAAGCTTCTGTCTCCTCAGTGACCTTTTGCAGGGCACGCACAGAGACAAGGAGCTAAACATCTGTAGAAATAGTTTATTTACATTGTGATTACATTGTCTGGCATGCAGCTTTGTGAAGAAGGAATATCCTGATCAAATTATAAATCTTGCCATCCTGTCTGACCTGGTATCTTACCTTGTTTGAGCTATTGTAAATCCTGTGTATCCTGTCTGACCTGGGCTTGACCCAGGCTCTGAATAAACAATCACCCCCTTTTGAATGAGCATAATAAAAGAGCGTGTGCCAAGACATTCTGGGCGCACTCATCCCGAGGAACTTCATCTCCTGTCGTTTCTTTCTCCTTTCGCTCCCTATCATGAGACACCCATCTGATGCGGGATAGCAGATACCGCATTCTGGTGACCCC
>BLBF01000003.1:25010821-25055821 GCA_015471245.1 Laticauda colubrina | reverse complement strand
TTTTTTTTTTTTCCTGTGACAATGTAGCTGTAGATTGTCATTGTAGCTGACAATTGTACTGTCATTGGAAAGAATTCCTGTATTGCCTCTCTTCCTGACCATGATGTCCAAAGAGGTGATTACTTTTTCTTTCCCTGGTTCATGCCTAAAGGCTCAGCCTTTCTTGGACCCTGAAATATATATGTATATATTAGCTCTTCCATTCCAGCTGTTTATTCCTTGATGAACACATTGGAATAAGTATCAAATTCGTATTTGTCAATTAAATGGATCCCAGCTTGGCTCATATGGTATTTCTTCTTCTTTCAGTGTTCTTACATTTTTAGAATTGAAAATCACATGACTAGTTTTGAAATGGTTCTGAGAATTGGGGAACTGTGCAATGTGGAAATGCTCACATGGACTACTTTGTGTAGGTTTCATGTGAACCTAGATGTTGTCTTTTTATGTTTTATTATTCAGTGTGAATTGCAAACATACCCAATTATGGTTTAATTTTGTTAAAAAAAACTTGGGATGGGTCCAGGTTATCTGAGAAACCAGCTCACCCTGTTGGGATTAGCTGACCCTGTGCCAGCAGAAGGAGCATGCTGCAGACCCCATCAGCGAAGAAATTTTGACTGGTGAGATCCAGAAGAAGAGCCTTTTCTGACATGTCTCCTGCCTTCTGGAACATCTTATATATAACGATATATATATCATAAACAAACTTCTAAGGTTATGATAAATGGAGAGTTAACAGACTTTATAGATATAAGAAAAGGGACTAGACAAGGCTGTCCACTGTCACCTCTGTTGTTTGTGTTAACACTGGAAGTGCTGAATAGGAACATCAGAGAAGAAAAAGAAATAAAAGGAATGAAAATTAAAAAAGAAGATTATAAATTACAAGCTTTTGCAGATGACCTGGTATTTATATTAGAGGATCCATTAGAGTCTGCACCTGATAGAAAAGATAGAAGAGTATGGGAAAGTAGCAGGTTTGAAAATAAATAAAGGTAAAACAAAGATTTTAGCAAAGAACATGTTAGTAAGATGAAAGAAAGAATTGGAGGAAGTTTTGGGGATCCAGGTCACAAACAAGGTTAAGTATTTAGGGATACATATAACACCAAGATGTAGCACACTTAAGGAGGATAATTATCTCAAACTTAAGCAAGAGATTGCGACAGATTTGATAAAATGGGAAAATTTACAATTATCATTGATTGGGAGAATATCTACAATTAAGATGAATGTGTTGCCCAGAATCTTATACTTATTCCAGACAATTCCAATCAGATTAGGAAAAGAAATTTTTGAAGATTCAAACAAAATAGTGCTTAAAATACATTTGGCAGGGAAAGAAAGTGAGAATAAAACTTAAATTGTCACAAGATGCAAGAATAAGAGGAGGATTTGCTTTGCTCTTTGCTACCAAGCAACAAGTCTGATGTAGGTAAAGGAGAAGATAACATTAAGGAATACTAGACTTTTGAATTTAGAAGGATATGACTTGCTGTTAGGGTGGCATGCCTTCCTCTGGTATAAACGCAGGGGTATTTTAGAAGACATTATATTCAAGAAGCATTGTTTCTAAACTGAGAGAAGATAAAAAAGCAATATTATTTAAACATTCCACTATGGTTATCTACTATTTTTTTTCTATCCAATAATATATAAAAAGGAATAAACAGTTAGATATGGTGAGATATTGAATGAAAAGGGTGAACTTAAATCTATGCAAGTGTTGGAAGAACAAGGTGTAAAAATGAATTGGTTTTCATATTTGCAAATACAATCTAGATTTGATAAAGATGTAAAAACAGAAGGTATCTTTGACAAGTTGACTGATTTAGATAAAATTTTGACAGGTACTGATGAAAAAGTAATCAAAAAACTTTATGGACATTTGTTTGAGTTTAAATTAGAGGAAGAACAAGTAAAAGAAACAATGATTCCGTGGGGGAAAATTTTTGGATATGGGATTGACTTAGATAAATGGCAAAAATTGTGGTCTCAAAATTATAAAGTGACAATGTCAACTGCGTATAAAGCAAATTTGTATAAGATGTTTTACAGGTGGCACTTACCCCTGACGAGAATTGCCAGGATGTTCAAGGATAAATCAGATAAATGTTGGAAATGTCATCAGATACCTGGTTCATATTACCACATGTGGTGGACGTGCTTGGATGCAAAAAGTTATTAGACTATAATCCACACATGGTTGGAAAAAATGACAAAACAACACATAGACTTTAAACCTGAGATATTTTTATTGGGAATTATACCAGAAATATATTGTAAAGAATTGAAATATTTGATTGTAAATGTTTTAACAGCGACTAGAATTGTATTTGCTAAGAACTGGAAAAATGAAAAAATACCCATGCCAGGAGGAAATTATTCAGAAAATAATGGACTGTGCCGAAATGAGTAAATTGACATTTGAAATTAGAAAACAAGAGTATAAACATTTTTATATGATATGGGATTTATTTTTTCAATGGTTAGATCAAAAGACATGAAGAAAGAAATAGACTAGTAAGCCTTACAATAAAAGTTAATAGATTGATATAGAATACAATATAAAATATATAACCATTGGATGAATGTATAAGATTAAATCATAATGAAAATTAGAATATCTCATATAAAATGAAGGAAAAATAGTCAAATGAATGTTTAATAATTGATATTATATTATCACAAGCTAGATCAATAAGGTGAGAATTTATATAACTTGTGAGTTATAGTAAAAAAAGGATAGCACAAAAGATTGTAACCAACTGACACACTGTGTGTATATTGAAAGATGTTTTTATGTTTTTATGTTTTGTTCGTATGTTTGTTATAAAAAATAAAAACTTTTTTTTTTTTTTTTTTAAAGAAGTAGATTGTGGTCTACTTTGTCAATTGCCTTGATGAAATCTAAATATATTATGTCCATAGTATTTTGCTGTTCTACTAATTTAGTCACTGTGTTGAAGAATGAAATAAGATTGGTTTGGCATGATCTGTTTTTAACAAACCCATGCTGACTGCTAGTTATTACTTTACTTGTTTCTAGATGTTGGCAGATCTGTTTTTTTATTATCTTTTCCAGTTTCTTCCCAGGTACTGATGTTAGGCGGATTGATCTATAGTTTCCTGGGTCTGGTTTTTTTTCCTTTTTTGAAGATGGGAACCACATCAGCTCTTTTCCAGTCCTCTGGTAGTTCCCTGGTGTTCCAGGATTTTTGAAAGATATGGTGCAGTGGTTCTGAGATGACCTCTGCCAGCTCCTTTCAAACTCTGGGATGTAATCCATCAGGCCCCAGTGATTTGTGTTCATCAAGATCAGACAGGTGTTCTCTTACTATTTTTTTTTGCTTATTTTAACTTTTATTTCTGGTCTGTCTTTTACAGTTATGTTTTTGGCGGGTTGAGCTATAGTTTCTTTTTGCACGAAGACAGATGCAAAGAATGAGTTAAGCAGTTCTGCTTTCTCTCTGTTGCCTGTTACTTCCTTGCCATCTTCTCCCTTTAGTGGACTGACTGTTTCCTTGATTTTTTTCTTGTTATTTATATATTGGAAGAAACTTTTTTTTAATTATCTTTGACTTTTGTTGCAAGTCTTTATTCATCCTGAGCCTTTGCTATCCTGGCTTCGTCTTTGCAGATTCTGGCTATCTGCTGATATTCTGCCTTAGTTGTATGTCCTTCTTTCCATTTTTTTGTACTTGTCCTTTTTTTCTTTCAATTTGCCAGAGAGATCTTTGTGCAGCCATACTGGTTTCTTCTTGGGTTTCTTGTTTTTCTTTCTCAGTGTTATTGTGCTGGTCTGGGCTTCTATGATCATATTTTTTAGAGTTTCCCAAAATTCTTGAGTTGTTTTCCCCTTTAGGATTTTCATCCATGGAATCTTTCCCAAGTTCTCTCTGAGATCCTCCCCCACCTCTTAGCCTTGAAGACCTTGAAAAGGCCTTGAAGACATGACTGTGTCAACTAACCTGAGGCCGCAATGGAGGGTTGGCATATTAGAGATGGCTTATGGAGTATAGAATACCCCACCCTGGGCACCACTTTATTCCCTCCCTCTTCATCCTGCTTAGTTTTATTTTGAATTTTTAAATTTAAGATCTTTATTGTTTTTAATGGTTTACATTGCATTTAATTCAATCTCTGTAAGCCACCTAGAGTTGCCTTTGGCAAGATAAATGGCATATGAGTTTGATAAACAGATGTTATAAGGATAGAGATGATAGATAGATGATAGACAGACACATGCATACATGCATGCATATGTACATACATACATACAGCTTAGTGCAATGTGTTAAAACCCAGTTTTGGGATCTGGGAAAACAAATAGAAAAGATTGGTTACTGATAGAGGAATTATTTCAAGCTCCATTTGAATTTTAAAAAGGAAACAGATTTAAAATTTTGTGAGTTCAAGTTAGAAACTTTTCCTTATCAATTATCCTTACCACTGTTTCAAATTAGTCTGTATCACAATATTGCATGATTATTGCACATAGCAATTGTTTTACTACCATTGGCTTTTTTGGAATAATTTACAGCATGGAATATTGCTTACATATACTGATAGCCATGCAAGATCAATCTTAAGAGTTTTCATTATCATCAAGAAAACAGTGTCACAAATGGTTGTACTCCGTGAAATTTTGGACTTGAGAATTCATTGAGGAAGAAATTAGATTCTCTTCTCTATTATTCCTTAAAATAGTTCCCAGCTGGGCTCTAACACTTACACTGGAATTCAGGGCTCATTCCTTGTTCATCTTAAGCTCTTCTTAATTTCTAGGCAGTCTCTTTAGATCACATTTCCTTGCTCTGGGCAATAAATTGGCAAGTATTTCTCCCTGGTTGATAGTGATTAAAATTATTCTTTTATAGAATAAATATTACTGGTGAGCTAAGTGAGCTTCAGTATGATAGGTTTAAAAATAAACACTCACTGTGCAGTTCTGCCCTTTCCTCAGCTAGGAATGTATAATAAATTCCAGGTGAAACTAAAAGTTCTTCATATTGGTCTGGAACTCTCGTAAGTTCTTATTAATTGGTATAGATTAACAGATACTTCTTAAAGTATATGGTTAGACCTCCTTGTACTCTCCAGACCCCAAAGTAAAGAAAACATTTGCCATCTACTTAAGATATTTCAAGTTTCTCTAATGAGTATTATGGTGTTGTTGAACCACGGAGGAATACATAACAACAGCTGATGTCTCTCTTGGGCATGTTTGTCAACCTTGGTGATTCTAAGAGATGTGGACTTCAATTCCCAAAATTCCCCAGTCACCATTAGCATTAGAAACAGTGGTCTAGATTGCGTATTGCAATGAACATGGAAGTTCACTACCTATAGCCAAGGAACACACATCAACATATTGTGGTTGTTGCATGCAAAAAAGAGGTTGCTTTTAAAAGTGGGTTTTTTGAATCTTTTATGACAACATAACAAGCAGCAGAGGACAAGTGAAGAGAAGAAGGTAGGAAGAATCATGGTGGCACAGTGGTTGGAATGAAGTACTGCAGGCTAACTTACTGTTCATTCCAGGAGTTCAATTCTGACTGGCTCAGGGTTGACTCAACCTTCCATCCTTCTGAGGTCTGTAAAATGAGAACCCAGATTGTTGGGGGCAATCTGTAAACTGCTTAGAGAGGGCTTAGTAAGGCACTGTGAAGTGATATATAAGTCTAAGTGCTATTGCTATTGTTGTATAATCCTAAGCAGGTTTACTAGAGAATAAGTCCCATTGAAAAATTAGTAGAATTTACTTCAGAACACAGCAGGTTTGATGTAGGGATTAAAATGCCAGGCTAGAATCTGTGTCACTGTGAGTTCTAATTCCATCATCAGCTTGAAGCTAGTTGGTGTCTTTGAGCCAGTCACTCTGTCTCAGCCAAACCACTTCCAAAAATATTGCCAAGAAAATTGCATGGATTGTCCAAACAATTGCCCCAAGTCAACAGTGACTTGAAAACACAAACACTGAAAAAACAACAAAATCAGAAAATATGCTGCTCATCTACCTAATTTTAACACCTGGCATAATTTGTCACTTTGGACAGCAAGCTGAGTGGCATATAAATAAATAAATGTTAAAATGTCAGAAAGTTAGAAACATTAAAAAAACCTGCTTGCTTGCCCCCCCTCTCCCCTATCTACCTATCATCTATTTATATTATATCATACAACAGCATATATGCTCATGATTTACCTTTTTCTCCAAATCTTAGTTATGTTTTTTTTTTTGAAAAGGATGTGATTCTGTTGAACAATTCAAACTTTTCAGGATAGTATAGGTTTGAGGAAGCTTCTCCAATGAATAGCTTTGCTGTACTTGAAAGGCTAACAAATGTTAATTTCTGAGAAATATTGCCTCCTTTGGCAGATGCATCTGGCAGTGTGGATAATAGGATAAAAGCTCAGGACAGACTCTTTGTTCCCTGTATGGTTAACAAATGCTAACTAGCTACTCCTCTTGAATGCATCCAGTGAAGGAAAAGCTTTGTTCAAAGGTGCCCGATTATTTTCAGAGAGGCCAAAGAGTTGCAGGAAACAATTCAGAGGCTACTTTACTCTTAGGGAGCTGCTTAGTACACAATTCAGCAAGGATAATGCTCTACTACCCTGGCAGATGAAAGGTTGCTGGCTTTTTCAGGCTGAGTTGATTCATATGCTCCTTTACTTTCTGAGCAGGAAGGGTGAAGGGGGCATGATTGGCCTGAGGCTGGAAGAAGAGATAATAAGCAAGAAGATGAAAAAAATGTCCATGAATGTTATCTTTCAAAATGTAGGCTGACTGACAAAGCAACACATGAAAAGTATGGTTTGCAAAATCACATCAAATGTGGTCTGACAAACATTTATATTAAAAAAAACCCCACTTTATAATGTGTATTACATATGATTGCAAGATGGAGTGACATATTTACAATACCCTTCCAATAATTCAAGCTGCATATTAAGTTTCTGGCAAAAGATAAAGTGCAGACTTTTGATTATTCTGTGGAAAGCTCTGGTATCAATTTCCTCCAAGGAGATTTTCAGACTCTGAAAATCTGTTTTTAAATGAAGGGAATACTGGGGAAGGTAGCATTTATTTAATTACACATATAAGCCTAATTTTAAGAATGTGTACTTAAGTGCTAGAAACATTAGAATATGTACTGTAAATATTTACATTATTGAGTCAGCAATATAAAACTAATATTTTGTTCGATTACATTGATTAGTCTAGTACCGTAGTAAGGGCATGAAGCTAGAAACTGGGATACTGTGAGTTCTAGTTCTGCCTCAGGCATGAAAACAAAGTAATCTTGGGTCAGTCCAACTCACCTCACTGGTTTGTTGTAGTGGGGAAAATAGGAGGAGAAGAATATTAGATATGTTCACCACCTGATTGACACAAGAGAGAGTGGAATTGTTCTGTCCAGGATTAAAACTTACTTTTTTTACTGGTTCACTTCTTTCTACCATCCATTCTCTTTCCTACTGATTCATCTTAAAATGGCAGTTTAATCTTAAATTACTGAAAAATGGCAGCAACTAAGGAAAATGGAAAGGGCTGTGGTTATGTATCATGTTTGAGGAAAAAGAAAATTGTTGCAAAATTTTGAGCCATTCTTTTACATGGGATTTCCTTTCTGAGTTGGAATGTGTGTGTGTGTGAGAGAGAGTTTGAGTTCTTGGTTCTGGCTTTTCTCATCTCCTACACAACATTTCTGACTCTGCATAAAAATCATTCTTATGTAAAGATATTATGTGTACAAGATATTATGTATACATTTGTATCCTGGGCCAAGCAGAAGAGGCAATTGAAATTCTGATATGGAGTTGGGAGACTGTAAGGATCTGGACTAAGGAGCAACATGCTTTGAGTTAATCACAGTAAGATGGAATGGCTATTGATTCAGAAGCCAACCAGGGAAATATAATTCTGCTTTTGGTACTCGCAAATTAATTTAGATCTGGAATTTGGTCTTGCTCCCTGAGGTCCACCAATCGTGTCTACTGTTGTGTATAGAACTTGGTAGACTCCAAATACCTCGATCTGATTGGCCAAAAAGGCCATTCTCGGATTGGTTACTTAAGAGCCATTCTGATTGGCTGCCAAACGGCGGGAGCACTCAAACAACTGTCATTGGCCACAAGCCACAAGCAAGCTGCTATAAGAAGGGCTGCTGCGGCTTGAGCCAATGTTCTGTTACCAGTTACTTTACTGTTTAAATAAAGAGCTGTTTGTTAGAACCCCGTCTCGTGCACCTTATTTCCGAACAGAACACTGGCGACGAAGATGAGATTGTCATAGAAGGCGAGACCGAAGCATATGACAACCAGTACCAAGCAACAGAGATGGCCGGTAACAATGCGCCGCCCACATCGTTCAACCCAGCTGAGGAAGATTGGGAGTCGTACATTGATTGTTTCCTTATGTTTCTAGAAAGCAACGAGCTGCAGGAGATATCTGACCAGAGGAAGAGGGCTGTATTCCTCATGCACTGTGGACCAGCCATTTTTAAAATTGCAAAGGCGCTAGCTAAACCAAGAGACATTAATCTGATGGCATGGCCTGAGCTGAACAGAATGCTCCGAATGCTCCACAGCCCATTACGCGCCTGTGGTCTCCAACCTGATCAAAAGGCATGAGTTTTACAAAAGAGACCAAAAAGAAGACGAGAGCGTCGGAGATTTCGTAGCAGCCCTGAGAAATATTGGAGCAGCCTGCGAGTTCCAGAACATGGACGAGGCCATGAGGGACCGCGTGGTCCTTGGATTGAAGGACGCTACTTTCCAAAGCAAGCTGCTTAACAGACTGAATATTACAGTGGCCGAGGTCATCACAGAAGCCACCGCTGCTGAAACAGCCAAGAAATCCACAGCCAATATGCACCAGATGAATGCAAATCCAGATCTGCCGAATCAACCCAGAGAAAAGAGGGTGGAAGGTAGCCCACAGTGACTGCCTACTATGAAGATCTCAACTCCCTGAGCGACACTGATGACAACAATGAAGATGTACATAGGCTTCAGTCGGACAAAAAATGGTGGGAAAAAAGAAAAGGCAGGCGTGAATTCCAGCGTGCTGGATGCAGAGGCAACCACCCGCATTCAGAATGTAGGTTCCTAGATGTCATCTGCAGAGCTTGTGAAAAATGGGGGCACATCGAAAGGGTCTGCCGAAACAAAAAGAGCTATAGTCCTAAAAGATGCGGCAGCAAACCCCTCCCCCCCCCAGAAATGAAGAGAGACAAGCCGGAAGCAGGTGGAACTGTGAGAGCAGAAACCAATGAACGAGCGACAGAGATGCACCAGACGATAACCATCAGAAATGCCAGGGCAGCTAACGTAAAAAAGATCCGGGTAAAGGTGAACATCAAAGGGAAGCCCTGTGAGATGGAAGTAGACTCCAGATCATACTTATCAATGGTATCTTGGGACACAATTAGACGCCTGATACCAGACATCAAGCAAAGAGAACTGAAACAACAAAAACTGATAAAAAGGACTATCAGGGAAACTGAAAACTGGTAGTGGGCCTTGGACATTTCCTAGTTGAATTTTAAAATCATGCTGAAATCCTGCCTCTAACAATCATTGACCGTGATCGCCCTAGCCTGCTGGGTATCGAATGGTTCATGCCCCTGGGAATCAGAGTGACAGGGATCAACAGCGTCATTGCGGCCAACTGGGAAGAGAGCCTGTTTCAACTGTTGAAAGAGTTCCGGGATGTATTCGACGGGACCCTAGGCAAGTACAAGGGGAACCCAGTCTCGTTTAGCCTAGACCCAAAGATAGCTCCTATCAGGCTCGAAGCCAGACGCGTTCCCTTTGCCTTAAAACCAAAAATAGATGAACAACTAAACAAACTTATAGCACAAGGGGTGTTAGAACCAATCGACCATGCCAGGTGGGAAACATCCATCATGACTCCTGTCAAACCAGATGGGTCAGTGCGCATCTGTGAAGACTATAAGGCAACCCTAAATCATGCGCTCCAGCAAAGTGCATACCCAGTACTGGTCGTGCAACACTTATTGCACTCACTAGGGGGAGGAAAATTTTTTGCGAAGCTCCATCTCGCAGAAGCATATCAACAGCTACCCATTGACCCCACAACTGCAGTGGCACAGACTATAGTCACACACAGGGGGCATTCAAGTGCAACCAACTACAATTTGGCATTAGCGTTGCCCCAGGCATTTTCCAAAGCCTCATGGAACACCTTCTAAATGGAATCAAGGGAGTCGTCCCTTATTTTGATGATGTACTGGTGTCAGCAAAGAACATAAACCAACTAGAAAGTAGACTAAAAGAAGTCTTGCGACGATTCAGAGACGCAGGGCTTAAAGTCAAGAGAGAAAAATGTAAATTAGCCACCGATCAGGTTAAATTTTTAGTCTATCTCATAGATGAGCAAGGGATACACCCCACCAAAAGAAAGATAAAGGCAATCAAAGATGCACCTAGACCTAAGAACAAAACTGACTTACAAGCATTCTTAGGTCTCATAAATTTCTACAGTGTATTCCTGCCCCAAAAAGCAACCGTAGCAGAACCCTTACATCAATTGTTAGATAAAAAAACCATTTGGAAATGGGGCCACCGGGAACAAGCAGCATTCCAAAATATCAAGGACTTATTAACGTCTAACACCGTTTTGATCCAGTACAGCAACACCTTGCCTTTGACGGTCACCTGTGATGCATCACATTTTGGAATCGGCGTCATCCTGAGCCACCAGCTACCAGATGGCAGAGAGGCACCAATCACCTTCTACTCCAAAACGCTGTCAAAATCAGAAAGAAACTATAGCCAACTCGACCGAGAAACTCTCGCAATCATAGCCGGCGTCAAAAGATTCCACTAATACCTTTATGATAGGACTTTTTCAATTATCACTGACCACAAACCCCTGCTAGGGATCCTGGCAGGAAACAAACTAATCCCGAACATTCTATCACCAAGAATGATGAGGTGGTCTGAATTCCTCACTGCCTACAACAACACGCTCCTCCATCTCCCAGGAAAAACCATCACCCATGCGGATGCCTTGAGCCATTCCCCACTGCCCAACACAGCAGACGACCCAGTTCCCACTGTGTCCACTCTTCAAATCGAGTCCTGGCTGAATCTGCCACTAACCACAGCTGACGTCGCTAAAGCTACCGTGAAAGACCTGCTAACAGTTCGCATTCTGCATTGGGTAGGTAAGGGCTGGCCAGATGAAAACAAAAGTGAGATTTTTAAACCTTTTCACACCCAACAGACTGAACTGTCTATTGAAAAAGGCTGTATATTGTGGGAGGACAGGATGGTAATCCCAGAAAAATTACAGGAAGAGGTGTTGTGCATGTTGCACAAGGGGCACCTGGGCATAGTCAAAATGAAAGCCCTGGCCAGGAGCTACGTCTGGTGGCCAGGGCTGGACAAGGACATTGAATGATGGGTGAAAACATGTCATGACTGCCAAAAATCGTGGCCTACCTCCCCCCACTGGCACCAGTCATGGAATGGGAAACTCCCAGAGGCCCTTGATCGAGACTGCAATATCTCGAGACTGCATATATTGACTTTGCTGGGCCTACAAAAGGGAACACCTATTTTATTATCATGCCTACTCGAACTGGTTAGAAGTCATTATTATGGCATCCACTACCTCCGAGGCAGTCATGAAACAGTTAAACAAACTTTTCACCATGCATGGACTGCCAGATGTAATAGTTTTGGATAATGGGCCCCAGTTTACCGCTCTAACATTCGAGCAGTACTTGGCTACACAGGGCATCCGACATGCCCTGACAGTACCAGCTCAAATGGACGGGCTGAATGCATGGTTCATTATACTAAGGAGGCCCTAGAAAATAAAGACATGGTGGGCATGCAAGATAAGCTTAACAGATTGTTAACACTCCAACATATCACCCCAGCACAACAACCAACAAAAGCCTAGCAAAACTCCTCATAGGTAGGAAACTGCATTCCCACCTCGATAGACTGCACCCCACCTATACCTGGGACAAACCCGCTGATTCCTCCAGTAAATACCGATCATTTGAAATCAGCGATTTAGTCTATGCAAAAAACCTTACTGGGGACCCATTATGGCTTCCAGCCACAATTACCCAAATCACAGCCCCCTGGTCTTACCGATTTGTTTTGGACGATGGTAGAACATGGAAGCGGCACATCGACCAGCTTCACTCTCGAACACTAGAATGCAACACCACACCAGTGCCACAAATAAACAAACCAAAAACAACTGAGGGGGGGGAAACACAAAATAATAAAAAAGGGAGAGCTGAACCTCTAATAACACGACAACAATCACTACAAGAAACTCAAATGAAACAAAAAGAGCACTCACAGTCAGATGACCTCCAGAGAAGAAGTCCGGGAGCAGAAGAACGAGGCGAGGCCTTCCTGGAAGGAGACAGCCAGGCCAGCTCAACCAGCTCGGACGAACCAGGAGGGAGCGGCAAAGCCACCTCAACTGGTCCGAGAAACCCAGGCGGGAGCGGCAAGGCTGACTCACCCTTCCAGGAGGTTCCATAGAGAAGACGCAGAGAAAAAGCGATCCTGTCCGAACCGCTTGAGGACCACGCTGAAACTGAGCTGCGCAGGTCAACCAGGACTCACAAAATCCCCACCTCCCTGCATGACTACGTTACGCATGTTGGATGAAACCAAGGGGGGAGAGGTGTTGTGTATAGAACTTGATAGACTCCAAATACCTCGATCTGATTGACCGAAAAGGCCGTTCTCGGATTGGTTACTTAAGAGCCATTCTGATTGGCCCGCTGAACGGCGGGAGCACTCAAACAGCTGTCATTGGCCACAAGCCGTGAGCAAGCCGCTATAAGAAGGGCTGCCGCGACTTGAGCCAATGTTCTGTTACCAGTTACTTTACTGTTTAAATAAAGAGCTGTTTGTTAGAACCTGGTCTCGTGCACCTTATTTCCGAACAGAACACCTATCATCCCTGTCCTATTGTTTTTTATTTTTCTTGTAAGTATCTATCTCATGTGTTCAAAACTATATTTATTCTTATACCTGTATCTTGTAAGCAACTGACAAATCAAATAAATACTAAATACTTTTTTTAATTCCAGTGATTTTTAAATAATCCAGGCTGTAAAATCATAGGGCCGGTCCTCAACTCATTAAAGCAGTTTGTTTTTTCCTGGGATTACATGACATCTTCAGAAGGCAGCTGATTCCACAAAAAAAAAAAAAAAAAATGCTTTGAAGAGTTGTAGACAGGTGTTCCTGCAGGCTCCAGAATACCATTTTCCAAATTTATTTTTGAAGCCTGGATAGCTTTATTACAAACAATGGTCAAAACTTGGCTGCCTGCAATGAAAGTAGGATATAAAATGCAGGAGAATATGAAGAGCAGATAGAAAGCAGAGATAATTAGGGCTCAAAGAGAAAAGCTTTTTATTTTTTGAATGGCCTCCTGGGTCAATTGCATTTTAACAAATAAAAGAAATGCAAGTAGCTAACAACAAAATAGAATTGAGCCTTGGTTCCAGGTGATCTTTTTTTGGAAAAAAAAAAGATGTATCAGAGTTCCGGCCAAATTAGTTTTATGGTGTTATCTACTTTTGTTGATATCTTCACATGATATTGTCTTCTAGCAATCAGAGTTTGGCTAGTCACTGTATCTCACATTCTTATTAAAAGAGGAGGGGAGATGCATTTCTTTCTAAAAACACAGCTGTATCAGATCAAACTGATAAAATATTACGCATGAGGCTGTTGACAACCTGTTTGTTCTTTCCACAGGCTTGGATATTTGAAACATTTGCAATAAGAATAAGGAAAATATCTTGATTTTGAAACAATAACACATTTACTCTATTTGTTTTTAAAGGAAATGATGGTAGCAAAAAGCTGCAGTATTAGTGTGATGTGTTGGTGCATGCTTATGAAATACAAAGCTTCCTTTGCTTGAAATAGAAACTGTATTTCTGAATTTGGATAATTGAATTTGGACTATGTTTCAGGTTAGTGCTTACAAATATTTTTTTTGTCAGCTGCCCCTGTTTTCTTGGTTTGCCTCAAAGAATCATTCTGTAAGTCCTACTTGAGGATATGACACAAATTCTGCTGATGGCTCCTAATCATTACTCTTTTTTTGAATGTGCAATATCTCCTGCAGGACAAACTCTGAGACAGAGAGTCAATAATACTTGAAGGAAGATTTTCATAAACTGAGAGATGGCTTGGCTGAGTTAAATGCTCATCTTGTGGTATGTGCCACTCATTTCACCAGGAGGCATTTCTTTTAAGAGATTGTAATCAATTCTTCACAGAAACCATCAGGTACTTATAAAAAAAAATATAGTAGTCTCTCTTTTATTTAAAAAGTTTTCTAGGTTACATAGCTGGACCAACTTTTTTTGACGCATCCCATACACACAAAAGGAAGATAATTGTGCACACACACATACATGTATATCCATACACCACACACATTTTCTGCCTCTCCTTCGAACTTCAACAACCAAACCAGAAATGTGAAGAAAAACAAGTGTAGCATGGAGATTGGCCAAGACCCAAGGGGAAGCAGTATTGCAAAGGATAGGAAAGAAATATTGGAAAGAAAATGTGATGGAAATAAGGCAAAGGGAAGGATAACTAGAAGGAAAAAATGCAAGAGAAGAGAGAAATAGCCCAATTTAGGAAATGCAGGATGGTGACAAGGCATCCTCTGAGTTACTCTGTGAGGGTATCAGGTGGTCTCCAAATTTTATGATATATTACATACATAAAATTAAATCTACTTAGAGCAGAGCAGCAGTTATTGGTACCTTCTACCCATTCCTTTGTTTCATCTATTTATGCAAATTTAACAGAGCCCTCATAGATAATTATGGAAGGGAACGTCATCTTCCTGTTGGTAAATTTCATATAAAAATTCCTACAGCAAGCATTAAAGGTAGGGGGAATTGTCACATCATTCTGAAACAGGATATAATCAATCAATCAATCAATCAATCAAGGCATGCTCCATGGCTGGGATAATTTAGTTTAAGGAATCTCATTTTATCCCACTGGAAGGTAGATCTAGCTCACTGTTTTTGAGCCATGGTGGTGCAGTGGTTAGAGTGCAGGAGTCAAGCTGAATGAAAAGGTAGGATTTCTTTTATACTAGCTTGTCTTCAATGGGTTCATGGGTCTTAGTCCTTTTACTGCCCTCTCTGATTATTACTTGTAAAGGAGAGAGATGTGAGCACACAGTGGTCGCAAGTGATTCCATTTACTAGGAAGAGCTTGTACAGCAGTAAGTGTGGAAAATGAACCAAAAGTCATTTGGCTGATTCCTGAATCTGTCATTAATCACTCCATGACAGTGAATGTAATTCTCTTTTGCCTCAGTGCCAATTTGCTTGTAACCTCCCTGGAAAGAGGAAGCTCAGAGTCCCCTTTATTAACTTTCATGGTTCTTGACTAAATCTTGTATTAATTCTGAGGTAACCCAGGATTTTTTTAATGTTATTTGAGGTCTTGTTAACTCACAAGTTTGCCTTTTACCTGGTGCATATGAGCAGTAGTTTTGCATGCCTGTAAATAAGGTTATTTATCCAGATTCAACAAAGGGCACTTGTCACTTAGGGAACCATGTGAAGTAGAAATGAATAAGTGCTGCCCAGACTCTCCCAGTGATTGTGAGAATTTTCTCAACCCTGTTGAATCTAGCCACTATGTTTGTCTTGTTCTACCAAAAAGCCTATTGGGCACTGTTGGGAACAGAGAACTCTGTCTCCAATTTTCTCTTCTTGTCTTTTATGTCTCACTTGTCCCAAGCAATCCAGCCTCTTTACTGTGATAGTTCAGGCAATGGACAACCAGCAGGCATGATTAGGACATGTCTGCATTTGTGTCTCCGCATCACTCCTATTAACCAGCTCTGAGACTTGCTGTAGATAGGAACAGGATTGTCTCCACCTATTGCAGTCCTGTGAAAACAATTTTCTATCTGCAAGGTAATGCAGAGTAATATTGCTATAATCATAATGGGTTAGAGGAAAACCATAATGGATTATAAGAACAATTACTATAAAATATACATGAAATACATCTAATTTATACAAGTGTTTAGTATTGCTGTTGTAGTGGATTTCTCTGCTGGGCAGTAGTTAAACTAGATGATTGCTAAAATCTTTCCGTAACATTATATTATACTGTTTTGTTATATATTATACATATTAGCCCTGATCACTAGATGCATTAACAGATAAGGAGAAAAATAACAAAGGCTGTGTAAGTAGTTCTAGGTTAGGGTTGTCAAACTCAAGTCCAAATAACTGACTTTTTTGTTTATTTGTTTGGCATTTGAAACTGGTTGGCTGCTGAAGTAAAAGGAATTGGTTTGGGTGTTCTTGTTATGTCGCTGTTCTTATGTCATTCGCCTTGGCACCCAACAAGCTTCCTGAGAGTTGGATTTTTTTTAGAATGTTTTTGCATTAAAAAATAATAAACACATAAGAAGCTGAAATCTTCTTATCCTAAATCCTAACTTCCAGAATGATTTTGTTTCCAATAATACCTCTGAAAACAAAGAAGTTCCATTGATATTCTTAGTCAAAATAATTATGACAACTGCCTCCTCCCCTTTTTTGTATGTTTGGAAATGTTTCTAGCTGCCCAGGAAAAAAATAACTCCAAAATATCTCAGGGACATCCCAGAAATGCTGCTGAAGGAATGTTTGGCCATATTTTTGGCCATGGTAGTCATTTCATGAATGTTCCTTCTGCAACCATTTAAAAAGGTCATCTACAGAATAGCATTAACCTCATTTACTGAAAAATTTAACATTTCACTGATACAATTCATGAATCTGATAAATAGAATATCTTCTTTTCCTCAAACTGTGAAGATCTTCTATAGTTTGCAATGAACCATTCAGCACTGTCATATTCCCCACACAATTTTATATTCAACTCTGAAATAATGTTACCTATTTCTGTCCAAATAGGTATAGGATTCATTCCCTAAAGTTCCTGTTTACAAAATGAGTGAAATGTATGAGAGTCATTGAAGGAATAGGTGAGAAGATGTTGCAGTTTGAGCAGATTTTACTGTTTTCTTTTTCTTTTGCCTCAAAGTAATCTAAACTGTAAATTTCAAAACCCTAGAAAGCATCTCCATTCATATGTAGGTTCATATCATTCTTTTAATGTATTTCCTTGCAATGATTCTGTTGCAATAATGTGTTTAGAAGCCATAAAACATAAAAAAACAAAACAAAACAAAGCTTGCATAAGAATGCAATCTGTTGTAGGACCTGAAAATCACAAAAACTTCACTGCCTTAATATTGTAATAGAAAATAGTGAATAGTGAATTGTGCCTGTCTAAGATCATCAAGTTCAAATTCTGTTCAAAGTACTGGAGAAAAAAGTTAATGCGTTGTGACAGTTGTTCCCATGTTGTGTGTGTGTGTGTTTTGTTTTGTTTTTAATAATCTAACACTGTCATGGGGAACTGTATCTCCAATTTACAAGTTTCTGGATCTACTTTCTGCACAGGTTATTGCTACCGAAAATAAGACCCTGTCTTATATATATTTTTGCCACCAAAAAGGCACCAGGTCTTATTTTGAGGGGGATGTTATCCACTGACTAACGTTACTTGCGCGCATCACCCCCAGCTTCCTTTTTGCTGTCAGAAGCCTTCAGGAGCTTCTTTTTCTGTGGTCAGCAAATCTTTCCTGAAGGCCTCTGCAGCCAATAACAGAGCTCTGGATCAATCCAAAATTTTGTTAGCAGCTGCAGAAGCCTCCAGGAAAGCCTTGCCAGTCTTGCTGGCTGCAGAAGAAATGGGCCAGCAAAGCAGGTGTTGGGGTGTGCGAGGCCTAGCTACAACTGTCCAAAGGTAAGTACTAGGGCAGCTCCATCCCCCATCCCCACCCTAGCTTAATTTTTACCTGTGGACTCTGGCATGGGAGGGATTTTAGTAAGGGTTTATTTTGGGGGTAGGGCGCACAGGTAAAAATCAAACAAGGACTTACTTTCAGGGTAGGTTGTATTTTCAGGGAAACAAGGGAGTATTTCAATCAACTGGACCTGCAAGTTTTAAAATCAGTTTAACTATTGTAAAAGCCAACTCTTCTAGATCCAGTGTTGTTTAGCAAATAGGTAGGTTTGGAAGGCTTTGGTTCTGAACTCTAAGACTATATTTTGTTTCCCCCTCATTGTGAATTTATACAATTATGTTTGACAATTTAAGCCCCTGTCACACTGCACCAATGGATGGAAAGAGGATGTAAAACGGAGAAAAACACTTACCATCCGTTGGTTAACGCGATGCTTCCATTCTGTACACACTGCCTCCGTTTTGCTTCCTCTCTATCTGTCCAGCATCCATCTATTGACGTTTCATCCGCTCAGAGGGTTTTGAGCTGCTCAAAATTTTGTACGGAAAATGTATCCAAATCGTCCATTCTGCATCCGCTAGGCATCCGCTAGGCATCCGTTCTAATCCGTTATGCATCCGCTATATCCGCTAGGCATCCACTACGCATCCACGCAACTCGATCCGCTCCAGCGGTAAACGGAAGCAGGGAAGAAGCGGAACTGACGCAGAACGGATGCAGAATGGATGCAGAACGGATGGAGAAAGGATGAAAGCAGATGCAGCTCACAAAGAAAGCATTTAAAATGGAAAAAACATTAGCAGAGGGGACCTATCTCGGATATTAAAGATGTCTAGAGGATGCCTAGAGGATGCAAAGGGACACATAGTGGAAAACCTATACTGCCTATAAAAAAGGGGAGCAACTCACCTGCATCACACTTTCAGAACAGCAGCCCAGCTGTGCAGACCTCTGCAGCCTTCATCTGACTCTTGCTCTTCCACAGCATCCAGTCATGTCCACCATGGATCGTAACAAAGTCCTTTTGGCAGCCACCATCGTTCTGCAACAGTGCGAAGCCATCTACAGGCTCTGTGAACTCTACTACGGGAAGAAAAAGAGGTGTCCAAGAAGCATCTGGGTCCGAAGATGGATCTGGAGAAGAGCAAAGTACGGACTGTACAACAAGCTGATGGTGGAGCTCAGGAACGAAGACACTCGTGCATTCCAATACTTCATGAGGATGCCTCCAGCCATGTTTGATGAAGTTGTGCAGCGGCTGACACCCAGGTTGACTAAGGCAAACACCAACTTCTGGCCCAGCCTGGAACCTGGCCTCAAGGTGGCACTCACTCTGCGCCACGTGGGCTCAGGAACCACCTACAGGAGCATGCAGTACGTCTGAAGGGTGCCACACAACACCATCAGCATTGTGGTCAGAGAAGTGGTGCAGGGCATAATCGAAGAATACCTGGAGGAGCTCCTCCAGTGCTCCTCCAGTGGCCCTCCACTGAAGAAGGATGGAAGAAAGTTGCAGAGCAGTGGTATCAGAAGTGGAACTTCCCCCACACTGTTGGAGCCATAGATGGGAAGCACGTGGCCTGCAAAGCACCACCCAAGTTGGGGTCCACTTATTTCAACTACAAGGGCTTCTTCAGCATCGTCCTCTTCGCCATGGTCGATGCTGACTACAAGTTCATGTACATCGATGCTTCAGGCAATGGCTCATCTTCAGATGCCCAGGTATACAATGCCAGTGACCTCAAGGAGGGGCTGAAACACAACCTCATCGTGGGCTTCCCAGATCCAGACCCACTGCCCAATGACACGCAAGATGTGCCCAATTTCATTGTGGGGGATGACGCCTTCTTCCTCAGAACCTACCCCATGAAGCCCTACACCTCCAGACTCCTCACCCGTGAAAAGAGGATCTTCAACTACAGGCTGTCCAGGGCAAGGCGGGTGGTGGAGAACGTCTTTG
Source organism: Laticauda colubrina (assembly GCA_015471245.1). Lineage (NCBI taxonomy): Eukaryota > Metazoa > Chordata > Lepidosauria > Squamata > Elapidae > Laticauda > Laticauda colubrina. Next base: position 25,035,983 of record BLBF01000003.1, on the reverse strand, counting down.
GCATCCTGGCCAACAGGTTCCAGGTACTTCTCACCACCATGCAGCATCACCCAGAGACCGTGAGGAGGATCGTGGAAGCTTGTTGCAACCTGCACAATCTCATGCGCACCCGCTACCCAGTCTTGCAGAACAGGCTCGTGGACCTCCAACAAGGCAATGGGGACATGAAGCCTGGGGAATGGAGGCAAGGGCGAAACCTGATAGACACTGAGGATGTGCAAGGCCCCAACAGAGCTTCATGTGAAGGGAAGAAACAGTGCAACCTCCTGAAACACTGGTGCAACTCCCCAGCTGGAGCGGTGGAGTGGCAAGACAGGATGGTAGATGCTTAATGGATGCTTCCTTCAGCCTGTCTCATCACACAGATGATATTGGGCCATGTATGTTTGGTTGGCCTACAATGAACAGGGCATTTAATAAAGAGTTGTGTTTATGTTGACATGTGTGGATGATTATTACATTATTATTGATAATAAAGGGCCATAGGTGTGGCACCTGGGAGGGTGGACCATACAGTCCCACTATGCTTGCACTGGAGGTTTATTTATCCCACAGCTATTACCCATCCCAAAGGTATCCCTGCCCACCCCACTGCTATCTTAACCCATCCCACAAGCATGCAAAGGCTTAAACCATTTCTAAAAGTTTCCACCAAGACTTTATTTAATAAAATAAATGAAGCAAGTGTGTGTATCAAAGATAGACTTTATTAACAACAAGCTGTAAAAGAAAAATGACCCAAGTCAAGTGTCCAAATAAAGTCCACAGGTAGCCAGCCAGCCAGTCTCTGGCACTCCTCTTGGTCACTCGGAGGTGTGCCCAGTCTCAGGGGTGGAGGGTCCAGGTGCTGTGGAGGTGGGTGCTGCTGGAGTGCTGGTCTGAGGTGTCATTGGGGTGCCTGGCCCCGAGAGGACAACAGGTGACGGTGTGTTGAGGAAGATTTCGGACAGCTGGCTCAGCCCCGTGATGTTGAGAGCTCCTTCCTCCATGCCATGTGGTGTCAGCCCCAGTACTGAGAACAGATGTAGTGAGGCCGAGCTTGGCTGTGGGTGGAGGAAGGAGCAGTATAGTGGGGCTGTCTGGTCTGCAGCTGGGTGAGGACTGGCGTTGGTGGCATCGGTGGCATTGGTAGCATTGGTAGCATCAGTGTTGTGGGTGGCATCATTGGCGTGGGTGGCATCGGTGGCATCAGTGGAACCGATGGCAACGGTGTCATACCATGACTCTGTGCCTGGACTGGGAAGGGCTGCTGCCTGTGCTGCTGGACCTCCTGGTAGCCCTAGCCCTGGTAGGTGAGGGGCTGTGGAAAGCCTTGGAATGGGAGGGACATCACCTGGGGTGGAGGAGCAGACCTGGACTGGGTGAGAACAGGTTCAGCTGGGCCTGGAGGGTTGTGAAGCAGCTCGGTGATCCGGTCCTTCACCACCTGGTACTGGGGTTCCGCCATGTCCGTGAGGGTCTGGTTCACATAGATGAGGAAGGGCTTGCGGTTGGAGGATGAGGAGTCGGTGTGGACCAGCTGAGAGAGGAGATCTATGCTGCTCCGGATGGTGTCCCTGATCTCCAGCAGGACAGTGTGGCTCTGCCCCTCCAGTCTGGTTCTCTGCCTTTCTGTGGAGGTGGAGCTGGGGGTGGATGCGGGTAGGGCTGTGGTGGACGTGCCGTCTCCTTTCTCCCACCACACCAGGGAGTCCTCCACGTGCTCCACCACGGTTACAACAGCTGTCTGCGGGTTCTCCGCCGTGGCACGCTCCACAGAAACCTGCCTGGACACAGGAACTGACTCTCGGCCGGAAGAGGACTGGCTCTCAGCAGGCTGCCGGAGAGAGAGGGTAGTGAGAGGGGCTCCTGCTGCTCCTCGGTGGCGGATCTCACCCTCCAGGAAGCTGCACCTGGCCATGACGTAGATCTCTCTGTCCGTCAGCTTAACCGTGGCCTGGCCAGATTTCTTCAGGTGCAGCTTCCCGTACCAGGTGTGCATGTGCTTCCACCAGCCGAGGAGCACCTCCGAAGTTTAGCCCATACTCTCCGCCTTCTCTCTCCAAGCAGCCTGCTTCCGCTTGGTGTCCCTGTAGAGACAGTGTCCCTTCCGCCACAGATAGTCATTCTCTCTCAGCCACTCCAGCACCTCATCCTCGTGTTCCTCCTCAATGGAGTATTGCCTCCTCTCCCGTCCCCGCATACACCTCTTCCTCCCTTTGGCAGGACCAGATGGGCCCTCATCAGAGGGGCTCCTAGGTAGTTGGGGCTGTTCCTCCACACCACCAGCAGCAGCAGCACCAGCAGGATCATCATCATCATCATCATCATCATCATCATCATCATCATCACCACCAGCAGGATCATAATCATCATCATCATCATCATCATCATCAGCAGCAGCAGCAGCAGCAGCAGGACCAGCAGGACCAGGATCAACAGCAGCAGAGTAAGCAGCAACAGCGCCAGCAAGACCAGGAGCACGAGCAGGACCAGGAGCACGAGCAGGACGAGCAGGATGAGCAAGACCAGGAGCACGAGCAGGACGAGCAAGTCCAGGAGTACGAGCAGGACAAGCAGGACCAGCAGGACAATGAGCAGCTTCAGCAGGGTACGCACCAGCAGTACCAGCAGGGTACGCACCACCAGGAGCAGCTTCAGCAGAGTAAGCACGAGCAGAAGCACCACCGCCAGGAGCAGCCTCAGCAGAGTAAGCACGAGCAGAAGCACCAGTGCCAGAAATAGCATCATCAGCTCCTCCAGAAGCAGAAGCAGCAGAAGCCCCAGCAGAAGCAGAGTCAGGGACAGGGGGCGGGAGGGTGGCCCTGTCCCTCTTGCCAGGGATGGCGGCATGTTGCTGCTTTGTCTTCTTCCCCATGGTTGTGGGGTTGCTGGCTGGCAGGGAGGCTTGCAGGCAGCCAGGCACCAAGGCTGGCAGGCAGGCTGGCAGGCTGGCAGGCAGGAAGCCTGGTTGGAAGCCTGGCAAGAAGCCTGCCAGGAAGGCTTGCAGGAAGGCTGGCAGGCAGACTGGCTGGCAGGGAGGCTGTTAGGCAGGCAGACAGCAAGGCTGGCAGGGAGGCTGGCAGCAAGGCTGGCAGGCAGGGAGACAGCAAGGCTGGCAGGCACCAAGGCTGGCAGACAGGCAAGCACTAAGGCTGGCAGGCAGACTGGCTGGCAGGGAGGCTGGCAGGCAGGCAGACAGCAAGGCTGGCAGGGAGGCTGACAGGAAGGCTGGCAGGAAGACTGGCAGCAAGGCTTGCAGGCAAGGCAGTCAATGCGTCCGGCAGCAGGTCTTTCCTCCGAATGGTGACCTGCTTCCGAGCTGCTTCCCTTTATATCTGCGGGGCTTACGCAATGCATCCCCCCCCGTATGCGCAATTAACGCTTGGCATCCATTAGGCTTCCGCTCTGCATCTGCTTCATCCACTGTGCATCCCCTGTACATGCGCTTCATCCGCTTGGCGTCCGCTCTGCATCCGCTCTTTCTGTTCCGCGTCCACTTTGCTGAGGTCCCTCGGAAGCCTAGCGGATGTGCCATCCGCTCCCATCCGCTTCCATCTGCCAGGCTTCCGTTCTGCATCCGCTTTCCATCTGCTCTGCGTCCTCCCCGCATCTGTTCCTTTCCGTGTTATCCGCTCTGGTTATGCAATTTTTTGCCCCTTTTGAGAGCGGATAACAACGGATGGAACATTTTTCTCGTCCGTTGTGTCCTTTTTATTAACATTTTGCATCCTTTGGGCAGTGTGACAGGGCCTTAAGTGCACAATTGGAATAATTTTTGAGGAGTTAGCCTATTTTAATTATTTTGATAAGCCTATTGTAGGCTATAAAGAGGTTCAAGGCCAGTGTATTAATGGCATTCAGCTTTAATAAGCTTTAGTACTTGAATTTGAAAAGTTTGTGTATTTTTTTAACCATTGCATGAACATGGTGATATAAAGGATCAGGGTCAAATAACAGAATAAATAAATGAATATGGTTTTGAACAGTTTTATTTTTAGGGTATTTAATGATTTCTCTATTATTTCTTGATTGTTTTTATACTTTTGTATTTTGTAAGCTGCCCAGGATCACAGCACTGAGATGGGCAGCCATATAAATTTAATAAATAAATAAAGCCTGAAAGGCCATATACACTTTATGAATGAATTGTTACTGAGAACAGCAGTCTCACATATCATTTTGATAGTTTTTCAGGCACTAAAATGTCCTATCACCAATTTAATCCACTTTGGAAATTTCCCCTCATAACAATTAGTTCCATTCTGAATCATAATCCACGATAAGAGAAGTAGACCCTCCATCATTTTGTAATGCTTTACCCAATCCAGGAAAAAAAGAAAAATAAAGTTTATCTTGATTTAAAATGGAACATTCAAGATGCTTGCTTAATTTTAAGCAGACTCTAGAGGTCTGACAAATTGACCTTTAAAGTAATAATAGTTTTATATTATGGGAGGATCACATTTTTATGTTGGTCATGCAAAGGTCACTGTGGTGGCGATGGACATTTTGATGTGTTGTATATACTTATTTTAGAAAGGATTGTTTACACATAAAGAAAGAAGAAATACATTCATAGAGAATTTATCAAAAAATTTTTAGAGTCAGTAGAAATAACTTGGTGGAATAAGAATTTATCATTCATATCAATCACTTTTTAAGTGCCATTTCAAGTGCACATTCTTTCTTGGCTGGCTTCAAGGCATTCTGACAATCCAATCAATGAAACCAATATAACTGTAGAAGAATATGAAGGTGAAAAATATTTCTGAAATACAGTCTCATATCTTAAGACATTCATTCATTGGGACGGTTTAAAAATATCACGAAGGGTTGGATTCAAAAGATCTCTTCGATATATCTTATATATTTTGACCAATTATTTGCATGACAAAATAATTAATTTCAATATTATACTTATCTACTGGGTCCAGAATTATTGAATTCAAGGAGATCTATAAGATTGTACTGTCAAGTTCGTTAAAACAGATATGCTAATAAGCATATTTACAAACATGGCCAAGTCTTATATTAAGGTCAGAATATAATCAGACAATGAGAAGACTGAGACCTGAACAGTTCAAGAGTGGTAATCTAGAAGAAGTAACTTGGGGAGATTTAGATTGCATTCTTGTGAATGCCTCACTTGACATCACTTGTCAAAGCAGGTTTGCAGCTTAAAGAATTCAGTAAGAGAGCTTTCTACATGATGCCCCATTTTAATCTTTTATCAACCATGCTCTGCAGAAATAAAACATGTGCCAGCTCAGCTGTAGTTTAATGCTTGTTGAAAATCCTATTATTTTCTAGAATTTTGGAGTGTGCTGTTGTTTTAATTTAGAATAAGAGCCAGGGGTATCTGAAGGGGTGATTAAAAAAATCAAGATATCAATCACAACCATGCATTTGATTGATTATGCACCATCAAGTCATTTCTGACTCTTGGCCACCACACAAATAGATATTCTCCATGATGACCTATTCCTAACTTGTTCTTTAAAGTCTCCCAACAGTCACTTATTGCTGCTGTAATTGATTTGCAATGAGTATTGTGGTGGAATTAAAAAGGAAGGTTTTAATTGAAGCCATGTGGCTGCCATACTGACTTTTTAATATCATTTCTCTGCAGATATCCATGATCAGACAAGGATCAGAACTCTACAAACATAATTTGGGAAAAATAATTTGAAACTATTTTTCAAGACTGGGCACTCTGGAAAAAAAGTAAGACTTTGTAAGATTGGCATGAGTTTGAATAAGAAAGTTCTCTCAAGCAACCAAATTAATAGCAGAGAAGTGCTCTGCTTAAGTGTTTCTTCCCAATTATTTCTGACATGTGGTGCAAAATCTTATTTACAGCCACTGATTAGTTATATTGTTCTTATTTGAATATTTGTTCTATTGTATTTTAATGTAATATTATCTCATTGGTTGTATTTGTACAAATTGATTGCATATATATGCATGACAGAAGACAAGGATTTATTTTAATAAATAAAATTAACCTGTAGAATGTTAACCGCAGCACAACTTGTAAACACTATAATTTTGTTCACTAATTTGTACGTGTAATGTACATATATTTTGTTAGGCTGCTCAAAACATGTAATTACCATGGATACTTATGAACATCAGTATGAACTTCTATTTGTATGATAGATGTCTCCACTGTAAGATTTTCCCATGAATATTGCATATCTCAGTTTTTTGTGATAATGGCAGAAATAGTTTTTGTATTCACAAACATTTTTTGAAAACTTCAAATGAATATTGAGACCGATAGTAAAAGTAAACCTTAAAAGCTATTTGCTAAATAATCCAGAAAATTTATCCACAGAAGGGCTTCTGAGGATAGAATCGGATCTTCCAAGGAGCAGAAATACAATGCAAAGAATTGCAGCCAGCAAATTGATCAGCTTCTCCCAATGTTTCTGACTATTTAAAAGAGAAGAGGATCTCTCCAGATCCCTAAGGAAATGACATCAGCAAGGACCTTGAAGAGGCATCTTTTCACTGCCTGCACCCTTTGGCACAGCAAGAACCATAGAGTAAAACTTGCAATCTGTTAGTTTTAGAAAGATCATTAAATGCCATTGTAATATTATGAAATGGTCTTTCTCATAATCTAAGAACTGGTTGAAATAGGAGGAAGAAGATGCTTTGGATATGTTCACTGCCTTGGGTTGCTTGTGGAAATAATAAAGGCAAGATACAAAAATAGTTACTTTCATGATCTCTGATGTTAAATTTTGATTTATACCATTGTTTTGTTACCAATTAGTGTATTTCCCCCCATTTATAAGCAAGGAATTTTTATTCAGTAACAAATGCAATGACATATAAGGTACATAAATAATAGTTAAAAATAAATAATAGTTGTGATACAGTGCTTATCTTGCTTTCTTTTATTATCTGGGAAATGCTGGTGGATAAAGATCTATTGCTGATATTTGTAGGGGGGGGGAGGCAAAGGGAGAGAGGGGAAATAAACACGGATCAGACTTTTTGTAGCATTTTCTTTTTTCCAAGCAAATTGACAGTTTAAGTTGATGGTATGTGAAGTTGTGGATAAGAGATGTATTTTTCCATTCTGATGCAGAATGGCTAAAGATTGTGCTAACTGAACACTGTTTTATCTTTTATTCTATTGTTATAGGAAATTAAATCTTTTTCAATAAAGTTATAGATTCCCTCAGGACAGCTCAAATTGGAACTGAAGTGCCTGAAAATCTATTCAAGTTTCTGCCATGGAGTTAACTTTAGATCAGAAATGAAGTGTAAAATGAAAGGTTAAAATACTGGAGATGTTTACACTGTAAATTATGATCCAAAAATCTGACCATAAAGATGATAAAGCCTTGCAGCATTTCAGAAATTGTTTAGAAAGCTAACATTATAATCTGTTGTAGAGGACAGATAAACATGAATTTCAGTGTATTCCACTTTTAATCCTCAGCATTGTTGTTGCAACACCACTATAAAGCAGCATTGATTGAACAGAAGTAGCATCATTAAAGATTTGTCAATTTTATCTGTTTCCTCCTATTGGATATATAATTCCTGCCCACCAAATTGTTTCCTTTTTGAAACAAAATAAATTCTAGATGAGATAGATATAGAATCCTGTCATTAACTCCTATTTTATTGCTTGCTTATTCAATTCTCTTTTTCTGATTTTGCTAGAATTTTGTCTCAATTTGCCAGTTAATTATTCTTTATGGTTTGCTGAAATTTAATAATTAAACATCAAGCTATATTTTTTCTAACTGAATTAAGAGGGGTTATTTGTTTTGATTTGAATGTTGGCTGTAAATTAAATCAGAAATGACCCACAGAAACTTTTCAACACATTCCTTGTGAATACATGCCTCTTGATTTGAGAAATTTGAAAGTGAAATAAATAATAACATGTTTATAGGGTGCTTTTTATTTATGCTAATCCATGTAGAAATTGCATAGTATTCTATATAAGAAGCAGGAACATTTTATTTCTAAAATATGAATGGCTAGATGGAAAACAGGAAAAATCATGTGTAAATACATGTCCATTTAGTCCCAGAGAACAATTACATGATCAATGTTATGTGCTCATATATCTTTTTATCACCCAGGTTAATCCACAATAAAATCATCTTGGAAAGAGTTGCTAAAATGTAGTTTTCTTTGCTGCCTGTCCTACACATTACACATTCAATATTTGTGTAAAAATCAATTTTTCCATTAGTCACAATCAATGGATACTTGCAGGCAGAATTTCACTAGCTGTTCTCCCTTGATTCATTCCATAAATTAGTCTATCACACAGATAGTATAATACTATGTAGAATAGTAAAGAGGCATAGAAATATCTGGAAAGAAATTTTTAGTTATTCTCAGCATAGGTCAAGGGTATAACAGAAGACAATGGGAACAATGGAAATACATACAGGAACCAAAGTAACCTTTTTTGAGATTACATCATGATTTTTTCTACTTTTACTCAGATTTTATTACTGTAACTTTCTTTGTATTATCTGGAGGAAATTAAATTATTAATAGATTCTTCTATTCAAATAATTGTTTAACAGTTTGTTGAATGTGAAGAACAAAGACCAGCATACTAAAGCTTTGCTTCATGACTATTAGATAGGCAAGGGGGCTATGCTCAGATCAGCTAGTGTGCCTTGCAGTCTTTCCTGGAACATGACACCCTGGCAACAATTTTCCACATCATCATCATCATCTACCCATGAGCCTTCCTTTGAAAAGTATCCAGAAGCTGCAATTGGTACATAATGCACCAACTCATTTAAAGACAAGGAAACCTTAATAAAACTCTAATGGTATGGCTGTGGTATTGATTTATTTCAATTTAGATTTTTAAGGCCAGCCGCTCATTGACTGTTATTGCCAAGTACAATTCAAAGAAGCCTTTGGAGTTTGATGACCAGGTAGAACCAACCATTCCAGTATATCAGTTGACATTGAGTGACAGCATGTCATGCAATGTATCCTGCAGAACACCTTGCTGCAGACGTACAGATGAAGCTTCCCATACAGTATTGCAGAAGGCAGTCATGACAACATTACCGCAGGGTGGGTAAATTTTGGATTTGTATGGAAAAAATGCTCATGTTTGCTTTTAGGTAATATATGTGTTATAATCTGCTAGTTTGATTAGGCAGTTAATACATTATTAAAATGTATTAATGCATTGGGTGCAGTATATGTAGACTAGCACCTATCATTATTTTGAATGTCAAATGTTTCTGGAAAGTAGATGAATTAGCAGAATTAGAGAGAGCTGTTTTTTATTTTGTTTTTCATTAGTCTACCTGGCAGATATTTTGGTTGACAATATGGATTGAAATCACTGAAATGCTGTAGGCATGTTTCTTTATGGCACAGGTGTCAAACTCATGATCTCACATTGCCGCAATGTGACATTTTGTGATGTTTTTCCCATTCACAGGGCTGGGATGGGCATGGCCTGCACATAATGCCTCCAGCCTATGGGCTGCCAGTTTGACACCCCTGCATTACGGTGATAGGGAGTGTGTAGTAATTTAAAATGTTTGATATCACTTAGTTGTGTGCAAATTCATTACCAATCTGCTCTTAAAAGGTTTTTGTTGTGGAATATAGTTGGAATTCTCAGAAGGCAGGTCTGTTTTTCAGAGGGCAATGAGGCAACAGGGAGTGGAAAGTGTGGTCAGTTTTACTGCAGGAAGAGGTTATAATGACTCCTCCATAGATATACTACAAATAGTTGCTTTAGCCTGGAAATATTCTGTCTATAGGTCAAGAACAATGAAGAAAACTCCTTGTAAGTAACTCGATATATTGTTCTTGATTCTCAGGCCCTGATAGGTTTAGTCCAATCACTGATGGAAAGTATAATCAAAGTTGCACTGGCTGATTGCTTGGGATGGGTCAGAAATCTGCTAAAGCTTTGCTAACTATTTGTAACTTTGAGCTGGCCTAGTAAAATTATTTCCTGAATTAGATTTGAACTGAGGCAAAATGTTTTTTTATGCAGCACATAACATCATTTCTCAAAGCAGTATTTAACAGCCAGTAGTCATACTACATAACTCAATCTTCAACTTATTGTTCAGCAATCAACTGCCATTTGTGACACTCTCGTGTCAATGTTCATTTGTTTTTACAAAGGGGAAAATTAGACTTTAATTGGTTTGAGAACATTCAGAACAAAAAGTGTAAAAAAAGAAACATTTGGCTAATTTCGCTTAGCTAGTTACACTCTGAAAAATATGTTTGAATGGCACAGTGGGAGATAACTGTGATTCATTTAAAGTAAAAAATGCAGCAAGGTAAATTTATACTGAAGGTTAAAGTCAAACTCCTCTGGCTGAGTAGCTTGTGCTTGATTTGAATCATATTGACATATTCATCCATGGTTAGGATCCCCAAGGGAAAGCACTTCCAAATAAATAAGTTGAAAGATTAAAAAGGGAAATATTCTGAAACAAAACATACATAAGGCATTAACCACAGTCACTTACTAAGCTACAGCATAAAATCTGCAGTTATCTTCTCAAAGAATGAAAAAAATGGACTTCAAAGTGCAGAAGGCTAATAGTGCTGCTGCCACTGACTATTATTTTTGCCAAAACACAATCTAACCATATTATACCAGCTGTCTTAAAGTGATTCTGCCACAAAATGGACTCAAACCTTTATCCATATATGTAGGCAATAGTCCTGTTGAATTAGCAAATCAGAAAATAGTTGTTTCCATCCACTCAAGAATTTGTTCTAAAAATCCAGATACATTTTCATCTGCATAGGTCATGGTCGTTATTCTTTGGTTGTATAAAAGAACAGGTGGACACCTATTCCATGTTATAGTTGCACAAGTCCATCTCTCTCCCCCCCTCCCGCCCTAACATACAGGTCTGAACTTAGGTAAATTGGGGCCAGTTAACATGAATGAGTGTAGTACGTAATGAGAAAATATGCATTTTTCATATACTGGGAAATACTATAGGGAATAAGGGCAAAGCACACCAACCGTGTCCTACTTGCCACATAAAATTGTTCCAGAATAACTCCTAATTTTGTTTTATGGAAAATCTGGAGAAATCAAAGCGCTCTGGATTTTATTTCAGCTGTGCTGCAGTTTGATCTGAAAGGATTTAGCAGATCAAGAAGATGATTTGTTTCAGGTTTGAAACAACATAAATTTTATTTCACTCCTTTTGTTTCACTAAATATGAGGAGTTATAATTAAGTAAGAGCTGGATGGGTATAGACTTTCAACATCTAATTTTGCTTATGCAATTTTGATTATGGGACTCAAAAATAAATCAGAACACTGTGATTTATATGGCTGTTTCATAACAAATATTGAAAAGGGCACTTGCTTAAAAAAAATTTGAACTATGGAAAAAAGAAACTTGACTGGAATTTGACTTCGAACCTCCTTCCTGTCATTTCATTTGACTTTAATAACAATATAGATAGTTGTTAAAGTCAAGTTAAAGTGGAAGCTCTTTAACTGGATTTTCAAAAAGCTCAGCTTTCCAAAGATTAATTGAAGTTTTTTGAGCAAATGTAGCAGTTTTAGAGTAAGAAAATAGATCCACTAATAGTAACTGGCTGAAGAAAACAAAGCAGAAGTAAAATAGCGAGTTCTCACAAAGAAGGAATAAAAAATATGTAAGTTCTTCAAGATCCTTATTGGGAGCAATTAATTCATGAGCAACCTGACCTAAGGAAGAACCATGAGTTCATCACATTTGCTCAGGAGTGACATGCAAATATTTTTACAACTGGCTCTGTGGGTGTGGCTAGGTGGGTATGGCCATGTGATTGGGTGGGCATGGCTTTTTTTCCAGCAAGCCTCCCCACGCTGTCTTTTTGCCTCCTGGGCATCAGAGAAGCCTCCTGGGGTGGGGCATTTTTGCTCCCAAGAAGTTCCCCTGAGCCCCAGGAGGCAAAAAAAACAGAGTACGGGGGAGGGAACCCAGCTCCCCCACACACTCCATTTTTTTGCCTCCTGGGCGAAACAGTAAGTCAGTGAGGGGGATCCCAGCATAGCTGATCACTGGAATAGATGACATTGGGAGGAAAAAAAAGAAATACCGTAAAGATTGACTGGGCAGGGAGGGGAGGGGCCAGCAGGGGGCATGATTTGCCAGTTCTCCAAACTGCATAGAATCATAACAACCGGTTCTATAGGACCGGTAGAATCCCACCCCTGCATTTGCTGCAAATATAAATAGGGTGTGTGGCTTAAAAAATGTACTTAAGACTGCAGTCGTAAGAATATGGCTGGATCCAATTCTCTTTTTGACTTACCTTAATGGCATTGGTAACTTCTCCTGTGTATTTCATGCTTTGTATGTTTCAGAAACTAAGCATCTTACTATAAGCTTGAATTATGAATTTGATATAAAAGCTAACTTTTTCTTTAGCAGGTATATTGCTGATGACCATCAATATTTCTAGTTTGATTATATATTGTGAATAAATTCATATTTGATAAGGAATTTTTTTTAAAAAAGAATCTAATTTGACCTTAGAGAGGTATCATTTTATAGAAGATTGAATATATTTTATGTCAAAACATAAATAACCCAATAAAGCTGATGATGCAACCTAAGGATACATTATTGCAACTCTTCTAAAAACCAAACAACAAAACTATAATTTATTATACTCTCATCGTCATTCTATGCCAGGTGTTGGTGGATTACACAGAAAAAACTACATTATTTAAAGTTTCTACTAAATATAATAAAAGATAATTAACATTTAGTTTGTTACATTGAAAAAGTGTACATATTTTAATTGTCTTGTTAGCTTTACCTAAGTTTTTTTCAACTATTAAAAAAGAAAAATCAATTGTTCATAGTCAAAAACATTCAAATCAGTTGATACAACATTACAGTACAGCCAACTAAAACTGTTCAAAATCTTGTCATCTTATCTCAAGTTTAAGAGTCCTTAGACCAGATTATGACAAAGCTGGTTTAATGTATTTTCAAGTTGGAATCATTAAGATTTTGTAGGATACTGTACTTCCTGTTGATGGCTTCAGAAGAAAGGGGATCAAGCAACTTGAAAATCAAAGGACAATCCTAGCCTTTAATTTTATAATAGTTAGATCAACTTTGTTAAATTAAGCACAAGTAAAAAATTGGAAGCTAGGTGAAGCTGCCATTTTTGTGTGAAAACAATTGCGATACGCTATACTAAAAAAAATTGAAATATCCACCTGTCCTCACCACTCTGCCACAAAACTAGCAAAGTCAGAAAATACAAGTCTTCAAACTTGTCACTTTTGCAGAATAAAGCAAAAAAGTCTTTGTGCTCCTTACTACCAGAAGCAAAATATTATTTGAGTTACCACATGTAATAGCTTCTGGATGTGTCCACTTGAGTTGGCTTGGTTTCTGCTGAGCCTTCTTTTTCTTTTTCACAGTCACCTTCCCAGAGATTAATAAGTGGGGGATAGAGTTCATTCAAAGGTATAGAAGAGGTCTTTTGCATATATTTTTTCAATGAATGATGATAGTTTTTCCTTTTAAACCTTTTTGCAACATAGACAGAAACAGAGGCAAGACTAATAACAGCAAACATGGATCCCATGACTGCAGCTAGGGCTGTGCTTGTCTCTTGGTCAGTAATATCAAGGGCAAATGCTGAATTTTTTGTAGTAATATTTACACAAGACTTCTGAGTTTGCTGATGGATATTAGATACCGTGAGACAGACTTCATAATCTGTGGAGGGTTGCAAATGGGTAAGATTGTATTCATGCACATCAACTGGGACCCTTGCAGTGTATGTAATGTGTGGGTTATCAATCTTCATAGTTGCAGATGACCATTTTAAGTTAGATGTCATAACATTAGAGTTAGATTTCCAAGAAACTAGGATGGAATGAGACTCCACTTGCTTCACATAAATTTTCAGCACCTGAGTACCATCAAGAAGTGTTCCATTCACTCTTATAGTAGCCACTCTTGTATCTGCACCTTCTATATTTTGAGCTACACATGTGTATCTTCCTGAATCCTCCATCTGAATATTTGATATTTCCAGTGTGCCTTCACTACTAACCTTATATTTGTCTGAAAGAGTTTCCACAGTTATTTTATTCCCAAGTGGAGTAACCCAATAAATCTCAGGCTCAGGTTCTGCCATAGCCCGACAATCCAAAAAGACAGTCATGCCAATGTCCAAATTCAAATGGTTTGGGAAAGTATCATGTGAAATCATTGGAAGACACTGTTCACTGGAATCCTGTACTAATACCTCCTTTACTTGTTGTCCTTTGTATTCTGGGGGCATAGCACAAAACATTGATAAGGGTTCCATGAAACGAATATTGGTCTTGTTTGAGTTGATCCAGTGAATGACACAGTCACACCTGAGTGGATTACTGTGAATACTAATTTCCCGCAAATTTGGAAGGGATTCCACTGTTTTTTGGTAGACCGCATTCAAGGCATTATTATTAAGCATCAAGCTTTCCAGAGCAGGAACATTCCGAAATGCTAAACGATGTATATAAGATAACTTTGGGTTATTGGTTGCTTCAAGCTTTGTAAGTTCAGGAAGATTGTCTAGTGCATACCTGTCAACAGACACCAGCTCTCCCATGTTGTTGATCCCAAGTTCTTTCAACCGAAGCATGTTTCTGAAATCTCCTTCTTGAATTTTATGGATTGGGTTTTTGTTAAGATCTAAAAATTTTAAATTTGGGACTTTCTCAAGTGCAAGCTGAGGAACTTTAGCCAATCTGTTATCATAAAATGAGAGGCTTTCAAGACTATCCAAGCCCACTAGAGCATTTCCAGGGATGTCAGTCAGATACATTCCAGCCAGAACTAGACTTCTTAAATTTGACAGTGATTTGAAGTTCATATCTAGTATTCCAATCACAGGATTTTCTCCAATCATCAAAATTTCCAAATTAGGTGTAGAATCAAACCAACGACTGTCAATAACTTTTAATTTATTGGAATTAAGATGAAGTCTTAGAAGATTCCTCAAGCCTGAGAATGCATTTGCAGAAATTGTACTGATTTGATTATGGTTGATATAAAGTTCCTGTAGATTGCACAGGTCTTGTAGGCAATAATCTGTCATCTCTGTGATCTGATTTTCCTCCAAGTGTAAAGTGGTTAACTGAGAAAGATTTGATAATCCCACATCTTTTATGCTGGTAAAATTATTTTGTGAAAAATCCAACTCTGTTAAATTGAAAAGTTGTTGGAGTTCTTCTGTGGTCTTGGCAATATTGTTGCTTTGTAAGAGAAGGACTTGAGTATCACTGAAAAGGTTACTGGGGATTTTTGTTAAACGAAGATCATTGCAGTCAACTGTTGGAGCTTCTCTGTAGGTTGACTGAGGAGTAAACCAGGGTCTTATTTCACAGACACACAGTTGTGGGCATTCATTATTTTGTATGGAAGTTGCTTGAAATGAATTTATGAGCAGTCCTAGTGCCAGCTGGCAAATCTTTAAAGCGAAACTAATATGAGCCATATTGTTTTCTTCTCCTTATTAATCACAAGAGCAGATCAAATATAGCCTGACAGCGTAAGAAATCAAAAGTTTTTGTTTTAAATGTTTGGGCATCCAAAGAATGGAAGATTTTCTTATTATTTTATCAACAACAAATATTCCAATTATTTTTTCAGCAATCTTATTTTTTCTATTTTCTTTAAATTGCTTCTGTCACTGTAAAGCAGTATGTCTGAAATGAAAGAAACATAAATTTAAATTCACACATTTCAACATTAAAATCTTTCTCTACTTTTTGTAAAAAAAACTTTATTTAGTTTAAATACTAGTACCTTTCTGCATGCAGACATTATTTAATACAAAATTATTTAAAAACTGTTAATATCTGAAATACACCAGAAATGTACTGATTTGAACATTACATGATTGCATTTTTCAAATAGGTTTTTTAAAAATGCAGAGTTTAGATCAGAGTCTAAAGTAGTTAATCAAAAACAAAACCTCTGGCAATATACTTAGCAAGCTCTTATATCACTTGATAAGAGCAGTCTCAAAGTACATAACATTATTTTTTTTATTATGTCACCAGATGCAATATCTAGAGCGTATCTAAATGGTTTTATTCACCAAATACAAGTTCTAAGATAATAGTAGATAATCAATAATTATCCGTTTTAAAAGCGTAACAAGATGCAACTACCACATTTACTGAAAAATCTTTGTAAAAATGTATAAGAGTCTGTAGTTCCTTACCTAAAACAACCTAAAATAATATTGTTTTGTGTTCAGTAGTATGCTCATTACAGATACAATCCAAATAGATTTTGAGTGTTTCATAAACAACTAGGATATCATAACCATTTTGAAGGGCCTAAAAGACTTGGTTCTATGCTCAGGGTGTCAAGTAGTTCACTGAACTACTTCTTGGTTGTACCAGTGATATGATATTTGATATTTCTTAGTTGCTTTATAACGGTATTCCAATTTTTATAATGCTTGACATTTTTATTTTATTTTAATGCTGCTCATTGCTCAGAGTTGCTTGTTGAGATGGGTGGCCATATAAATTGATTTAAAAAAGTTAATAAGCAAACTATTTTTCTCTGTACATATATTTTTCTTCAGAATAACCAGTAAGATAGAGATGAACTGGTTGGGCTTTTGATTAAAACAAAAACATTTTTATTTTTTCAAATAACATGAGTTTTAGTAAAATGGATTGCACTCTCCTTATGAAAATAATTCAGATTCAATTTTATTTAGAAGACATTTGGTTTTCAATTTTATATTTATAGAATAAAAATGATTCTTGCTGTGTTAGTATTAGTACTGCATTAGTCATAAAGTAAAGCAGAAATACAGCATGATTTACAATGAATATAGTTTCTATTAATATTTATATAACATTAATTATAAATCAAATATTATGCGATTATATTTTGAGTTTTCCCAAAAAATATTTATTGTTTTAGCTAAGCAGCAGTTAGTTAGCTGACCTTGGTTGATACTGAACAAGATTAGCAGGAATATCTGCCTAATATATGATAATATATTGAACTATGAATGAAAGAAAAATCTCAGTGCTACAGACTAGATTGGGAAATCAAACCAATTCCATCACGTTACAGAAAAACTATAAAACTTTGCATACTTACCAGGAATTAAGACTGAATCAACAATCTTTACCTAATCCTTTACAAGTTAAAGCCCATATCACACTGGCCAACGGATGCAAAAAGGACACAGCAGATGAGCAAAATGTTCTATCCGTTGTTATCCGCTCTCAAAAGGGGCAAAAATTTGCATAACCGGAGCGGATAACACGGACGCGGGGAGGACGCAGGGTGGATGGAAAGCAGATGCGGAACGGAAGCCCAGCAGATGGAAGCGGATGGGAGTGGATGGCACATCCGCTAGGCTTACGGGGGACCTCAGCAAAGCGGACACGGAACGGATACAGCGGATGCAGAGCGGATGAAGCGGATGCAGAGCGGAAGCACAGCGGAAGCCTAATGGATGCCTGGCGTTAATTGCGCATGCGGGGAGGATGCATTGCATCAGCCCCGCGGATATAACGGAAGCAGCTCAGAAGCAGGTCGCCATTCAGAGGAAAGACCTGCTGCCGGACGGATTGGCTGCCTTGCCTGCCCTGCCTGCATGTCTGCCTGCCAGCCTTCCTGCCAGCCTTGGTACCTGCCTCCCTGCCAGCCTTGGTGCCTGCCTTGGTGCCAGCCTCCCTACCAGCCTTCCTGCCAGCCTTGGTTCCTGCCAGCCTCCCTGCCAGCCAGCAACCCCACAACCATGCGGAAGCACAGCAAGCCTCAGCCATCTGCTGCCAGCCCTGGCAAGAGGGACAGGGCTACCATCCCGCCCCCTGGCCCTCACTCTGGTTCTGCTGGGGCTTCTGCAGCATGGGCTCTCTCTTCTGGGGCTGGGGCTTCTGCTGCTTCTGCTTCTGGAGGAGCTGATGACAAACACTCCAGCACCAGCCACCTCCACATCACCTGCACCCTTCACCCCTGAGACTGAGCGACCAAGAGGAGTGCCAGAGACTCATTTTTGTCTTATAGCTTGTTGTTAATAAAGTCTATTTTTGATTCACACACTTGCTTCATTTCTTTTTTTTTTTCATAAAATCTTGCTGGAAACTTTTAGAAATGGTTTAAGCCTTTGCATGCTTGTGGGATGGGTTAAGATAGCTGTGGGATGGGTTGAGATAGCTGTGGGATGGGCAGGGATACCTGTGGGATGGCTAATAGCTGTGGGATAGATAAACCTCCAGTGCAAGCATAGTGGGACTGTATGGTCCACCCTCCCAGGTGCCACACCTATGGCCCTTTATTATCAATAATAATGTAATAATTATCCACACATGTCAACACAAACACAACTCTTTATTAAACGCCCTGTTCATTGTAGGCCAACCAAACATACATGGCCCAATCTCATCCGTGTGATGAGACAGGCTGAAGGAAGCATCCATTAAGCATCTACCATCCTGTCTTGCAACTCCACTGCTCCAGCTGGGGAGTTGCACCATTGTCTCAGGAGGTTGCGCTGCTTCTTCGCTTCATGTGAGGCTCTGTTGGGGCCTTGCACATCCTCAGTGTCGATCAGGTTTCGCCCTTGCCTCCATTTCCCAGGCTCCATGTCCCCATTGCCTTGCTGGAGGTCCACGAGCCTGTTCTGCAAGACTGGGTAGCGGGTGCGCATGAGATTGTGCAGGATGCAGCAAGCTTCCATGATCCTCCTCACGGTCTCTGGGCAATGCTGCATGGTGGTGAGAAGTACCTGGAACCTGTTGGCCAGGATACCAAAGGCATTCTCCACCACCCGTCTTGCCCTGGACAGCCTGTAGTTGAAGATCCTCTCTTCACGGGTGAGGAGTCTGGAAGTGTAGGGCTTCATAAGGTAGGTTGTGAGGGAGAAGGCGTCATCCCCCACGATGAAGTAGGGCACATCTTGTGTGTCGTTGGGCAGGGGTTCTGGATCTGGGAAGCCTACGATGAGTTTGCCTTCCAGCTCCTCCTTGAGGTCACTGGCGTTGTATACCTGGGCATCTGAAGATGAGCCGTTGCCTGAAGCATCGATGTACATGAACTTGTAGTCAGCATCGACCATGGCGAAGAGGATGATGCTGAAGAAGCCCTTGTAATTGAAATAAGTGGACCCTGACTTGGCTGGAGATTTGCAGGCCACGTGCTTGCCATCTATGGCTCCAACGGTGTGTGGGAAGTTCCACTTCTGATACCACTGCTCTGCAACTTTCTTTCATCCTTCTTCAGTGGAGGGGTACTGGAGGAGCTCCTCCTTGTATTCTTCGATGATGGCCTGCACCACTTCTCTGACCACAATGCTGATGGTGTTGGATGGCACCCTCCAGCCGTACTGCATGCTCCTGTACGTGGTCCCTGAGGCCAGGTGGCACAGAGTGAGTGCCACCTTGAGCCCAGGTTCCAGGCTGGGCCGGAAGCTGGTGTTTGCCTTGGTCAACCTGGGTGTCAGCCGCTGCACAACTTCGTCAAACATGGCTGGAGGCATCCTCATGAAGTTCTGGGATGCCCGAGTGTCTTCATTCCTGAGCTCCACCATCAGCTTGTTGTACAGTCCGTCCTCTGCTCTTCTGGCGAACCATTTTCGGATTCAGACTCTTTTTGGGTGGCTCTTTTTCTTCTCGCAGTAGAGTTCACAGCCTGCAGATGGCTTCGCACTGTTGTAGAACGATGGTGGCTGCCGAAAGGACTTTGTTACAATCCACGGTGGACATGACTGGATGCTGTGGAAGAGGAAGAGCCAGATGAAGGCTGCAGAGGTCTGCACCGCTGGGCTGCTGTTCTGAAAGTGAGATGCAGGCGAGTTGCTCCCCCTTTTTATAGGTAGTGTAGGTTTTCTGCTAGGCATCCTCTAGGTATCCTCTAGACATCCTTAATATCAGAGATAGGTCCCCTCTGCGAACGTTTTTTCCGTTTTAAACGCTTTGTTTCCGTTCTGCATCCGCTAGGCATCCGTTCCGCTTCCTCCCTGCGTCCGGGCAGATGCGAGTTGCACGGATGCGTAGCGGATGCCTAGCGGATATAGCGGATGCGTAACGGATGCGTAGCGGATGCAGAACGGACAAACTAGATACATTTTCCACGCAAAAGTTTTGGGCAGCCCAAAACTTTTGGAGCGGATGAAACGTCCATAAACGGATGCTGGACGGATAGAGAGGAAGCCAAACGGAGGCAGTGTGTACATCGCGTTTTTGAACGGATGGCAAGGTTTTTTGTCCGTTTTACATCCTCTTTGCATCCGTTGGTTCAGTGTGACATGGGCTTAACAATGAGTTAAAATTTAAAATTATAACTTAAAAAAGTAAAATTTGTTTCCTATTTAATGAAAATGTACTTTAGCAATATGTTGTGCAATATTCCTATATATTGTATGGCTAATTGTACAAACAAATTAAATCTATTGCATACTAATGGATTATATAGATTAATTTCACATTTCTTCATTAAATGTAATTGCAAAGAATTGCTTAGATGTGAATAGCAGAAAACGGCAGAAAACACATTACAAATAAATGGGGGGGAGGGACACTTGAACATATTGGAGTCTGATTATTTTTATAAATTTGGGATTTTCATAATAAATCTCTACTTATCCAGAATTTTCTAATTAAAATGAAGATGCCAGTTTACATAGCCAATTCTAATTTAGCAATGGCTCTATTGGAAAAAGACCAAATTTTAGAAATACATCATAGAAATAAATATACCTTAGACATCCAATGCAAACTTATCTGATCAAAGTAGATTTGCAATTTTCAGCTGACAAACATTTTGCAGAAATAGAAATGTATTTTTATGAATGGATGTAATCACACAATCAATAATAATGCCAGGCAGCAAAGTAAATTGGATTAAATACTGTGGCAAGCAGCTGATGAAAATCAAATCGAATTAGAAAACTGAAGAGTTTTTTATTTTATTCAGAATTTTAGAATGTGCCTTAATTAATCCAGGCAAAGTTTTGTTTCTTTGTTTTTTAAAAAAGTGTTATACAGTTATATATTTTATCAATGGTGATCTGGCAATGGACTTGAAAATCTGGTTAT
This sequence comes from Laticauda colubrina, assembly GCA_015471245.1. NCBI lineage: Eukaryota > Metazoa > Chordata > Lepidosauria > Squamata > Elapidae > Laticauda > Laticauda colubrina. The sequence goes on along the minus strand of BLBF01000003.1, from coordinate 25,014,922 downwards.
GTGCACAAATATACATCACAGTGGATATCTCTTAAGAGTAAAGATAACACAAGAATAGAATAGAATAGAATAGAATAGAATAGAATAGAATGGAATGGAATGGAATAGAATAGAATAGAATAGAATAGAATAGAATAGAATTCTTCATTGGCCAAGTGTGATTGGACACATAAGGAATTTGTCTTGGTGCAAATGGTGCATAAAGAATATTCTTTGCTCTGATATTTGAAAAGAGGTCTCAGTTTGCAAAGACTAATAAAACTGCTTTAAGAAGGATTCATTTAAGGAATTCTTAAATAACTTGTTTGAAAATTGGTATATTGTACTTAACAGATCTGTGACTATTTTAAGGTACTTGATGATTAAAATAAGTTATTATTCTACCTCTTATTTTGTTAATGATTCTATGGCAGTGATCTGTAAATAAAGCGATTAATTTCATACACAGTTGCTTATATTGGAGCAAATATGTTTGTGAAAGTATTTTTTTAAGTGCTTGATCAATCTTAAAATGCTTGAGACAAGGAACTATTTGTCAATCACAGAACATGCACACAAATTCTACAAAAGGGATGTTTCCCAACTATCTAGCACGTACCGTAATATTGAAACTACTGAAAGCATATTATAAAGCAATAGCTCTTTGACTTATATACCGCTTCACAGTGCTTTACAGCCCTCTCTAAGTGGTTAAAGAGTCAGTATATTGTCCCCAACAATCTGGATTCTCATTTTACCAACCTCAGATGGAAGGCTGAGTCAACCTTGAGCCTGGTGAGATTTGATCTGCCAAATTGCAGGCAGCCAGCAGTCAGCTGGTTAGTAAGCATCCATGTATGAACATATCTGTATGGCTAATAGTGAAATTAGCTATAATAAACTAAGCAGATTGGTATCTACAAATGATTAACCATAAGATACTTGCTTGGAAGGGGCTCAGGAATTTTCAGGAATTAAATACCTTTGAACATCTTAAAACATGGTTTCCAGTTCTGGCTTATGGAAGAAACAAACAATGCTCTAGAAACTCATTTATTAATCTTCCTCATTTGCCAGAAGGAGCCTACCAAGAATATTCAATGAAGGGTGCAACATGTCTGTTCATATTTGAAGTATCTCAATAACTCAATAACTATTTGCAATGTAAATACTCTGTTAAACTGGAATTCCTCTCAAGAACTTCAGATTTTAAAGAAAGCACTATTCTGTTAAAGGTGAAAAATACTATGCAACTCAGAATTTTAATAATCCTTAAATTCCTCAATGCAAGAGGTGGCCATTACATTTCTGAAGCTCAAATTATTTGAAGCCAAGCCAATAGCATAGGTTTTCTATGGTAGCCCTTCTCCAATTTTGCACCATGAGAACTTGTTTAGTCTGAATTCCTAAGATGTCTCCCCTGGTCCTTCTCTTTACTAGAGGAGCCATGCCCACTTCCTGAAACCGTTATTCATATGTTTTAGTCTCCAGTCCCCTAATCATCTTGGCTGCTCTTTTCTGTACCTGTATCCTCATAAGCATTTAAAAATCATGGAAAAAAATTAACCTTAGGTGGCAAATACAACTATATATTAGTTGATTTTGCCATGGGAAACTATGATCAATCATTTCATTTCTCCCCCCAGAACAAAATCTTATGCCAGACAGACAAGAATTTTATCATTCTATACATACATGGGCATCGGAACCTATTGGTATGAGGTACTTTGTAAGGGAATTAACATATTTTTAAAAACTGCAGTGATCCATACTGAATACATTGTAGTTGAGAAATTGTTAACAATTCTTTCAAAGAATGCTCAGAAAATACAGTTTCATATTATTTTCTTTACCTCTATATTATAATCACTTCAACCAGTGTACAAAAAAAAAAAAAGAGCAATATTAAAATCCTCCTCTCCCCTCAGGTTACTACCTCAAAGTAGAACCTAGTTCATAGTTCTAGATACTAACTGCTGTTATCTTTCTTGAAGGAAGATTTAATGCTACCCACCTTTTTCATTTGAGCAAAATTCAGTGTGCATCACATAGGATTTTGAGGAACTTTTGTCTCATCCTAAACAAGAAGAAACTGCGGCTCTCTATAGTAATTAATTGAGCAAGTATTTTTTCGTAAGTCTAGTTTGTCTTAACCAGGTGAGATTGTGTAAATTAGATAAGTAATTATACTTACTAAAAATTTTACCATTACAAAATACTTGGTAAAGGACTCTTTCAATCCAATTATACTAGCATATTATGTAACTATACTGCCATGATTGGATTGATAAATGAGAATTTTCAATAACATGCTTGAAGCCTTCGCCAATCTCTGCCTAATGGACAATGAGACAACATCTTGGATATCCCCTGGTCCATGCTCAAAGGTAGAGGCAGAAGGCCTGCTGCTGTGGGAGTGAAGGTGGCTTCAGGCCTAGATTGAGAAGAGGTTTGAGGCCTGGAGGGAGAGGGAGGAGAATAGGGCCCAGAAGCCTGTTGGAAATAAGGCTCAGATCTGCTGAGATCCTGAGGATCAGATTGTGCCGCAAAAGCCTCAGGAGACCAGGATGGAGGATGGAAAGGCTCATAGTTAACTTCTCCCCTGGGAGGGCTTGGCTGGGGCCCACGGGTATCACCTGGAACCTGCTGCAGCTGCACTCTCTTCTGTTGAATAGTTCTGTTGAACTGCCTCTCTAGGGCTGCATGTCTGCACTTTTCTGACCTCAATTCAGCCTGAGTTGCCTTCTTAGGGGCTTGAGCCTTAGCTCTGATTTTAGCACCCACCTCCCTCTGGACTGATAGGGTGTGTTGCCTACGTCCTTTTCTCTTATTGGGCTTAAGAGACTGTTCCACTGGGGGGGGGGGAGCTCTGCCTGAGCCTTATCTTGCTTCATTTGTAGAATAAAGGCTCTTGCGAAGGAAAGAAACTGTTTGGAAATTTTTTGTATTAAGCCCCTTAGGGCAGGGGTCCCCAACCACCGGGCCTCGGACCAGTACCGGCTGCGGCAGCCTTTTATAGGTTTTTCTCTGCCGGCTTGTAGCCAATGACAGGTATTTAATATTTGCCGCCTTTGAGCAGCTATGTGGATTGGTGCCTTTTGAACCAATCCCCATTCAAGTTCTTTAGCCAATCAGAAACCTGTATTTAGGAGTCTACTATTCTTTATACAGAACACCCCTCCCCTCTTAGCTTAGTCCTACGTGGTGACGTAGTCGCACAGGTAGGTGGGGCTTCTTTTGATTCGACTGGACTTGCGCAGTTCATTCCTGTTGAAGACTTCGACCGGTTCGGATGGGGTTGCTGTCTCTCTTGTTCTTTCCCATGGAACCGCCTGGAAGGGTGAGTCAGCCATTTTACTGCTGCCTAGATTTCTAAGGCCGGTGGTGTTGCCGCTCCTTCCTGGTCTCTCCGGGCAGGTCGAGCTGGCCTGGCTTGCCCGGCTGGCCCCTTCTTCTGGACTTTCCCCACGATTGTCTTCTAACTGTAAGTCTCTTTTATGCTCTTTTTGATTGCTATTGTATTCTGTATTTAATTTTAACGGTTCTTTTATTATTTTCTCATATTTCCCCCCCCTCTTTGGTTTGGTTTTCGTCGTTTTTTAATATTTGTGGTTTTGTGTTTGTATTTCTTTCAATGTTTTGGGAACGAAGCTGGTCTATGTGCCGCTTCCATTCCCTGCCGTCGTCTATGGTTAGTCGGTAGGACCGGGGGCCTGTAATTTGCGTGATTGTTCCTGGTAGCCATAATGGGTCCCCGGTAAAATTTTTTCATAGACTAGGTCGCCTATTTCAAATGTCCTGAAACGGGTGGAGGAGTCAGAGGGGTTTTCTGGTGTATAGTTTGGGTGCAATCTGTCTAGTTGCGACCTTAGTTTTCTCCCCATTAGTAGTTCCGCCGGACTTTTGTTTGTTATGGTACTGGGTGTGATATGCTGGAGGGTGAGCAGGCGATTTATTTTATCTTGGACATCCCCAATGTCCATTCTTTCTAACCCTTCTTTTGTAAAGCTAACCATTCTCTCTGCCCTGCTGTTCGCAGCCGGATGGGCCGGCGCAGTTAGGGCATGTTTGAAACCTAGGGAGGCTAGGTATTGTTCGAATTGAATGCTTGTTAACTGTGGC
>BLBF01000003.1:24986264-25010811 GCA_015471245.1 Laticauda colubrina | reverse complement strand
CTAGGGAGGCTAGGTATTGTTCGAATTGAATGCTTGTTAACTGTGGCCCGTTGTCGGACACTAGGACGTCCGGCAGGCCATGGGTCGCAAAGAGCTTGTCCAGTTGTTTAATAAGGGTTTCAGTTATCGTAGATGGCATAATTTTAACCTCTAGCCAATTTGAGTATACATCTACGACAATGAGGAAAGTATGTCCCTTAGTTGGACCCACAAAGTCGATGTGGATTCATGACCAGGGGCCTCGTGGGGTTGCCCAGTCCCTTATGGGTGCTTGTGGCGGGGAAGGCCTATTTCTTTGGCATTTGTTACACGAATTTACCCAGTATTCGTTGTTCCTATCTATACCCAGCCACCAGACATAGCTTCTAGCAAGGCCTTTCATTTTAACAATTCCAAGGTGGCCTTCGTGAAGCATATTGAGTACCCTCGTTTGTAATTTGGAGGGGATAACAACCCAATCACCCCATAACAAACAACCCTTTTGAATTGAAAGTTCAGTTTGTCTGGTCCGGAAAGGCTTAAAGTTCTCAATTTTTTGGTTTTCCGGACCCTGAGTTGGCTGGAGCTTTGCAGGCCATGTGCTTCCCATCTATGGCTCCAATGGTGTGGGGGAAGTTCCACTTCTGATACCACTGCTCTGAAACTTTCTTCCAGCCTTCTTCAGTGGAGGAGCACTGGAGGAGCTCCTTCAGGTATTCTTCGATGATGGCCTGCACCACTTCTCTGACCACAATGCTGATGGTGTTGTGTGGCACCCTCCAGCCGTACTGCATGCTCCTGTACGTGGTCCCTGAGGCCAGGTGGTGCAGTCAGTGCCACCTTGAGCCCAGGGTCCAGGCTGGGCCGGAAGTTGGTGTTTGCCTTGGTCAACCTGGGTCTCAGCCGCTCCACAACTTCATCAAACATGGCTGGAGGCAACCTCATGAAGTTCTGGAATGCACGAGGGTCTTCGTTCCTCAGCTCCACCATCAGCTTGTTGTAGAGTCCTTACTCTGCTCTTCTCCTGATCCATGTTCGGACCCAGACACTTCTTGGACGCCTCCTTTTCTTCCCGTAGAACAGTTGAAAGAGTCTGTAGATGGCTTCGCACTGTTGCAGAACAATGGTGGCTACGAAAAGGACTGTATTATGATCCATGGTGGACATCAATGGATGCTGTGGAAGAGCAAGAGCCAGATGAAGGCTGCAGAGGTCTGTACAGCAGGGCTGCTGGACTGAAAGTGAGATCCAGGTGAGTTCCTCCCCCTTTTTATAGGCAATATAGGTTTTCCACTAGGTGTCCTTTTGCATCCTCTAGGCATCCTCTATACATCCTTAATATCCGAGATAGGTCCCCTTTGCGAACGTTTTTTCCATTTTAAATGCTTTCTTTGCGAGCTGCATCCACTTTCATCCTTTCTCCATCCGTGCTACTAATGCTGCACGTCCGTTCCACGTTCGTTTCGCTTCCTCCCTGTATCCGTTTTCCGCTGGAGCGTATTTGAGTTGCGCAGATGCGCAGCGGATGCCTAGCAGATATAGCGGACACGTAACGGATGACGATGAATGTAGAACGGATGTTCCCCGTATGCGTTGCGGATGCAGAACGGACGCGTTGGATACATTTTCCGCTCAAAATGTTTTGAGCCTCAATTGACGGATGCTGGATGGATAGAGAGAATGAAAAATGGAGGCAGTGAGTACAGAACAGATGAATCGCGTTAACCAATGAATGGCAAGTGTTTCTCTCCGTTTTACATCCTCTTTCCATCCATTGGTGCAGTGTGACATGGGCTTTAGCTACAAGATATAAACCTTTGGACTGCTTGAACAATGCAATTATGACAAAAGCCAGGACCTAAACAGCATAATTAAGCATTCATTTTTAATTCTTAAAAATAGATATAGCGCTTTTTAAAAAAAAGAAAAAGCAGAACTAGAGAAAAATATCATGAATTTCAAAAATGTGTTCCAGATATAGAAAGTCTAGTAGTTTTACCTGGAATTATTCTTTCTGAAATACATCTATTCTCATTTGAATGCAATGCAGCTTCTGGGGATTCCTACTGCCAAAGAAAACACTGCTAAATTTAAGATCATCAAATCAAAATTAATGATACAGTTCCTAAATGTGTATTTATTAGATTACTAATGACACAAGATATTAAAATAATGTAAATTGTGCTATAATAACATATACAAAGTTAATTTGTTTTTTTATAGCTTGTCTCTTCAAAAAATAAAGCTGGGGAATATATTTTCTTTCGTTGTAAATGATAGCAAACTGTTAACGCAGCCAAATTATAATTTACAGGAAGTGCTCTACTTACACCCCAGAATATGATGAAGGAAATGTTCATTTGAAAACTGGAGAAAAATAAACTTCATTATTCATATAAATGAACAGTAAATTGATTTTGTATTAAATCTTTGTTGAAGTGCTTTGTATTTTTATTTATTTATTTATTTCTTGTATATTGCCGGCTATTCACCCATGGTAACTCAAGGCAGTTTACACAATGTAAAACCATATTTAAAACACAAGAATAAAAATAAAAACAATACAAACAAATGAAAAGAATCAAATAAATTAGTAAAGTACAAAAGAACAAAAATTGGGAAAACAAAAAACAAAACAAAAAATCAAAAACCAACTCCTACCCCCCTCCCTGATGACAGAAGATCACACTAGCCACCTAATGGGCTCCATCCCTCTCTGGGTTCCCCAGGCTCGCTGGCAAAACCAGATCTTCAGTGCAGGGATGGGATTCAATTTTTTTAACAACCGGTTCTGTAGGTGTGGCTTATTTGGTGGACGTGGCTTGGTGGTCATGGTTTTGGTGGATTAATTGGCTGGGCATGGCCAATTCAATATCACTCACATCGAGGCACCATCTCTTCACCTAGCCTCTCATGAGTGTGGGGATGCTGCCCCAGTCGTAAGTGTGAAAACGGTCATAAGTCACTTTTTTCAGTGCCATTGTAATAATGGTCACTCCACACAAGCAAAGTACCAACAAAGGAGGAAAAAAAAAACCTCTAGAGAAGTTCCAGAGACAGGAAGTCTAGTCTTGCCAAGAATATAGTAAGGGTTAATGGAGAGGCTGTTTCTGTAAGCAACACCAGAATGTTTCCTTCCTGCCTTCCTTACAGAATTAGGCCAGTAATTTCTTCTAACAACCGGTTCTCCAAACTGCTTAGAATGTTAACAACTGGTTCTGGCGAATAGGTACAAACTGGTAGAATCCCACCCCTGCTTCAATGCCTTTCGGAAGAGTATTAGTGAGGGGTGAATTCTAATCTCTGAGGGAATGATGTTCTAGAGAGACGGAGCTACCACAGAGAAGGCCCTTCTTCTGAATCCCACTGGGTCCTCCCTCAGGGGTGGGTCCCGCAACATTCCCTGCCTCCTCACTCTAATAGGTTGAGTGAATGTGACTGTCAAGAGATGTTTCCAAAGATCACCCAGACCCAAGCCATGAAGGGCTTTAAAAGTGATAACCAGCACCTTGAATTGCACCTGAAAGCAAATCGGCAACCAATGCAGCTCCTGCAGGAGAGGTGACGCTTGTGCACACCAGGGTCTGCATAAAACCATGCGGGCCGCTGCATTTTAGTTGAAGCTTGGTTAGCAAACTTTGAAACATGTTTTATAATACTATAAATCATGCTGCATTAAAAATAACAGATTTTTTTATTTCTCAAAGAGATATTGTTTTAAGTCTATCAAAAGATTTATTTTAGCTTTTATACTTCATTGCAACAGTACAAATTCATGGAATACACAGCTGCAACTTACAGCAGAATATATATAAAAACATGAAGTTGGATTTCCTGCTGGAAGAAATAATATTTGTCATTGTATATAACACTGCTAGGAAATATATATTTGTAACATCTGTTACATTCATTCTACCTACAAAATATTTTCCAATGTAGTGACTATTGGGCTATTACTATCTCTTAGTTTGATGTAATTTGTACACATACTAATTAGGCTCCAAAATGTTGCTTAATTAAAGTTTCATTAAAATCAGATATTTAGAAATTATATCAGTATAAGATTTTTTAAATGAATATTACAAAAAATAACAAGGCATTGTTGTATTTTGTACTTCATTCCATTAGCTTGCTACACAAGCACACTTCTATAACTGCTTATCAAGATTTATGATTGTCCATTTATATTTGGGAAGTATTTTTCTCTTCTGTCCTCACCCTGGAAAAATGTGTGTGTGTATGTGTTATTATATATACACATATATGCCAATTAATTTCCATCTACTAGTCCAGCTTTCCTTCCTTTTTACAAGCTTTTGTGAATATGTGCTTGTTTCACCAAAAATGCCCAGCTAATTAACATTTTTTGGAAGGAATATATACTTGTTTCTAAACTTATGCAAACTCAGTTACCTTAAAACACCGGCTTACAAACATCTTAAAATGTAAAATCTATTCCTCACATACAGCACAAAGTTATCTTTTGTTAAGCTACAAAGGAATAACTGCATATTTTCAGGAGTCTTCTCAAACATCAAAGTCCAGAAATGTCAATACTCTTCCTCTCTGGAAATGGAATTTGCTATGGTCAACTTGCTGCAGCCAGCACACTGCAGCCAACTCACCACAGTCAACTTGCAGTGGGTGAACTCGCCATGGACAACTCGCCACAAGACAACTTGTTGCAGGACAATTTAACAATACTATTTAATTTTTTAAAATAAATAAAAAATATTTTAATTTTTGCCATTCGAATTTCATTCTGCCCCTCATTTTGCATCCTTTAATTATTCTATTCAACTGTATCTTTCATATTAGTGTAACTCTTGTCCCGCAGTGAATTTTCCTGTGGCAAGATGGCTGTGGTGAGCTGTCCTGCAACAAGTTGGCCATGTTGAGTTGGTTGTGGCAGGTTGACCATGGCAAGCTGGCAGTGGCAAATTATTATAGACCCTCCTATCCTGTTTTTTTAAAGTCCATAAGAAGTATTACCAAGCTCCTAAACATGCTTAGCCAACCCATATTATCATGGTGGAGAGACATATATCAACATCACTTTTAACTTTCCTGCACTCGAGTATTTTCACATTATGAAGCAGATCTTGGGTGAGAGTAGCTGAACAGAATTACAGTATAAATGGTCTGTGATTATACCTGATAATAAAAGATTAACAGTTATGAAGGAATTTGTATAGGTTGTGTGTTAATATGTTGGACTAAGTTTGGAGAGACCATTTTCTAGATCAGGGATGTCAAACTTAATTTCATTGAGGGCCGCATCAGGGCTGTGGTTGAACTCGGGGTGTGTGTGGCTGACTAGGAGGGCATGGCCAGCTTGATGCCACTTCCCAAACTGCATAGCATGTTTCTTCTTTGCATTGAGTAGACCGGGATGATGCCATGCTGGGCTAATTGGGTAGACAGGCTGAAGCTACATTATCCTGATCTTTCCTCTTCACACCAGATAGACCGGGTGGAAGCTTCACTGGCATGATCTTTCCTCTCTGCAATGGGTAGACCAGGCTGAAGTGATGTGAGGGCCTTGAGTTTGACACCCCTGTTCTAGATGCTCTTCTACTATGGAAGCTCACTGGCCAAGTATGAGACATTTACTCTTATCAGTTCTCACCCACCATCAAGGAAGGTTGCATTCCAATTTAATGTTATTAAAAAAAAAACTTTCTAAAAACAAGAATAGTTCAACAATGGGATGAAAATTGGTGTCCCTGTTCTCTGGAACACTTCCTCCTCCTGCAAGTTGCATATGGCCCCCACTCTGGCCATGTTCCAAGGAACTCTGAAAAGCTAACTCTTTCCCTAGGTCTAGGCCTACAATGGAGGGCAGATCCTAAATTTTTGAATATCTTTTCATGGTTATTTTTCTTCCATTATTTATGTTTTAATTGTATAATTGATTTCATTGTATACTGCTGAGAGTTGTACCTCATAAAGTTTTAAACAAACAAACTGGAAATTAATAGGCTTCTTTTCAAGCAGAGGCTGAATTAGTTATTGGTTATGATGGATGGATGGATAGATGGATGGTAGGGAAGGAATATGATCCCATGGATATAAAAAAACAGCTCATTTTAAAATACAGCATTAACTGTACAGAATATTGTTCAGTTTCCTGATTACAACTCATAAGAAGAGAGAATATCTACAATATATCTTAAATTCAGAACTGTTAAATTTAGGTTGATCATATCCTATTATCGTAGTAACCTAATTTTCTTTGCTATAGCCCATAGTTAGTAAAGCCAAAGTTCTTGATTTTGGGGGGAAACAGTACTTGGATCTCAAATTGAGGTCATAATCCAATTTCAGGGGTCCATTACAATTTCGAACAGTCACTAAGCAATCAATCATTAAATGAGGACTACCTATAGAGATGAAGATATTCTCTGTTAAAAGATAGGGAGGGCGGAGCTGGCGTTGTGACGATACAGCATGCGATCTTGGAGGTCCGATATCTTTGCTCCTGGACGGTCCAATTGGATCTAAACCATCCCAAAGAGACGGCAATCATAAAGAGCACATCCTTTCAATCCCAGGGATACTGCAAAGTCCCTGGTAGATCCAGGAGAAGCTCTTTTTGCCAGCGGCAAAGAGACAGCCATTAAAGCTGCTGAAGTTGGGACAGCTCCGAGACAGAAGGGAACAGAAAGAGAGAGTGTACCGGTTTGGTGAGAACCTTTTTTTAAAAAATATTTTAAGACTTGAAAGGACACCCTAAAGAAAAGAATCTTCAAATATCAAAGTAATAATTCTTTTTTCTTCACTGTTGGATTTTTATATATGATTTTATATTTTGAAACTGGACTGATTACGTTTTCTTCTTGTTATTTATTCTTTTCTCCTTTTTGATTCTACAACACGTTAAGCTAGAGATTCCTTTTTAGTTATTTTTTAAATATTTTTTTCTTTTTTAGTTAATCCTTATTATATTTTGCCGGGAAAAGGAGAGGGGGAAGGTGAAAGCTAAAGCAAATTTGTAGCGCTGACAACTAGAGGCTTGGAAGTATTCTGTTTTTTCTTTACCAGACAAAGCTGAGAAAGAATTGAGACTTTGTTCCAAGGACATTGCCTGGTTGATAAGATAGAGGGAAGAGCATGGGAGAGTATTATTGCAGGTGCTCTTCTGGATTTCTATTAGCAGCTGGAGTCTGGTGCTGAAACTTCGGAAAAGAAAAGGTGATAAGTTTTTGGAGAAGAGAGAAGAGAACTATAATAAGAGCCTTGAACAATCAAACAAAGTGCAGTGTACTTTTTATTTTTTTCTAAGCTGTGCTATTCCCCCCTCATCAGTTTATCTTTTTTTTCCTGGTATTTGGACTTTTGGCTTTTTAGAACTTTTCTACTTTTCATATTGGTTTCTTTTTGGTCCATTTTTATGTATCTTTTTATATTTGAGATCTCTTAATTGGATTAAGGTGTTGAAGAACCTGAATAATTTTTTCCTTTCTTTTTTCTTCTTAGCCTTTTTCTTCACTTTTTTGCCTTCTTTGGGATTTTACAACTTTTCTTTTTTTCATGTTTGTTTATGATGTCCTTATGCTCTTTTTTTTTCACTTTTGAATTTTTATTGTTATCTAACTAATCGATTGGATTAAGGTATACAAGAGCCTGAAGAAATCTTTTTTTCCCTTTTTGCTTTTTAATTATTATTACTATTTGGTTTTTTCTTTTTTTCCACTATTTTTACTTGGAATTGTAGCTGATTATTTTACAACTGGATTAAAAGAATTTGAAGATTTAGAATTTTTCAAAATGAGTAGGAAGTTAACAGCTCCTGGTTCTTCAACTTCTGCTTCCTCCTCTCCACTATCTGGAGGACAGCGATCAATACAGATAATGTTAAAGCAAGAAAAAGAACAAGAAAAAGTGACCCTACAGATGATTATGCAAGGAATTCAAAAATATTCAAACAAGATCAGAGAATATTGAAAAGAGAATAGAGAACACTGAACAAAGAACAGGGAACATTGAACAAAGAACAGAGACCATTGAATAAAGAACAGGGAAAACTGATGAAAAAGTGGAGAACATCCAATAATTGATGATGAAGTATGATGAGAGGCTCCAAGAAACTGAAGAAGGTAAACAAAGAGATAAGAAGATTGGAGACATTGATAACAGATTAACTGTGGTTGAACAAGATAAAAGTGGTATGCTAAGATGGGAGACGGGCAGATCAGAATTTTATCTTAGATTTCAAAATATAGAGGAAGAAAAAGGACAAAACTTAGCTGAGATAGTGACAGAAATTCTGACGGAAGCTTTGGAAATAACTGAAGAGAAGATGATGGATGGAATAGACAAGGTTTATCGAGTCTTCACAAGATATGTGATGAGAAATAGTTTACCAAGAGAAGTCCATATCAGATTTATAAAGAAAGCCATTAAAACGCAAATTCTGCAAGTGGCGAGAGAAAACATTGAAATACAAGGATAAGGAGATTGTGGTCTTGGAACAAGTACCCAGAAGAGTGAGTGAGATGAGAAGAGAATACCGATTCTTGACCAAATTGCTACTTAAAACAGAGGTGAATTATAGATGGCTGATCCCAGAAGGTTTCATGTTCACATGGCAAGAACAGAGATACAGAATTGCTTCAACTGAAAAAGCTGGATCATTTTACGCAGAATTTTTTAAAGAGGAGAAGAGGCAGAAAAAGAAATTTCACTAATTAAATTCCAAGAGGACTACCAAATGACGACTGGAAAAGAAGAAGGTAAAGTAGGTGGAAAGGAGGAAGCCAAGGAACAATGTGAACTAAGATTGACGAGAGCTGTTAAACTTAACTACAAAATTTAACCATGGAAGAAAAAAAATTAATCACAATAAATATAAATGGACTTAATTCAGCTGTTAAAAGAAGGAAATTTTTTTCATAAATTAGAGAAATTTGACATAATTTGTCTACAAGAAGTACACATCAAAAAGGAACATGAACAATTGCTGAGACAGCCAAAATTAGGGAAAATATTTACCTCTTTGACACAATGCAAGAGGAGTGGTCTTGTATATTAAAGATATTATCCCAACGAAATTGACATATACTGATGATGATGGAAGAATACTAATGGTGGAAATAATAGACAATAATATAAAAACACTCCTGATTGCAATTTATGCCCCGAATGATAATCAAGAAGAATTTTACAAAAAATTATTACAAAAAATCCACATGTGGCTGGAAAAAATGACACATAATCATATACACTTGAAACCAGAGATTTTTTTATTGGGAATTTTGCCTGAAATATATAGTAAAGATTTGAAATATCTGATTGTAAATGTATTAATAGCACTAGGATTGTATTTGCTAAAAACTGGAAAAATGAGAAGATACCATTACAGGAGGAGATCATAAAGAAAATATTGGAATGTGCTGAAATGAGTAGATTGACATTTGAAATTCGAGAACAAGATGATAAACAATTTTACAAAGTTTGGGATCTGTTCTATCAGTGGTTAGATAATAAAATATAGTAATGGAATATGTAGATTTTTAGAAAATAATAAACATATAAAGATGTATTTTTTTCTTTTTTAATTATATGTACAAAATGATTCTAGGATAGATCTGGGAGGACAATATGAATTGTTATAAAATAAACTAAGTAAAATAGGATTATTTTATAAAACATGAATAAAAGTATCATCAATGATTAATTAATAAAGATATTAATGCACTTGATATTTGATTGAAAGTATGAGAGGATATATAATGTAATTGTAATAGAAGACTACGAAATGGTTGCACAAAATAATATGTAAATCAACTGGCACACTGTATGTATATATATGGAAGATGGTTTATGTTTTTATGTTTTTATGTTTATGTTTGTTTATGTTTGTTTTAAAATCAATAAAAAAAAACCAAAAAACATATGTACAGTGATTTATCTACCTTGTCCTCCTAACAATCAGGTGGCTCACAGTAAAATAATAAAATGGAAAACAAAAAAAATGTAAATGTAAAAAGGACTATAACACAAGAAAGAGATGTCTACAATTAGTTTGCCAAAACTACCCTGAGGTTGAAAATTAGCCAGTATTATCTGTGTTATCTCTGGCTTCTTATTATTAAGAAGCAGCACACCATTGGATGAAGGCTAGTGCAGACCATAGGAATGATCAATATACTGCAGTGTTAGGCATTCATTAAACACAACGCAAAAAGTCAGAGCCAGCAAAGACAAAGAATGTTTATGGAACCCCATAAAACAACACACCAAGCAAATTAAAATTCAATTTGATTTTTTTAAGGCCTTCTGGATGATAAATAGAAATAGTGGTCTTTCTGACACAGAAGTGCCAAAAACTTGAGTTCAGAACAAAAAACTGTATTATATAATCTCAGGTAGCATGATAACTACTCATGTTATTAGATATAATAGGGAGAATTTTATTTTGTGAACATAAAGGGAATTTAAGAATTCTCACACCTAATATTTCTTAGACCTAAACCTTTGCACTCAAAATAGATGAGTCTCTTCAAAAATTCTTGGCATGCAAATAATTCTTAAAATGTCTATACAAGGTAGAATCCTGACATATATTTTAGCAATTTGGATAGTCATTAAACAAAGTGAAAAGTTTCTTCCAAAATACATATAACTCTCAGATAAAGCAAACAAATACTCCCAGATTTTGTCAAGAGAAAAAAGCTGGTTAATGCATATTGTCAAAGTATACACTGAAAATATCCCAGATGAAATCATACTGCTTGTTGAGAATTATGAAATATGCTTCAAGCTTTTATGGAAAGTATGAAGCTTTTCATTTCCTTCAATCTAAAATTTTCAATTGATATAGTTTGTAAATGTACAGCCTGACAAAGTTATTTTGCTTCCTATAAAGGTTACTCCTTCATAGAAATTTTTTCCAGCTGGGTCAAAACCTGTAGGCTCCCTACTTGGGGCTGCCCTAGAACACAAGTAAATTACAAGTGGTCCAGAAATACAAGACAGAACAGGACACAATGGATGGAAATGAATGAAGGGGAGAACACCTAGAACTAAGGAGAAATTTTCTGAAAGTTAGAATAATTAATGTGTGTACCTCCAGAAGTTGTGGGTGCTTCAACACTGGAGATTATGAAGAAAAGATTGGGAAATTATTTGCCTGAAATGGCATAGGATTTCCGACTTGAGCCTGGGCTTGGACTATAATTCCTCCAAGGTATCTTCCAGCTGTGTTATGCTGTTATTTCCAAAGTGTAGTAGCATACCCATTAGGGATAAGGGCCTTGGATTGCCCATATTGCACCACTGCTACCATTGCATCATCTCTCAGTATTTCTGGGGGCCATTCAAGGTGCTAAAGTATCTTAATGTGGAGCCAGGTTACCTGCTGAACCACCGATTCCTGAGGGTATCCATCCATTCCATTAAGTCAGACAAGGATGGGCATACTCCAGGACATTTCTCTTAAACGTGGACATTCTAGGCAAACCTAAGAAGTATGCCTTAAAATCGTGGCTTTTGGTGAAACATTCTCAACCCTGAGAATTGCCAGGCCCCTTGGTCTTTCAAAAGGCCTTCAAAACCTAGTTTTTCCCTCAGCTGTATTACAGGTGAGACTGGAGTCCATTAGTTCTCAGGTTTATGTTGGTTTGGGGCCACTTTTCTGGGGAAATTTGTTTTATTATTTTATATTCTTAGTGCTAGTGTAAGCTGCCCGGAATTTATATGGGCAGCCGTATAAATATCATAAATCTTGTAAAATAAAACATAATAACAACCATTCTGTTGCAAGATTTTGTAAAAGAGGTAGAGCAATCACCTGTAAATTATAATGACATAAATATATAGCTGTAAAGGAGGTTTTTCCCAGACAAATAAATCTTGTACCATTTTCGGATCTCACAAAGGCCTGCCAGCTGCAGATGTCCCAAATTTGTACTATAATTTGTACAAT
The DNA here is from genome assembly GCA_015471245.1 of Laticauda colubrina. NCBI lineage: Eukaryota > Metazoa > Chordata > Lepidosauria > Squamata > Elapidae > Laticauda > Laticauda colubrina. The sequence continues at coordinate 24,998,903 of BLBF01000003.1, read as the reverse complement.
ATATGTTTTCTCAGTTTGTGAAGAAATATAACTATTTTTGTTGCAATAGATTGTAACAAGATTGTAACCACAATCTTAATGGCAGAAAGAGCAATCGAAACTGCAAAATGATTTCTGAAACATGAGCCATATACAGTGGAAACTCTCACGAATGTTGAACAGGTTGAATCAATTGGCCAATAACTACAAAATCAGTTCAGCTATTGTAATTAAATATAAATGCAATTTAATATAGTTGCTCCACTATAGCAAATGGCAAGTTTGACAAGCAAGTGTATGAAACAGAATGTGACACCATAGCCTATATTGCCACAAGTATAAATGGCAGGTTTAGTATGAAGAAATTGATATCTGTGACTGGCACCACAGAGGTTCAAAAGTCTCCCTTTCGACATGAAAGCGAATCGGTCTCTCTCAGTCCAACTTGCTTCAAAAGTATTATTATTAAGGGGAAAATAGAGGATTTAAGGAGCGTGCTGTATGGTTTGCCATCTGGAGTTATTTATAAAAATAGTTAATAACTCAATGATAAAATTGAGACAAAATCTGAATACTCTTGAGTTCTAGGTGCTGGAAAATTTTGATATATATATTTTGTGACTAAATTGGAAGAGGCTAAGAAGTTCTAGTAATGATAAGTCATGTTTAGGGAGAAAGGTTCCATTCCATTACCTGGGAATTGTGAGGGACCATGTCACATTTGCTGAAGAAACTATTGAAAACAAAGGAATACAGATAGTCCTCAACATACACCCACAATTGAGCCCAAAATTTCTGTTCCTAAACAAAACAGCTGTTAAATTAATTTTGCCCCATTTTACCACCTTTCTTGCCAACAAGTGTCACTGCAATCACTACAGTGTTAAGTTAGTAACCCTCGTTTATTGATTTATTTTAGAAAATTTATATTGTATACTTATATATGGCAACTGAAGGCAGTTTACAGAGATATAAAAACCATACAAAAGTAATAAAAATAATTTAAAAATAACAAAGTACAAACTGTTTAATGTTAAATAGTTAAGTGAATCTAACTTCCTCATTGACTTTGCTTGTTTGACAGTAACAAAAGGTGATCATATAACTCTGGGACACTTTAACTGTCATAAATATGAGACAGTTGCCAAGGATCTGAATTTTGATCACATGACTATGGGGATACAGCAGCAGTCTTAAGTGTGAAAAACAGCCACAAGTCACTTTTTTCAGCACCATTATAACTTTGAACAGTCATGAAATAAATTGTAACTTGAGGACTACCTGTAATACAAATGGCTGCACAATCCTTGCTGCAAAGCAGGAATGCCTCTAAAGACTAGCCTGAAGATGAGTTGCTTTGTTTGATGGAAACTTACCTTCTCTCCTTTCCTTAACTGCTTTCTTTGCATATCTGAGCCATTCCTTTTTCTCTCTTCCTTTTGCAATTTCTGCCAAAAGGAGGGGTAGATTCTATATGTGGTTCCCTCTGCAAATGTATGTGAGAATGGTTTGTGTATGCAGGCCTGAACTATGCAGATGAGGACTAATTAATTTTGTACACTGGTACCTTATTTTACAGGCAATTAATTTAAATTAGTAATCATGATTCAAAATAGTATAAATGTGTATTCTTACCCAGATTCTGTCCTTTTTTTGAGAGTTTGGCCTTTTATAGAAATATGTGTGATTCTCAAACCACTTAAAGCCCGTCACACAGCACCAATGGATGAAAAGAGGATGTAAAACGGAGAGAAACACTTGCCATCCGTTGGTTAATGCGATGCATCCGTTCTGTACTCACTGTGTCCGTTTTCATACCCTCTATCCGTCCAGCATCCGTCTATTGACATTTCAAAAAGTTTTGAGCTGCACAAAACTTTTTGAGCGGAAAATGTATCCAACGCATCTGTTAGACATCTGCTGAACATACGGGGAACATCCGTTAGACGTCCGTCGTCATCCGTTATGCATCCGCTATATCTGCTAGGCATCCACTGCGCAACTGTGCAAATAGCATCTGCTCTAGTGGAAAACGGACACAGAGAGGAAGTGAAACGGACGCAGAACAGACACGCGTTAGTAGCACGGACGGAGAAAGGATGAAAGCAGATGCAGCTCGCATACAAAGCATTGAAACGGAAAAAACGTTCGTATAGGGGATGTATCTCGGATATTTAGGATGTCTGCAGGATGCCTAGAGGATGCAAAAGGACACCTAGCGGAAAACCTATATTTCCTATAAAAAGGAGGAGAAATCACCTGGATCTCACTTTCAGTCCAGCAGCCCTGCTGTGTAGACCTCTTCAGCCTTCATCTGGTTCTTGCTCTTCCACAGCATCCAGTCATCTCCACCATGGATCATCACACACTCCTTTTGGTAGCCACCATCGTTCTACAACAGTGCAAAGCCATCTACAGGCTCTTTCAACTGTTCTACAGGAAGAAAAGGAGGCATCCAAGAAGTGTCTGGGTCCGAAGATGGATCACGAGAAGAGCAGAGTACGGACTGTATAACAAGCTGATGGTGGAGCTGAGGAATGAAGACCCTCGTGCATTCCAGAACTTCATGAGGATGCCGCCAGCCATGTTTGACGAAGTTGTGGAGCAGCTGAGACCCAGGTTGACCAAGCAGAGCACCAACTTCCAGCCCAGCCTGGACCCTGGACTCAAGGTGGCACTGACTCTGCGCCACCTGGCCTCCGGGACCATGTACAGGAGCATGCAGGATGGCTGGAGGGTGCCACACAACACCATCAGCATTGTGGTCAGAGAAGTGGTGCAGGCCATCATCGAAGAATACCCTGAGGAGCTCCTTCAGTGCCCCACCACTGAAGAAGGCTGGAAGAAAGTTGCAGAGCAGTGGTATCAGAGGTGGAACTTCCCCCACACCGTTGGAGCCATAGATGGGAAGCACGTGGCCTGCAAAGCTCCAGCCAACTCAGGGTCCACTTATCACAACTACAAGGGCTTCTTCAGCATCATCCTCTTCGCCATGGTCAATGCTGACTACAAGTTCATGTACATCGATGCTTCAGGCAACGGCTCATCTTCAGATGCCCAGGTATACAACGCCAGTCACCTCAAGGAGGGACTGGAATGCAACCTCATCATGGCTTCCCAGATCCAGACCCTCTGCCAACGACACACAAGATGTGCCCTACTTCATTGTGGGTGATGACGCCTTCTCCCTCAGAACCTGGAGGTGATTGTAATATGATGGTATACCAAAACCACTTCGATATCTTGGGATGCACTGTGATTGGTCTTGTTAATCACTGATGCTCTACTTGGAACCCAAAATGGAGAACTCGGTAGAGGTGTCAATAACACTTGTAGGTAACCTCTGTGATCTAGAATTGAACTTGGAAGATCTTATATTGAACTTGGAAGTTGAAGTATGAAATAGATCACTAGAAATATGGAGGAAGACTTAATTCCAAGAAGCTCAGCATAAATCTTACTATAAAGTTTCTAGTGTATTCAAAGTCTGCTGCAAAAAGTTTTCTTTAGCATGTTAAACTCAGCATGCTCTGTTGAGTAATTTTGTACCATGAGGACAAAGTCCCCATTTCTTTTCTCCAAATTTAATTACTGAACTCTTATCTTATTTTTGATCAGTTTCTGGATGTGGGTTTAAACAAACTTACTTGCATACGAGCCAGTTTGAATGATACAATTGATGCAGAATTTGTTTGTGGGGGTTGTCTGATAATGCTTCTTATATAGTTAGTTTAGAGCAGTTTCACTTTTTGGCATCTGCAAACATAGAAAATATTACAATCCTTTTCCTCTGAATTCATCCGAATGCAGCTTGCAATTTCTAGCTTTTAAGCTATGAAAGGTACCTTAATTAAGTTTAACATCATCAATGCTTTTCTGAGGAAGATGAAAGTGCTTTGTTTAAAGAAGACAATTACGAGACTACTTCTGCAGAAATCTGCATTACATCCCTTGGAATCAGACAATTTTAGGCCAGTCTTTAGTGTTCCCTGGTTGACAAGGTGATTGAAAAAGAATGGCTGCTTCTGAAAGTAACAAGTTAACTTGACCATGTTAAGCCAACTTCATAATAGGCTATGCAATAGAGGCTGCTTTTATTCCATTAATTCCGTTCCAAACTTCCATTAATACATTTCAGGCTGATCTTTAGAAGAATTCATAGACACCATATTATACCAGTGCTAAAAGCATTGCATAGACTGCCAATTTGCTACTGGACAAGATACAAAATGTTAGTTATTATCTTTCAAGCCCACTGACTGCCAATTTATTTCTGGACAGGACACAAAATGCAGTTATCATCAAAGCCCTACGGCACTTGAATTAAGCCTGAGAGAATGCTTTAAAAAAAAAAGTCTTCCCCTTGGTTTATACACTTTTGCTTTATGTGAATTCAGTTTTTTGCAACTGATGGTTTTTGAGTATTTGGATAGAATATTTGGATAAAGTAGTGCTCAAGATTAAGCTGTAAAACTTATGGAATACATATGTCAATGCAGCTGGAATTAACTTCCCCCCGTCTGTCTGTCTGTCTGTCTGTCTGTCTATCTATCTCATTTTTAAACTGTTCATCTTCATCACTAGGAACTATATGACTTACATGTACCTTTGAGGTAATCTAAAGCATGTTCACCTATAGTTGCCCTAGCCTAGGCTCATGTCACAATAAGCTGTCTGTGTTGCCATTGCAGACTTTAGAATGCACTCACTAAAGTTCAGAACTTCACTCTCTTTACTGACTTTTTAAAAAGTTCCAAGTCATAACTTTTAAATCACACATTATATTCCTGATTTTAAGTGTTTACAATAGTTATTATTATTGTTTTACATTTTATCATTCCATTAAATTATAATCTAACAACTGATATTCATTTGTGCCTTTTAACAGAAAAAATGGGCATTGTGATATACTTCAGTGATGAAGATTATGAACATAAATGTTTTATACCGTGTACCTTTTGAATATAAGGACTTTATGGATATCTGTTTATATATTCTTCCATTTAGTTCAAAAGTAGTAGTAAACTACTCCTACTGACCTGCTTTGTGGGGCTTGAGGGTTTTGCCCAAAAGTTTGTCTGAATGGCTTCATTCACTGAAAAGATAAAATAGCCTTAATTGGTATTGGTTTTCCATTATGGCTGCATTTGCAAACCTGTTGTAAAGCAATTAGTTAAATTAAATTTCCAATATTTCAATGCCCAGTTTTAGATTTATCCGTTAATCTTACTGACATTTTTATCTATCATCTATTATTTCAATACAAATTAAAACTAATGCAGCCAATGGAGCAAAAACCCAGTTACAAAAGTCTAAACTTCACAATAAACAGATATCTTCTAGATAATTTCACACTACAAAATATAAAAGTTAATGTTCTGATTGTTTCATTAGCTAGCGTTAAAGAAACAACTAATTACTTCAGAATCCCAGGGATATTAGCAGTATAATAGCATTACATCTTGTACTGTAATGTGATTCAGTTTGCTTTTTAATCAATTCAATCAGTTTTATATCTTTAATGACATTACAGAAAATGAAATAATTAGGAAAGTTTTTCCTATCATTCTGAATTCAAAAATTGATTCTCACTTAATATAATTTACTCGGTAACATTTCAAAGAATCTCCCTAATATTGTTGTGTTTTCTTTCTTCTTTCCCATTTGCAGATGCAAGTAACAAGAAACCATTATCATTTTTTACATAGGCTTTTTAAAATAGAAGTTTGTATGCTTGATTCCATTTTTGTCACAATGCCATTACAGAGTCCTCAAGTTACAACCACAACTGAGCCTAAAATTTATGTCGATATGTGAAAATTTATGTTGTTAAGTGAGTTTTGCCCTATTTTACAACTTTTCTTGCCATAGTTGTTAAGTGAATCATTGCATTTGTTAAGTTAGTAACATGGTTATTAAGTGAATCTCACTTCCCCATTGAGTTTGTCAGAAGGTTGCAAAAGGGGGTCACATGACCCCGGGACACTGCAACCGTCATAAATATGAAGCAGTGGCCAAGCATCTGAATTTTGGTCATGATGACCATGAGGATGCTGTAAGGGTTGTAAGTATGAAAAACTGTCATAAGTTACATTTTTCAATGCTGTTGTAATTTTGAACAATCATTAAATGAACTGTTGTAAGTCAAGGACCACCTGTATAAGATAGTTCAATTTTTATATTGGCTATCTACTTATATCCACATAGTAAAGTTACAAATTAAAATCAAGAATTCTGCAAAATTTGTTTATCAGCTAATGAAACATTGAATTAAATGGTCAGGGACATTAATCTATCAAACAATGGCAAGTTCCTGGAACATAAAACAGCCTTTTGGATAAAGTGTTTAATTAGATGGTTAGTTGCAATTAACTTTTACTTAACTGAAAAAAGCAAAATGAGATTATTATTAAAAATTAGTAAAAAGGGAAGAAAGTTGAAGTATGTGGTTTACAACTACTTTCATCTAATTTTCCCCCTTACTTTGTATAATTTTTCACTCATAGAATTGAAAAATCTTTTTAGCTTGGATGGATGAAGCATCACACATATATTGTTCATGTAACTATGGTAACCTACAAATGACACCAATGTTTCTGTTTTATACACAAATGAAAGGACAGCTGTGGGAATCACATGCTTGCCAGAGAGAATGATATCTATGAATGCACCAGTGTAGAATAGTGATAAAAATGTTGGACTGGAAAACACATGTTCAAATCAACCCTTAATTCTAAAGCTTACTGGATAATTTCAAACCAATCTATTTCTTAGTTCAATCTACCTCACAACGTTGTTGTTGGGGGAAAAATAAACAGGGAGGTATTTCATCCCAAAGTCTTGAAGGAAAGGTGAGATATAATTCCAAGAAATAAATTAATAAACTGGTATAACCCCAGTCTCAAATTTACAACTTGTTTTTTTCTTAACTAAAGAAAATTTTATAAATTAAAGCTGAGTGGAAGCAATATTTATTCAAAATATCCATGGCCTTTATTTCTGTTTATGTGGTATCTATTTTCTAATTGAATATGAATGAATGTTTGCATGAAAGTTTGCACCCAGCTCACATTTTCTCTTCGTTATAAATTAAATGGACCTAATTAAGCAAACTCTGGGGAAGTTGGGCAATTTAGAAATAGGATAGATAGACAGATAAATGTTGAACAATAAAAGCCATATTGTTAGAAACCCTCCACAGACTCAAATTACATACTTTTTTTAGTAATTTCTAGGATTCCAGTAATTAAAAGGAGGAAAGGATTTCCTATTGTTAATACCATCCAGAATAGTAATGTAGATTTTTCCCCTCATTTCAGCTAGGCTTAAGTCAAGTATAGAAAACAAATCCAAATTTTCAATTGGATTGGGTAGTATATATTACATTTAGCCAAAGTGATATTGATTTTCTTATGATTCATTATAGGAACCTGGTCAAATAAATAAATTATCTTATTTAAGTTATTTCCAAAACAGGAATTTTTATGATTATATGAAATTTAGAGATGACTACTTTGATCACTACTTTGACAACTTTAAGAAACTCCGATTAGAAGAGAAGCAATTTATGGCTTCTGTACTAATATTAAATTGTAGTGCCCCTTTATAATTTATGAAGCCAATAATAAAGCACATACTTTCACTATCACATTACATGGAATTTATCATTCCATCTACATGAAGAACTTGCTTCATCTCAAGTGACAACAATCAACCAATGGAGCAGCTTGCCCTCGGAAGTTGTGGGAGCGTCATCACTTGAGACTTTCAAGAAGAGATTGGACTACCATTTGTCAGAAATGGTGTAGGATCTCCCACTTCTGGAGGGGGGTGGGTTGGACTAGATGACCTACAAGGTCCCTTCCAACTCTGATTATCTTTTATCTGTTAATAGTCAGGAGTTAAAGCATTCTGTTACTGAAACTCTATTCCTGTATAAACTTCATTGTTTCTGGTAAGAAACATTAACTACCAACACAGCAATGAGCAAGTTCACTAGCAAAAATGTGTCATGAACCATTATAGCAACAAACGGGAAGATTTCTGGACATCTTATTGTATAGTATACTTATTATAATAGTAAAATAAAGGTATTAGGTCACCAAATCCATGATTATGGCCTAATTAGGAGAGGAAATTTGACCTTCAAATAAGATGCCACAGATTCAAACATATATTTCTAGAAAGATTTTCCCAATTTGTGGGTCCCCCTGTTTTTTGAACTAGAATTCCTGCCATGTCTGAATGCTGGTCATATTATTTCAGGTTGCAGGTTCTCTAGAATACCTGAAGGCCATCAAGCTGGGAAATGTTGATCTAAAAGGAATGTAAGAGGAAAGCTGGAGGGCAAATCTGGACTTGGAGAATTAACGGTTGACTAATTCTGTCATAAAAAAAGGAGATTGTTGAGGCCAGAGACCATCTGCGTGTCTTGTCTTTTTTGGTAGACTTTTGATTTCTAACTGACTTTAGTGACCCATTTATTAATTTTATAGGGTTTTTAAACTCTTTGCATCCTATTAGTCACCTTGAATAGTAACAAAGTGGGACATAAGGTCAATCAAAAAAAGTATACTCAGGAGAAACGCTTATTGACTTCAACTGAGATCCACTCCTAGGGAACAGGATTTCTGCATCATTCAAACATATAAAATAGCACACAACATCTGTTATGCTTTTCCACACAACAATGTCATGACTAAGACAATGCTCCCTCTTCCCCAGTTCTTTGTGTAGACTTCTTCAGTGAGGCCTTGGACTTAACTGCTTTCTTTGTAAATGGGGTCTTTTATTTTAGCTATGCAGCTCAACAAAACAGGCAGCAAGTGATGCCTTGTGTGCAAAGAGGCATATACATCCACATTGCAGCCCAGACTGCATGGTTTTATCTAATAGGGTTACACAATAACAAAAGGTGAAATACACAGGACATACACAAACAAATGTCTAGGAGTCCTGAAGGAAAACCTTAAACTCTCACTTATTTTTAAATAAACTCTCCCTAAATAAAATATTTTTTATAAGGTCATCATTAAAAAATGACCTTTTAGGATATTGTCTTATCTGGTTTGGAGATAAGAAAGCTTGCTACATCTTTTATTTGGGGTCTTGAACATAAATGAAAGAGGGAACGTACAAAAAAACACTAGAATAAAACAGAAAAGCTATTCAGGACAAAGGTAAAAGTATCTCACAGCATTAAAAAATAACACAAATACTTCTGTAAAATGTACTTTGAGAAAGTGTTACATACATTCTGAAAATAATGCATATAGACAGCATAAAATTTTGCAGAGCATAATATTGACTAGAAATAGTTTTGTAAATAAAAATATATTCCGCTCACTTCATTTACAAGGAAAGAACTGGTTGTACATTGATAATATAATATTGGGCAAAAAAAAAAAAAAACTGAAAAATGAAGGTTTAATGAAGGTCCTTTTTCAGCACAAAATAAAATTTATACTTAACCACATATTAAGTTCTTGTCTTCTAATTTTGTTCAACTAAAAGGAAAAAGGCTTTCCTTAGAATTGGATTATTTTTCAATATGGAGGCCTCTTCCTCAACTTTGCCTTCCAAAGTGACCTTGTGAAAGGCCTAAAGCCCTCACTTAGAGAAACCTCTAAGTATTTGACTTCCAAGTTCTTGCTTCTGCATAACAGTTTAAGCATGCAAGTTCATAGGCAGATGTTATCTTCACCTCCTCCTAAGCATTCTTGATCATTTCAACAAATTTGGAAAGATGAAAGTGGTCTCTTTGCACTTTGAAAGCAACCTGGAATCAGTAAGTTACAATTTTCTCCAAACTATACTATATTTAATTGCATAATGATCAGCTATCCCAGAGAGAAATCCATAAATTTCTAAACAGAAAGGTGGGAGGGGGGAAGATTCCTCACACTGAGCCTTTATGCCATTTTCTTAAGGTCTATTGTTAAACTGAAGCCTCCTTGTCTGTTTAAATACCTCCATGTGAATGGATGAGCAAGACATCTGCCAGGGTCCACTCACATTTGCATGCAAATCAGATATTTATGGAGACACACATGCTGGTCCTTGGACAAGCAACACCAGTCTCTGCCCAAACTAAATTGGAATCAAAAAGTTCAGCCTCCTGCTTCTGCTGTTGGGTAGACCTTATTAGGCATTTTAATGCAAATTCATTAAAAATTAGAAGGGGCAAATTAGGGAGGAAACTGCAAAACACAGAAGCAAAATGCATTTTAGAGAAGGAAAGCACTAAAGTCATGTCCACGTCACATGACCTTCCAGAAAGCATCTTGCTACACAAATTCTCTCCCTGCAATTTCTTCTTTTTAATCTTTGTGGCCAAGAGAGCTAAAGAAATATCCCTCCTAGACAGCTCCCAAGGCAAGTTTCATCATTTTTGGACAACTTTCTTGATATTGATAAAATGGCTCAATGTGCAAACAGGACAATAGGCAGATCACATGTTTTTTTGTTTTCCACAAAGGAGGAGGAATCAGTCTTTTGACTCAAACCTTCAGACCAGGAATCCGACTTTCCAGAATTTTACGGGGGGGGGGGGGGAGGAGAAAGCAAGGAGCCACCATTGCTTCTCTCACACCACAAAGGACACTAGCTGGCAAACTTTCCACACTTTGTCTGCCCGGACGAAATTATAGCTGGCAGGAACACCAGCTGGATAGAAGACAGTAACTCTTTGAAATCCGCAAGCACACCTCTCATCTTTTTTCCCTTTCGGCGAAGTAAGTGAACGATGGGATCCTTTATTGCTTCTTCGTACGAGCGACCAATCGTTTCTGCCGGCCCTTCCCCGTTCTTCTAATCTAACTCCTTTCTTCTCTCCACCGTCCGCCTCGGGAGCTTTTGGGACGTTCGCCTCGTTCCCGAAAGTCTTCCAAGCGCTGAGTCCCCCGACAAAACCTTTCCAAAGAACAAGCAGCAACTGCTGCTAGGTGACACACATCTCGCTCGCATCCCTCGGGGGACTCGCGCACGGCTCCTTCCCGGAGAAAATCCATCCCCTCAGGGCGCCGAGCTCTTTTCCTCCTCCTCCTCCTCCCCCCCCCCCCCAGTTCTCGCTCGCTCGCTCGCTCGCCCACCTCCTTCTGACACAGCCACACGCGACGCCCCCTCCCTTTTCTTGCACTCACTCCATCGCACTTCGGACTTCTCCATTAACACCCCCCCCTACACACACACACAGAGAGAGAGAGAGAGAGAGAGAGAGACAGAAGCACACCTTGCCGGCCAGCCCGCCGCCTCCCTTCTTGCCCGGCCATCAGATAGAAGCCTGCACTTACCTAAAGGGGGAAGGGCAGGAGCGGCAGACGAAGAGTAAACCGCTCTTTGGGTCTCCCCATACACAACCCCCGGAGCGATGCTCCCCGGCCCTGCCCGGAGGAGGGGAAGAAAAAAAAGGGAGGGGGTTGTACAGGTGCCACCACCCTTGGAGCAAGAGATGGAGTAAAAGATGCCTAATACTGCGGCTCCATCCGTTCAAGTTTGAAATGCGTCGACCTGACGAAAAGGCAAGAAAAGCGGGAACGCCGGCCAGGCGTTGCCCTTCTCCTCCTTCTCCACGCGCTGTAATTCCCACTCGGAGAAGCCGCGGCTGGTTACTCCCCCTAATCGCCTTCTTTTCTTTTCTTTTCTTTTCTTTCTTTTCTTCCTTCCCGCTGCTTATGCGCTCCGCTCCGCTTTGCCTCCTGCCGCCTCCTTTCCAAAGCTCCCTTTGCCCAGCCTGCAGCCGGCGTGCAGCTGGTGTAAGCAAAGCGAGTCAGCTGACGAGCCGCCAGCCCATTGGCTGCCCTTCCTCCGGCTCTTCCCCCCCCCCCCCCCCCCCCCCCCGCCTTCCCGATCTCTGGCCCTGGGGCTTGAACGAGGCGGCCGGGTACCGCTCCTCTCGTTTTGTGCTGGAGGCAGATAATGTGCGAGGGACGCGACAAAGGCAAACAAAGCTGGCCTAGGGAGAACGCGCTTATAACGTTAACCTGAGCGCGTGTGTATATGTGTATGTAAACCTAGCTAAACACTTAGCAAAACAACTACAGCCCCATGCTGAAACCGCAGCTTCATATGTACAAAACTCATACCACTTCTTAGAAATGATCAAAGATCTACACGTAGAACAAGAAGATCTGCTTGTAAGTTTCAACTTGGTTTCACTATTCACTCAAGTCCTGATAAAAGAAACTCTTGAAATCATCAAAAATAAATACCAACCAGCTAAACACCTCATGGAACTAACAGAACACTGCTTAACCAACACATATTTCATATAGAAAGGACAAATATACAAGCAAATTGAAGGAGCCCCTATGGGATCACCACTGTCACCCGTCATTGCAAACCTGTTCATGGAAGAATTCAAATCCAGAGCCCTGGCTAATGCCACCCACAAGCCCAAACTATGGCTAAGATACATCGATGACACATTTGTGATTTGGCCCCATGGAAAAGAAAACCTAAACAATTTCCTAACATACCTAAACAGCACACACCCCAAAATCAAGTTCACCATGGAAGCGGAAATAAACAACTACCATTCCTAGATGTACTAATCCAGAAAAGAACAGATGGCACACTAGGACACACTGTATACCAGAAGAAAACACACACCAACCGCTACCTCAACGCCCAATCCCACCACCACCCAGCACAGATAAATTC
>BLBF01000003.1:24954928-24981264 GCA_015471245.1 Laticauda colubrina | reverse complement strand
ACATATACATATACATATACATATACATATACATATATACACACACTCTCACGTGCTCTAGGTGTAGGATAGGGGTTTGGGTTATTTTCTAACCGTGCGACTTGTGCCTTGTCCTCGAAGGCTGGGGTGGTGGATGGCTTTAAAATGCTTTTATTTATCATAGGGATCAAGATAAGCGGGAAAGGCTGATATTTTTATGAGAGAAAGCATTGGATTCGGCGCTGTCTTTTTTCGTGGCTTGTTTGAGAACTCTGCTTTCAGGACAAGGAACTATGCGGTACTACTGTAGAATGTGAGAGAGGGTACATTTTGTACAGTGTACAAAAAAACCCCATCAATAATGCTTGGTAAACCTTTTTTTAAAAGATGTTCCATTGCTTAAAAGATAACCAAAAGGTAAGAATTCCACACTTAAAGAGGGCTACTAGCCCAAAAGTTTTATCTCTGGTGGTCAAGAGACTGAAGAAAGAACTTTATATTTGGATGGATTTAGATTTAGATCCAGGTGGTTTTATACTGATCACTAGTGCTGAAGGTCAGATGAGTATTCTGTGAACACGCCTTGATCTTTAGATTTCTTCATGGTGGTAGAGGCAAGGAACATCTGTTTCCCACATGGACCTGATTATGGCAGTATTAGACATTGACAAGTATTATCCATTGTAGTTTCTGTTGGTGCATCAAGACTGCTTACTAAAACAATTGTCTATTTACAATGTGCAATGTCCAGAATTGGTTTTGATAGTGAGATGGGTGGCATATAAATTTAATAAATAAAATATTGGGGCAATCCTATGCTCTTATTGAAACATCTGTTTTCCAGAGCAGTTTGGTCTAATGATTAAGGCACCAGGCTACAAAGCAGGAGACAATGTGTTCTAGTCCTGCCTTAGTTATGAAAGCCAGCTGGGTGACTGAGCCAGTCACTCTTTCTCAGCTTAAGTTGCCTTACAGGGTTTGAGGGAAAATAGGAGGAGGAAGGTCTGTTGGATATGTTCTCTGCCTTGAGTTACTTGTAAAAATAATAAAGATGGGATGCAAATAAATAAATTCATGAAGCTGTCTTAACTTTTAAGGCCTCTGATGACTGAAGGACATCCTCCCTCCTTTTTCTTTTAATTATGAGTTGCTGTACTCTTACTACACTTTTTTTAAAAAAAAAATGCCCCACCCCCTTTTTTTTTTTAATCTTAGCACCCCATTACATACTGGTACATCTTGCTGATCAAGCATGAATTCATCTAGGATAATTTTTTTCATTAGCACATTCATACTTAAGTAGTCTATTTCTTCTGAATCTCTACATGCTTTTTTTTTCCCTGTTTAATAAAAATTATAAATATACAATAAATATACTGTGAAATTTACAGTGATTAAAATCAAACAGTTAAAGCCTAATTCATCTAGGGGCTGTGAAACAGTATACAGTAGAACAGAAATTAATTTTATCAAATAAAGAACTTTTAATCCTATTTGAGATTAAAGTGGAATGAAGCAAAACGATCTTTACCTGAAGGCAAACAGAATGACTAAGTATAGTTCCTTAATGAGGGGCTTTTTCATATAACTGGGGAAATGCTATGCATCCTTGTGAATATGGTCCTACTTGTTTGATTTATTAAAAAAATGTTTAATTTTTGAAAAGAACAAAAAAAATACAAAATTACAATAAAAAGGAAAAAGTGGGGAAAGGGGGCAACTTAGAAAGTGATACCAAAGTCTCCAAAGTAACATGAAAAAGGAAATGTTAACTTCCAACTTCCTTCAATACAGATACAGTTACAAAAGTGAAATACTCCCTCGTTTTGTTTTACCAAGAAATGAGATGCAAAGCTAAAATATAAAAGATACATATAGCCAACAATCATAATTTTTCAGGAATATGTGTGCAGAGCTTAACAGCACATCTATGGAGCTGCTCTGAAACCCCTAGCACAAATGTTTGCCAAAATGGGAGGGCACATGTGCATGCCGGAAACCAGAAGAGCAGCTCCCCATTGCATTGAGCAGGATCGCTGGAAACAGGAAACTGGTCTTTTGGTTTCTAACTTGCATGTGCAAGTGCACGAAGACCAGCTCTTCTGGTTTCCCATGCATGCACTCCGGCATGGGCGAAGACCAACTTGCTGGCACGCGCATGTGCACTGGGGAGCTCTTCTGGTTTCTGGCACTCCCCCACGCGCAAGGACTGACTGGGTGGCATGCAGACATGGGCTGGAACCCAGAACAGCAACGGGCAATGGCTGGTGTGCCCAGAGAGATGGCTCTGAGTGCCATTTCCAACACGCGTGCCATAGGTTCGCCATCACAGCCCTAACAAATGTATAAGAGTGCAAGAAACGTATAAAGTAACCATTGTCCCTTATCATGAAGAATTGCATCATACAGTGTGATAGTTTTCCTGTCAAGTATCAGAGAACTGAACTTTAGGGCAAAATATCCCAAACAACCTTCAGATATTTTTAATTTGCTACTCCGTTTGCTCCTTCGTTTGCAATTCTGTGCAGTGTCGTGAGAAAAGACCTTGTTGAATATAAGAAACTGGTTCCTATTCCTACCAGTACCAGCCCTCTAACATGAATCTATTTAAGATCTTCTGACATATACAGGAAAGAGCAGGAACTCAGAGGTCTCCAAGTGAAGTTGCATAGTTAACCTTGCTAAAAACAATGGTATCCTCAATTAGTGTCAGCAAGAGTTAGCTCTCCAGGAAATCCAATTTATTATATAAAAAGAACTGGGTTAAACTTTGTTTCTAAAGGGCAGCAGGGCATGTATAGAGAGAGTCAGATTTAATCCAGGCTTCCCAGAAGTGACAGTTTATCCATTAATATGTTCCTTAGTAGATGCCGTACTCTCCATCCTAAATTTAATTTTTAAACAGTCTTTTAATTTAAAAAAATAGAAAATGGTATTTATTTGTTTGCAAAGCAAAGTACCAAATATTTAATGACACCCCCCCCCCAAAAGTGAAGAGATGGACAATACTATAATATATGCATGACATGTGATTAGCAAGCCAGAAAACAATTCATTAGAGTTATGGCTTGTACGTATCAAGTTTATTAGTGCTCTTTTCAAGAGATTCATTTAATTTCCATTAAAAACACACTAACAAATGTGTGCCACAAAATTTTGCATGGGAGTGAGACCTCTCCCATTCGGTAAAACAAAAGAATCAAAGTCAATTCCAGGTTCTGTTTGAATCTCCTACATATACAAGAACCAAATCCAAAGAATTTTTGAAATGATCAGTTAATTCTTAATTAAAATTAGCTAGCAAAATTGCTGGTCAAGTATTACAGTCAGAGGGAGAACTGTTGGATGGAAACAGGCTTTTTTAGAACAATAAAGGATGGCTGAGCCATAGCTCCTTCTTGCCAATTCAAAAACAACATTGGGTAAAAGTATTTGTAGAGACACTGAAACTCCCGTACATTACTATAATAATGTACTTTGTGCAATGTTATATTTTTTAAATTACAAATAGTATTTTATTGTTCTATGTTTTGATTGAGGGGCCCTAATAAATATTTCATTTGATAATAGAGAAGATGATATTTCAATTGACAACTCAATTAGAGGACAAGGAGGAGAGGGTTACCATGGCTACTTTCTGGAAGGGTTTCTCCACTAAGCAATGGTTGGGAACCACAAGAAGCAAAAATGATCTCCCTGCTAGATGGTACCAGGCCAGGAGAGCAAAGACAGCAAATAAAACCAAATGTTGAAGTCCGAGCTAATGAAGGATACTAGCAGCTTCGTAGGCTGAGTTGCTCTGTTTTGTAAATAGCTATGTTTTACATAAATATTTTTGTTATTTATTGATTTCCTTATTTAATTTGTCAATTGCTTACAAGATAACAGGTATAAATATAAACATGAGTAAGAATGCAGGAAATAGGTATGAATAAATGAGGACAGTAGGTAGGCACAATTGTGCACTTATGCATGCCCCCTACAGACCTCTTAGAAATAGGGTGAGGTCAATAGTGGATAGTTTGAGGTTAAAGGAATGGGGGTTGGATGGCTGTAACAACAGAGTCAGGTAGTGCATTCCAAGCATTGACCACTCTGTTGCTCAAACTGTACTTTCTACAATTGAGTTTGAAGCAGTTTACATTGAGTTTGTATCTGTACAAACTCTTGTATTGTTGTGGTTGAAGCTAAAGTAGTCATTGACTGGTAGGACATTGTAGCAGATAATTTTGTGTGCTATGCTGAAGACCAATGTAGGTGGCATAGTTCAAGGTTGTCCAAGCCCAAAATCTCAAGCCTGGTAATAGGGTATTCTGTTGCAAGCAGAGGAGTTTAATACTTTTCTCATGAAATTCTTCTGGGCTCACTCAATTGTATTAATGTATTTCATACATTTATATATTTTATTTTTTGATTCAGTAGAGAATTTTTTACTGATGCATGCAAAATATTCAGTACTGGGCTCTTGGGCTAATGAATTAATTTGTCAATTGTCCAATTGGTGAAACCAGCAAAAGGAACTCCTTGGACAATATTTTACCAAGAATATAAAACTTCACTGAAGAAACCACATTGGCACAGAAGACATGAACCCAGCTCTGGGTTTCCCATGCAAAAGCAAGCATAATTAATTTCCCCTTTTCCTTACAGGCCACCCACAGTCCAAAATGTCCACCAATCACTCCTGTTCATTTTGTTATGGGACATCTGTTCCAGGACATCTGCTCGCTGTGTCCTTAAGAGCTAGCAATGTCCCATGGTGCCAACATATGCTTGAGTACCGTTCTCTCACCCTTGCCTTACATCCATCCTGCTCCCAAGCTATGATCGGGGAAAAAATGTAGGTAAAGTATGGATCAGTTTTGACATAATCATCTTTTGGTACTTGTGATGATCTGAGTTTGAGATCTCTGCTCGGGGTGCAAAAAAGTGGATGGATGAGTTGGGGAAGGGAAACACATTAGCCTCACATATGTAACATTTCAGATTTTTGCACTGATAAATGCTTGGGTAGCCTCCTGACTAAGGATGAATTCTTGGGAGAATAAGGAATCATTTCACTGTATAGAAAAAGCCACTTGTTTTTCAAGCCAATCACATAATATATGAAAAGCCTTGACTCAAGAACAATTTAGGGAATGCACTAAATAATATACTACCATTATAGATTTTGTTATATATACATTATAAATAATTAAGATGTCTGTGCCAGATTTTTCCATTTTGCAGAATGGGATTTATTTTAATGGCTTGCTAAGAAAAAGCCAAATGGAACAGTTGTCAAGTGTCAGATAGCAGCTGAAGCCACAAATAGCTTAAGAAATCCTTCTGGCATCACTCCATCCAGCTTATTCTAGACATGGTGTCATCATGTTTGTTTCATTGGATCAATGTTTATATTTGCATAATTTTGAGTTCAGTAGAGATGTTTTAAAATCATTTTTCACCTTTTCTTTTTGCAAAACCCTTAAATCCTCAGGGTCAAAAAAAAGTATTGTTTTACTAAAATGCAATAGAGACAATAATTTGGAATTAAATAATAGGGGAGTCTGGTTGAGAAAGCTACCAGGAACCTATTTTTTAAGTGAAACCATATACTCCAAACAAAGTTCTCATTCTACTGGGTTTCTTTTATAAGTTTTATTGAAGATTTTTTTATGGAAATAAAAACAACAGAAGTATTAGAAAAGAAACAAAATAAGAATAGTGAATAAGTAAGAAATAAAATAGAAAAAAATAGAAACTGAAAAGAACAAAGAAAAAAGGTAAAGATTATAATGAAGCAGCTTTCAAATTTTTTGACAGTAGTTATAAATGCATTTATATTTTAATTGTCCCTTTCCAAGCTTACATGAAATTTCATTTTCCCAAAAGTGCTTTTCCAAAAGGCAACTGGACTTTCTTGATTTTTTCCTTAAAATCATTTTGTTTTGTTGCCTTTTGGAAAAGCACTCTTGGGATAACCATAAACCAGGATGATTGATAATCTCCATAGACAGGAAATTTCCTTCTTTTCATAAGCCACACTTTCTAATTTTTAAACCCATTAATCACAAATTTTTGTCTGTTTTCAGGCAAATGGTCAAAAGGAGTTTCTAGTCAATGAATTTAGCTATTGATCTTTCTCTAATCAAACAAGTCAATTTTGCATCTACTAATTTTGTCATCTTCACCAGCTGTTCTTTTGTTCTAGGTCAAGGGTGTCAAACTCGCGTCATCACATATTGCAACATCACGTGACATATTGCAACTTCCCCCCTTTGTAAAATGGGGGTGAGTGTGGCCAGCATGTGATGCATATGGCCTGCAGACCAGAAGTTTGGCACACCTGTTCTAGGTATTATACAATATTTCCATTTTGTGCATATAATAATCTCACAGCAGTTATCATATACAAAAATAGGGTTCCATAACTCTTTTTTAATTCTACAATTAGAAAAAAATATTGTTTTTGTATGTGATAACTGCTGTGAGAATGTTGATCTTTACAATTCTTTGCATTATCCTATGTATTTGAACCTAGAATTTTCTGGCTTTTTTACAAATCCACCAGGCATGAGAAACTATTGTATAAATATATCATTTATTAAACTTCTTTTTATCTTATAATGTAATGTAAATTTCAATCTTTTCGCCATATATTTTCCCATTGTTCCATCAGTATATTGTGTTCAAAGTTCTTAGTCTATGTTATCATACAATCCTTCACTTGTTCTTCCACTTCACAAAGTTCATACATTGTTGTTGTAGATGTTTGTTGTTATTGATGTAACTAAAATTTAGACATATGGATTTTTTTGTAGACCCTTGCTAAATGCTGGATTAAAGTCAAAGCATGTACTTGCCACTGAATATAACTCTCTGAGGTCTTTGAAGGAGTTTGTTTTATTTTTCAGAAACAGGGAAAAATACAAAGCTGTTAGAAACCATTGTTGTTTTGGTATTAGAAAGAGAAAGAAATCCCCAAAAGAAGCATTTTGAAAAAACAATTAAGAAGAAATCAATTTTTAAAGACCCACTTTTTTAAAGGAACCAATTAGAGAAGAAAAAAAAATAGTTCACTAGTGATATTAAGGGATATTCCTTCATTTAATCCCATTCAGGAGAAATATATTCATAATCAACAAGATTATGATTGAATGCTTCTTGGAACTTAATTAATATTGTAAACCCTACTTTTCATTTATTTTAGAGGCCAGAAAAATATTTTACTTAAAAATGACCTGAAATTTTTGATGGGATTAAATTCAACATGACCATCACTGGTTTTCAAAATGTTGCTTTTCTTTATATGTCTGGAAATCTCATCAGCCAATCTTGGCATTATTTTGTTGTTATCTATCAAATGTAATTGGTATACATGGATATCACTTGTGAAATTACCTGCTGCAAAATCTTTGTTCTGAATAGATTTTCATCCCAGGCTTTATCTTTTCAGAAGTTATCAAATCTTTTCATTGGAATAAATTTTACATTACTGTCAAAAATTATTAAATGTGTAAGATCCCTAAGCATTTTTTTTGAACTTAAAAATAGGACTTTTAAGTGTTGCCCAGAAAAGAAAAGACACGTAGTACAAGCAAATTGCTTCTCCCTCACAGATTTATCACAAGCATTGAATATATTTTTGTGTTATGTTTGAATCTATAATTAAGCATCTGGAGAAGTAAGCCTATTTAAAATAATGGACATGTGTATGTACACATATGATGTGTGTGTTTATTGAAAGGAAACAGCTGTTATGTATAATGTTGGAAGAAAATGTGGTTTATATATTTGTTTTTAAAAGAACAAAGCACTCATCTATGCATTCAAGGAAGAAAATATATCTCTTAAATTACTTTGACTTTTACATTTACTGTGCAGTGTGGCTTAATCTGAGATGGTTCACATAAAACTAACATAAAAAACAGGTTTGGGAGGAATATAAGAAAGCTGTCATAAATTGTGTCAGATCATTGGTTCATGTAGCTGAATTGTTGGGTTGCTGTACAAACTTATTAAAGGCCCGGTCCCACTGGCTGACGGACGCAAAACATATGCATAAAGGACACAGGGGATGAGCAAAATTTCGGGGGTGGCTCCATCTGTTGTCATCTGCTCCAAAAAGTGGTGAAAATTTGCATAAACAGAACGGAAAAGAACGGACATGGGTAGTATGTAGCAGGGATGTTAAATGGATGTTCATTGGAAGCCTAGTGGATGAAAGTGTATGGAAGCGGATGACACCTCTGAAGGGGTTCCGGGGGAGAATTGTGAAGCGGATGCATAGTGGAAGGGGCAGATGCATAGCGGATGAAGCAGATGCATCACGGATGCCTATATGAAACAAAGGGGATTCCGCGCGGATGTATATCGGATGCAAAGCGTTCACTGCGCATGCAAGGAGTATGAATTGCACCAGCTCCACGGATATAAAAGGATGCAGCACACATGCAGTCAGCATACAGGGGAAAGACGTGCTGCCAGATACATCTTGCAGGAGCACCATGGTTCGTCAGTCAGGCAAGAAGAGGAAGTCCGTGCCTACTCGTTCAAGCCCTGGCAAGGTGAAGAAGGCCAGTACCAGCATCCCACACCCTGGCACTGACTCTGAAGCTGCTGCTGCTGCTGTGGTGGACCAGCCCCAAGGCCCTCAAAGTCCTGCTGCTGAAGGCCCTGCTGCTGAAGCCCTTGAAGGCCCTGCTGCTGAAGTCCCTGAAGGCCCTGCCAGAGGGAGGAAGAGGCAAGGGAAGGAGAAAGGAGAGAGGAAACAGTACACCATTTCCGAGGAGCATGAGGATGAGGTGCTGGAATGGCTGAGGGAGAACGAGTACCTCTGGAGAAAGGGCCACAGACTGTATTGGGACACCAAGAAGAAGCAGGCAGCTTGGAGAGACAGGAAAGAGAGCCTAGGGTACACTGTAGAAGTACTCCTTGGATGGAGCACATGCACATCTGGTATGGCAAGCTACACCTCAAGAAATCCGGGCAGGCCGCTGTCAAGCTCACTGACCAGGAGATGTACGTCATGGCCAAGTGCAGTTTCCTGGAGGGTGAGGTCCGCCACTGAGGAGCAGTCCCTCTGAGACCCCTCTCCTTCAGACAGCCCACAGACAGCCAGTCCTCTTCCAACCAGGAGCCAGCTACCCTGTCCAGGCAGGTGTCTTCAGAGGGCCCCATAGCAGAGACCTCTCCGACAGCTGCACTCCCTATGCCAGAGGACTTGGAGGATCCTATGGAGGATGATGCCATGCTGTCACAAATGGAGGAAGAAGCAGCAGCCACCAGAGGCCAACCCACCCCCACCCCCAGCTCCAGAGGACGAGGCAGAGTGGAGGGCCAGAGTGGAGGGCCAGGACCACAGTGTCCTGTTGGAGATCAGGGACACAATGAAGACCAGCACAGAACTTCTCTCTCAGCTGGTCCACTGCAACATACCATCCTTGGATGGGGGATGACGCCTTCTCCCTCACAACCTACCTCATGAAGCCCTACACCTCCAGATTCCTCACCCATGAAGAGAGGCTTCAACTACAGGCTGTCCAGGGCAAGGCGGGTGGTGGAGAATGCCTTTGGCATCCTGGCCAACAGGTTCCAGGTACTTCTCACCACCATGCAGCATCACCCACAGACCGTGAGGAGGATCGTGGAAGCTTGCTGCATCCTGCACAATCTCATGCACAACCACAACCCAGTCATGCAGAACAGGCTCGTGGACCTCCAACAAGGCAATGGGGACATGGAGCCTGGGGAATGGAGGCAAGGGCAAAACCTGATAGACACTGAGGATGTTCAAGGCCCCAACAGAGCCTCACGTGAAGGCAAGAAGCATCGCAACCTCCTGAAACACTGGTGCAACTCCCCAGCTGGAGCGGCGGAGTGGCAAGACAGGATGATAGATGATTAATGGATGCTTCCTTCAACCTATCCCATCACACTGATGAGATTGGGCCATGTATGTTGAGTGGCCCTACAATGATCAGGGCATTTAATAAAGAGTTGTGCGTATGTTGACATGTGTGGATGATTATTACATTATTATTGATAATAAAGGGCCATAGGTGTGGCACCTGGGAGGGTGTACCATACAGTCCCACTATGCTTGCACTGGAGGTTTATCTATCCCACAGCTATTACCCATTCCAAAGGTAGCCCTGCCCATCCCACAGGTATCCCTGCCCATCCCACAGCTATTACCCATCGCACAGGTATCCCTGCCCACCCCACTGCTATCTTAACCCATCCCACAAGCATGCAAAGGCTTAAACCATTTCTAAAAGTTTCCACCAAGACTTTATTTAATAAAATAAATGAAGCAAGTGTGTGAATCAAAGATAAACTTTATTAACAACAAGCTGTAAAAGAAAAATGACCCAAGTCAAGTGTCCAAATAAAGTCCACAGGTAGCCAGCCAGCTAGTCTCTGGCACTTCTCTTGGTCACTTGGAGGTGTGCCCAGTCTCAGGGGTGAAGGGTCCTGGTGCTGTGGAGGTGGCTGGTGCTGGAGTGCTTGTCTGAAGCGCCATAGGGGTGCCTGGCCCCGAGAGGACAACAGGTGACGGTGTGTTGAGAAAGCTCTCGGACAGCTGGCTCAGCCCCATGATGTTGAGAGTTCCTTCCTCCATGCCATGGGGTGTCAGCCACAGTTCCGAGGACAGATGTACTGAGGCCGGGCTTGGCTGTGGGGTGGAGGAAGGAGCAGTGTAGTGGGGCTGTCTGGTCTGCAGCTGGGTGAGGACTGGCGTTGGTAGCATCGGTGGCATGGGTGGCATCAGTATCGTGGGTGGCATCGGTGGCATCAGTGGAACCGGTGGCAACAATGTCGTCCAATGACTCTGTGCCTGGACTGGGAAGGGCTGCTGCCTGTGCTGCTGGACCTCCTGGTAGCCGTAGCCCTGGTAGGTGAGGGCCTGTGGGAAGCCTTGGAATGGGAGGGACATCACCTGGGGTGGAGGAGCAGACCTGGACTGGGTGGGAGCAGGTTCCTCTGGATCTGGAGGGTTGTGAAGCAGCTCGGTGATCCGGTCCTTCGCCACCTGGTACTGGGGTTCCGCCATGTCCTTGAGGGTCTGGTTGACATAGGTGAGGAAGGGCTTGCAGTTGGAGGATGAGGAGTCAGTGTTGACCAGCTGAGAGAGGAGATCTATGCTGGTGCGGATCATGTCCCTGATCTCCAGCAGGACAGTGTGGCTCTGCCCTCCTGCTGTCTGGCTCTCTGCCTTTCTGTGGAGGTGGAGCTGTGGGTGGATGTGTACGGCTGTGGTGGACGCGCTGTCTCCTTTCTCCCACCACACCAGGGAGTCCTCCACACGCTCCACCACGGTTACAACACCCGTCCGCGGTTCTCCGCTGTGGCACACTCCACAGAAACCTGCCTGGAGACAGGAACTGACTCTCACCTGGAAGAGGACTGGGTCTCAGCAGGCTGCCAGAGAGAGAGGGTAGACAGAGGAGCTGCTCCTCGGTGGTGGATCTCACCCTCCAGGAAGCTGCACCTGGCCATGACGTAGGTCTCTCTGTCCGTCAGCTTGACCGTGGCCTGGCCAGATTTCTTGAGGTGCAGTTCCCGTACCAGGTGTGCATGTGCTTCCACCAGCCGAGGAGCACCTCTGAAGTGTAGCCCATACTCTCCGCTTTCTCTCTCCAAGCAGCATGCTTCCGCTTGGTGTCCCTGTACAGCCAGTGTCCCTTCCGCCACAGATAGTCATTCTCTCTCAGCCACTCCAGCACCTCATCCTCATGTTCCTCCTCAGTGGAGTATTGCCTCCTCTCCTGTTGTCGCATACGCCTCTTCCTCCCTTTGGCAGGACCAGATGGACCCTCATTAGAGGGGCTCCCAGGTAGTAGGGGCTGCTCCTCCACACCACCACCAGCAGCAGCACCAGCAGGATCATCATCATCATCATCATCATCACCAGCAGGATCATAATCATAATCATAATCATCATCATCATCATCAGCAGCAGCAGCAGCAGCAGCAGCAATATTATCATCAGCATTATCATCATCAGCAGCAGCAGTACCAGCAGGATCAGCAGCAGCAGCAGCACCAGCAGCACCAGGAGGACCAGGAGCACGAGCAGGACCAGCAACACGAGCAGGTCCAGCAGGACGAGCAAGACCAGGAGCACGAGCAGGACGAGTAGGACGAGCAAGTCCAGGAGCATGAGCAGGACCAGGAACACGAGCAGGTCCAGCAGGATGAGCAGGATGAGCAAGACCAGGAGCACGAGCAGGACGAGCAGGACGAGCAAGTCCAGGAGCATGAGCAGGATGAGCAGGACCAGCAGGATGAGGAGCATCTTCAGCAGTGTAAGCACGAGCAGAAGCACCACCGCCAGGAGCATCTTCAGCAGAGTAAGCATGAGCAGAAGCACCACTGCCAGGAGCAGCTTCAGCAGAGTAAGCACCAGCAGAAGCACCACCGCCAGGAGCAGCTTCAGCAGAGTAAGCACCAGCAGAAGCACCACCGCCAGGAGTAGCTTCAGCAGAGTAAGCACGAGCAGAAGCACCACTGCCAGGAGCAGCACCAGTAGAAGCTCCAGCACCAGAAGAGTGAGCCCGAGCAGTAGAAGCCCCAGCAGAAGCAGAGTCAGGGACGGGGCAGGAGGGTGGCCCTGTCCCTGTTGCCAGGGATGGCGGCAGGTTGCTGAGGCTTTTGCTTCTTCCCCATGGCTGTGGGGTTGCTGGCTGGCAGGGAGGCTGGCAGGGAGGCTGGCAAGCACCAAGGCTGGCAGGAAGGCTGGCACCAAGGCTGGCAGGAAGCCTGGCACCAAGGCTGGCAGGAAGCCTGGCACCAAGGCTGGCAGGCAGGCAGGCAGGCAGGCAGGCAGGCACCAAGGCTGGCAGGCAGACTGGCTGGCAGGGAGGCTGGAAGGCAGGCTGGCAGCAAGGCTGGCAGGCAGGCAGAGAGCAAGGCTGGCAGGGAGGCTGGCCAGGAGGCTGGGAGGCAGGCTGGGAGGCAGGCTTGGAGGCAGGCTGGCAGCAAGGCTTGCAGCAAGGCTTGCAGGCAGGCATGCAGGCAGGGCAGGCAAGGACTCGATGTATCCGGCAGCAGGTCTTTCCTCCGAATGGTGACCTGCTTGGGAGCTGCTTCCCTTTATATCCGCGGGGCTTACCCAATGCATCCCCCCCGCATGCGCAATTAACCCTCAGCATCTGTTCGGCTTCCGCTGTGCATCCGCTAGGCTTCCGCTCTGCATCCGCTTCATCCGCTGTGCACCCGCTATATCCAGTCTGCGTCCGCTTTGCTGAGGCCCCCCGGAAGCCTAGCGGATGTGCCATCTGCTCCCATCCGCTTCCATCCACTGGGCTTCCGTTCCGCATCCGCTTTCCATCCGCTCTGCGTCCTCCCCGCGTCCATTCCTTTCCGTGTTATCTGTTCTGGTTATGCAAATTTTAGCCCCTTTTGAGAGCGGATAACAGCGGATGGAACATTTTTCTCGTCCGTTGTGTCCTTTTTACTTACGTTTTGCATCCGTTGGGCAGTGTGATAGGGCCTTAATATGCTGCAGTTACAGGTTGCTCCAGTTACAAGTTCTTAGACTTAAAGGTAGGCCCATATAAAACACACAGCAGTAATCTCTGTTTGTGCGTCTGTGTAAGTTTGCAATTGACACACAGTTGTACAAAGACACTCTTACCACATTCTCCAGTTACCTAGGGAATATCAAGGGAACAGCAAGACAATTAAGAGAAGTTGTTCAACAGAAAAAATCCTTGAGTTCTGGGAAGTGGGAAAAATATGAAAAAGAAAAACATTTAATTACATTAGATGTAATTTGGTAAGCTTTCAAGATTATGTTATTAACAATACAAAATATTTCTATACATTTAAGTGGATCTTGTTTCCTGAGCTTGTCAGCCTTAGAAGGTCTGACAAGAAGGAATAACCAAATCATGAAACTGCTTCATAATTGCCTGCTTATTCATAGATAACAATTTGTCAACAGAGAGCCATGATGTATGGAAAACAAGTCAGTCTTTCTTTGGTTCAGTTTCAGTCTGTTCTCTGCTATCTATCCCCTCACTCTTTATCTCCAGGCACCAGGACAGGATGCCCACAGCATCTTATTTACATTCTGATGGTGACATAAAACCAACAGATATTCATATCCAGTGGATTTATGTAGTTTTAAAAAGTAGGGGAGAGGGGATCGGTCTTTGTGGTACTATACCTATCAGAGTCCATCAAACTGATCCTCTTTAACAACTGAAATTGTCCAGAGTGCTGCAGAATCCCCAACCCTTGACGGCAGTAAGACACCATGGTCAATGGTATCAAAGGTTGCCAAGTGATCCAAAAGAATAAGGAAGAATGCCCATCCTCATCCTAACAAAGGTCTTTTAACAAAGTGATCAATGTGATCTTTCTCCAGAGAGAATCAGATTAGAAAAGGTGTGCTTCATCTATGATGCTGTGAAGCTGGTCTTCCACTGCTGTTTCAATATTAGTTGCTTTATACCCTGAGAACTACAGTTGGCTTCTTCAGAAGAAAAGCACCCACAGATTCCTTCAAGCCTCCCCTTCCCAACAAGATTTTTGGGTAGACTCCTGGATCCAGGTAGCTATCTCTCTGGCCTCCCTTCACAAGTCCATTTAATGCTTTATTTTTTCAAAAATAGTTTAGATAATGAAAGTATTCTGACAAAAAAAAGGTGGCTGCATTGTTCTGTGGTCAGAAGGAAGGATAAAGGGAGCAGGTTGGAATTTTTGGACAGATAAGCTGTTCCCCCATATTTTAGTTTTGAAATTAAAATTACTGCATTTCAAATTAACTAAAGGATTCATAAAAGGGAGAGGAGTTGGTGGAGACAAACTTGATTTCATACAGACATTTGCCTGTTCATAACTTTTCTGAATTCTGACTTCAACTCCTAAGGTGAGTAAGAATTAAATTAGAAATAAATCATTGGGGGTATCTCAGCTTCTATGTATTATATTCATGAATCCAAACATATTTGCAATCCTGCCCTATTTTACATGACTTTTGTATTTGTCTAATTTTAATTATCTATATTTTTAGGTAGATATAGTGGCTTTGCAGAGATAGGAGGAAGTGGGAACAAAAAAAGAATCAGCATAGGTCTAATAAAATTGTCCTTGAACATCTTCAGCCGGAGAGATTTTAGATTGGTTTTGGTATGTAGCAATTGGGTTTGTTTTGAACTTGAACTTGAAAATACTGACTGATTTCAATAAGGCTAGTAGAGTGTAGAAATGAAGAAACTTTTTGAAGACCTTTCACAATTCTCCATTTATTCTCTTTCCATGTGTAGGTATGGGGGAAAGGGGTAAGATTTTTTTTTAAATGCTGCTTTACTTGATAGTAAGGCTATGAAAAGGATAAATTGTTTTTCTGCAAGTTATACTACTATTAAAAAGAAAGAAATGTGTGTTTTGCTTATTATAATTCAATCTAAATTCAATGTTGAACAAGGACTAGCCCTAGTATAACTATATAGAATAAGTTGATGATATGTTGATAAAATATTGGATTTAAAAAAATACATTTATACACTATTGTGCATTTAATCCATTATCTTATCTACACTAGTATTTTACTAGAATACATAAAATAAGTATAGTAAAATTATAAGAGACATGTCCTGTTTAACCTTACATAAAAATATTGCTTTGCAAAAATCTTTCCCCTTCCTCTGTGTGTGTGTGTGTGTGTGTGTGTGTACACTTCCAATTGGAAATCTGATATCAGCAAAAACAGTAACTAGGATTGCTCTTTAATGCTAACTAATCTGCCTGTATAATATTTAGTACGTAATTTAAGTGTCAATGTCAGCTCTGTGTGTGTCCAGCATCATTCAGGATAATTCATTAATACTCAACAAAAAATTATACACACATGAAAAATAGCTGCTTTAAGCCCCTGTCACACTGCACCAACGGATGCAAAGAGGATGTAAAACGGACAAAAAAGCTTGCCATCCGTTGGAAAACGCGATGTACTCACTGCCTCCATTTTGCTTCCTCTCTATCCGTCCAGCATCCGTTTATTGACGTTTCATCCGCTCAGAAAGTTTTGAGCTGCTCAAAACTTTTGCGCGGAAAATGTATCCAATTCATCCATTCTGCATCCGCTACGCATCCGTTCTGCATCCGTTACACATCCGCTATATCCGCTAGGCATCCATTCCGCAACTGCACAACTCGCATCCGCTCGGACGCAGGGAGGAAGTGGAACAGACGTGGAATGGATGCCTAGCGGATGCAGCACGGAAACAAAGCGTTTAAAATGGAAAAAACGTTCGCAGAGGGGACCTATCTCGGATATTAAGGATGTCTAGAGGATGCCTAGAGGATGCAAAGGGACACCTATACTGCCTATAAAAAGGGGGAGCAACTCACCTGCATCTCACTTTCAGACCAGTAGCCTAGCTGTGCAGACCTCTGCAGCCTTCATCTGACTCTTGCTCTTCCACAGCATCCAGTCATGTCCACCGTGGATCGTAACACAGTCCTTTTGGTAGCCACCATCCTTCTGCAACAGTGCGAAGCCATTTACAGGCTCTGTGAACTCTACTATGGGAAGAAAAAGAGGCGGCCAAGAAGCATCTGGGTACGAAGATGGATCGCCAGAAGAGAAGAGTACGGACTGATGGTGGAGCTCAGGAACGAAGACACTCGAGCATTCCAGAACTTCATGAAGATGCCTCCAGCCATGTTTGACGAAGTTGTACAGCAGCTGACACCCAGGTTGACCAAGGCAAACACCAACTTCCGGCCCAGCCTGGAACCTGGGCTTAAGGTGGCACTCACTCTGCACCACCTGGCCTCAGGGACCACCTACAGGAGCATGCAATATGGCTGGAGGGTGCCACACAACACCATCAGCATTGTGGTCAGAGAAGTGGTGCAGGCCATCATTGAAGAATACCTGAAGGAGCTCCTCCAGTGCCCCTCCACTGAAGAAGGCTGGAAGAAAGTTGCAGAGCAGTGGTATCAGAGGTGGAACTTCCTCCACACTGTTGGAGCCATCAATGGCAAGCACGTGGCCTGCAAAAGCACCACCCAAGTCAGGCTCCACTTATTTCATTGGCGTGGGTGGCATCGGTGGCATCAGTGGAACCGGTGGCAATGGTGTCACCCGATGACTCTGTGCCTGAACTGGGAAGGGCTGCTGCCTGTGCTGCTGGACCTCCTGGAACCATAGCCCTGGTAGGTGAGGGGCTGTGGGAAGCCTTGGAATGGGAGGGACATAACCTGGGGTGGAGGAGCAGACCTTGGCTGGGTGGGAGCAGGTTCCTCTGGATCTGTAGGGTTGTGAAGCAGCTCGGTGATCCGGTCCTTCACCACCTGGTACTGGGCTTCCTCCATGTTCCTGAGGGTCTGGTTGACATAGGTGAGGAAGGGCTTGCGGTTGGAGGATGAGGAGTTGGTGTTGACCAGCTGAGAGAGGAGATCTATGCTGGTACGGATGGTGTCCCAGATCTCCAGTAGGACAGTGTGGCTCTGCCCCTCCTGCTGTCTGGCTGTCTGCCTTTCTGTGGAGGTGGAGTTGGGGGGGGTGGATGCGGCTATGACTGTGGTGGACTCGATGTCTCCTTTCTCCCACCGCACCAGGGAGTCCTCCACGTGCTCCACCATGGTTACAACACCTGTCCGCGGGTTCTCCACCTTGGCACGCTCCACAGAAACCTGCCTGGAGACAGGGACAGACTCTCGGTCGGAAGAGGACTGGGTCTCAGCAGGCTGCCGGAGAAAGAGGGTTGTAAGAGGGGCTCCTGGTGCTCCTCGGTGGTGGATCTCACCCTCCAGGAAGCTGCACCTGGCCATGACGTAGGTCTCATTGTCCGTCAGCTTAACCGTGGCCTGGCCAGATTTCTTCAGGTGCAGCTTCCCGTACCAGGTGTGCATATGTTTCCACCAGCCGAGGAGCACCTCCGAAGTGTAACCCATACTCTCTGCCCTCTCTCTCCAAGCAGCCTGCTTCCGCTTGGTGTCCCTGTACAGCCGGTGTCCCTTCCGCCACAGATAGTCGTTCTCTCTCAGCCACTCCAGTACCTCATCCTCGTGCGCTTCCTCAATGTAGTACTGCCTCCTCTCCCGTTGTTGCATACGCCTCTTTCTCCCTTTGGCAGGACCAGATGGGCCCTCATCAGAGGGGCTCCCAGGTGGTAGGGGCTGCTCCTCCACACCACCAGCAGCAACAGCAGCAGCAGGATCATAATCATCATCATCAGCAGCAGCAGCAGCAGCAGGATCATCATCATCATCATCAGCAGCAGCAGCAGCACCAGAAGGACCAGGAACACGAGCAAGACCAGGAGAACGAGCACGACGAGCAGTACAACAAGACCAGGAGCACGAGCAGTATGAGCAAGTCCAGGAGCACGAGCAGGACCAGCAGGACCAGCAGAACCAGCAGGACCAGGAGCAGCTTCAGCAGAGCATGCAGCAGCAGAAGCCCCACCGCCAGGAGCAGCTTCAGCAGAAGCTCCAGCACCAGAAGAGCGAGCCTGAGCAGCAGAAGCCCCAGCAGAAGCAGAGTCAGGGACAGGGGGCGGGAGGGTGGCCCTGTCCCTCTTGGCAGGAATGGCGGCAGGTTGCTGAGGCTTTTGCTTCTTCCCCATGGTTGTGGGGTTGCTGGCTGGCAGGGAGGCTGGCAGGGAGGCTGGCAGGCACCAAGGCTGGCAGGAAGGCTGGCAGAAAGCCTGGCAGGAAGCCTGGCACCAAGGCTGGCAGGCAGGCAGGCACCAAGGCTGGCAGGCAGACTGGTTGGCAGGGAGACTGGCCAGGAAGCTTGGAGGCAGGCTGGCAGCAAGGCAGGGCAGGCAAGGACTCGATGTATCCGGCAGCAGGTCTTTCCTCCGAATGCTGACCACATGCGAGCTGCTTCCCTTTATATCTGCGTGGCTTACGCAATGCATCCCCCCGCATACACAATTAACGCAAGGCATCCGCTAGGCTTTCACTGTGCATCCGCTAGGCTTCCGCTGTGCATCCGCTCCATCCGCTGTGCATCCGCTTCATCCGTTCCGCGTCCGCTCTGCATCCGCTCTTTCTGTTCCGCGTCCGCTTTGCTGAGGTCCCCCGGAAGCCTAGCGGATGCGCCATCCGCTCTCATCTGCTTCCATCCGCTGGGCTTCCGTTCCGCATCCGCTTTCCATCCGCCTTGCGTCCTCCCCCCGTCCGTGTTATCCGCTCCGGTTATGCAAATTTTTGCCCCTTTTGAGAGCGGATAACAATGGATGGAACATTTTGCTTGTCCGTTGTGTCCATTTTGCATCCGTTGGGCAGTGTGACAGGGCCTTTAGACCTTGTAATGTTTCAGAGAATATATAGTATTCATTCTTATAATTTAATATATACTTTCTTTCCTCCAAAAGAACTACCTAGAATGGTACCCGACAATGGTTTCTTTATTTTTTTGCTTAAATTTGTGATTTTTTTTAAATCCATATATAATTTTTCCTTAAGGAACAATGAATGGTTGCTACTGATTCCAGTGTAGCACTTTACTGCTCAAGTTTCAGACTCCGAGTGCTGTCATGAATCTTCTGGTTAGAGAATAAACTGCTCAATCAAAAGTTAACAAACATGACTCAAAGAATTCATGGTCTTCATTGTCCATACACTAATACTCAGAGTGTGTAAAATAAACATGATGAGCTTTTGCTCTTAGTAAATAAAGTAAAAATGAATTTTTTTCATTTGAATTTGTTGGAAGAACTATCCTTCTGGGTTCAGTTCCAAATGGGGAAAAAGACACCGGAAATGTGGAGGCTGTTTGGAAGGTTTAATGGTGGACAGGACCACATGGCCTGGAGCTCCAGAGTAAAAAGGAAAGATGATCACATGCTTCAAGGTGAAGGAAGAGATCAAGAAAAGCTGAGGTGCTGAGAGTGCCTGGGTTTTATAACCTTTGTTGGGATTTGAATTGGAGCTTGTATTTTGATTGGTTGTCAGACTCCCATGGGGCCATGCAGGGGCAACTTTGTAGGCTGTCCTGAGTTCCAGGCTTGGTTGAGCCTTGCTGGATGATGATGCACAGAAAGGACTTTTGAGCAATTGCTATAGCTTTACCTCGAGATCTTTGTTATGTAAAGTATTCTGGCCCAGGCCTTAATGGCCCACCCATTAAACAAAGGTGGGGATGAGCTTCTACTTCTGAGGTGAGTTTCTGCTTCTGACTTTCTACTCTTTTTAGGGAAAATATTCTGCTTTTTTAATATTTCCTAGAATATTTCAATTTTCTTGGAGAGGGGTGGGTGCTAACTTCCTACAAATTAAAATAAGCAAATCCAGTTTTGGTCATCACATTACAAAAATATATTGAGACTTTGGAAATGTGCAAAGAGCAACAAATATCAGTAAAGGTCTGCAGACAAAAACACAATTGCAGGAATTTGGTATGGCCAGTCTAGAGAAAAGAAGGACTAGGGGTGACATGATAGTACTATTCCAGTATTTGAGAGGCTGCTTCAAAGAAAAAGGGGTCAACTTATTTTCCAAAACATCAGAGGGCGGACAAGAAACAATAGATGGAAACTAATCAAAGAGAGAAGCAATCTGGAATTAAGGAGAAACTTCCTAACAGTGAGGACAATTAATCAATGGAACAGCTTACCTTCAAAAATTGTAGGGGCTTCATCAGTGGAAGTTTTTAAGAAAAGACTAGACAGCCACCTTTTTGAAATGGTATAGGCTCTCCAGCTTGAGCAGGAGGTTGGAAGACCAGCTCCATTCTGATTGACATACAAATTTTTTTTACTGTTGTAGGTGTCTAATATTTACTTTCAAAACAAGAACAGGATATGGATGATGCCTGGCAAAGACCAAATTCAGGTTTTCAAATATTTGAAATATATGAAGTCATATTGATGTTGTACTTTTACAGTGCCAACCATTTTTTGTGAGACAAATTCTGCCAAGTGTCCTTCCAAGAAATTCTTCCAGGAGATTTATCTAGCTGAGAGTTTTCTCCTTCAAAAAGTGGAAGGCACAAGAGGATTAACTCGCCTTGTATTCTTGATGCTAATCAGTGGTGAAGACTTAAATGAGGAATTAGAAATGGGAGACACATAGGACGAGGAATTGATTCTATCGTGCCAGAATTCTTTATTTTAAGAGCAACCACAACTGAGTGTATTCAAATACTTATTTTGGACCTTAAAAAAGTAGATTTGAACAAACTGAAAATAGGGATATGTGGAATTCTTGGCAAATGGAGCTAATTGGAAAAGGATAAAAACTCAGAAGGAGATGTGTGTGATCCCAAAGAGAAAGAAAAGATTAAAAAAAAAGTCCTGCCACACCTTTATGAAAAGCTTAGTAGAAATCTAACAATAAAAAAGGACAAACACAGAAAATGGAAAGAGAAACAGATTAAAACATACAAGAAAATAGCCCAAAATTGTAGAGGTGGTGTCAGGAACATGAAACATGAGAAAGCTGAAGAGGAATAGTTTGTTTTTAGACATTAAGGATAGTTTTCTGAAATCCGTGTGATTTTCACTTACTGCATTTGCTAGTTGTACAGAGCATGACAAAATCATAGAACTCCCATTTTAGTTTGGAAATATTTCCACATTAATCCGATAGAACTGTTTGCATAACTTTAGTGCAAACTGGTATATTTCATTGTGAAATAATCTGTCAGCAGTGTTCCATTGTGATGAGAGATTTAGATCGTAATCCGTGGGGTGAAATCAGGTTCAAATCAATTTGATTATTAAGGCTTTAATAAATTTAAACTTGTGTCGGTCACTCAATCTAACTTACCTCATAAGGTTTTTGTGCAGACTAAAGAGTGGTGAGAAGAGAAGAACCACATTCTGTAAATTTTAAGATGAGGTATACATTTAAAGTTTATCTATGAATTCTAAATATACCTGTTACATGAAAAACTTAAAATCCAGAGTTCTAGAGAGGACTTTGTAGAAGTATGCTATTTTAACATGGAGATATTTAAAAATGAACCCTTGAAATAAATACTTGATTTAATGTTGGTTTTATTTTGTTCTAATTTAAGTAGTAAGAATTAAATGGAACCCCAAGGCAAATTTCTTTGAAAATAGTGAATAAAAAGTACAATGAAATTGGAATGCAAATGTTTAACTGAAGAAAGAAAAGTGCTTCATTTCCAAATATAGCTGTTGCTTGAAAGAACTGCAGCCATTAGCTTCTCATTTTGAAACATGTTTTAAGGTCTTGAAATGGTTGTAGATACTTTATAGTGTGATTAAATGTCGTTCCCATGGCACTTAAGCAGTTATAAATACATAGTGCACGTAATACATATTTACACAGTTCTTTTCACATTCAGTGAGTGGATATTTTGAACTGAAATTGCTGCCCTATGGCAGCTGTTAACATCTGGTATACAATCCCATTTACATGTGGCTCACTATATTTCTTTCATATTTTTGAAATTAATAAGATTATTTTTTTTCAGCAAAAACCATTATAATTCTTAATAGGAAATTCAGTGATAGTGAGAATTTCCAACTATGATTTTACCTCTTAACAGCCTATTCATAGAAAAGAGTCATAGTAATGTCAACTATTGTAGGTACTGTTTTCTTTCTTTTCTTTTTTCTTGCTTTTCATTTTATGAGGTGACAACTTCTTGAACATGTTAAGCTGTTCATTCAACTTACAGCTTGGGTCTAGGAGGCAGAAGACAACCAAAAGTTGAAAAATGTGTTTTCTTTCTTGGAAGAAAAAGCTCATAAACACCATAGGTCTTTCAGCACTATGGCTGATGGCCAAATTTCTTTTTTCTTTTAAGGGTTTTCTGTACTTCTTTTTAATTAACCAAGTTTTGATCTATTGCAGGGCTGTCAAACCCCTGACCCATGGGCTGGATGCGTCACACACTGGCCACGCCCACATCCAATTTAGCAAAGGGGGAAAATGCATCAC
Source organism: Laticauda colubrina (assembly GCA_015471245.1). Classification (NCBI taxonomy): domain Eukaryota; kingdom Metazoa; phylum Chordata; class Lepidosauria; order Squamata; family Elapidae; genus Laticauda; species Laticauda colubrina. The sequence continues at coordinate 24,958,419 of BLBF01000003.1, read as the reverse complement.
GTGACACCGCCATGACGACATGAGTTTGACACCCCTGATCTAATAAACAATTACTACCAACCTGCCTTCAATTGAGGACCTGTATACTGCATGAGTCAAAAAGAGGGCTGTGAAAATATTTACAGACCCCTCACATCCCGTACATAAACTGTTTCAACTCCTACCTTCAAAACGATGCTATAGAGCACTGCACAGCAGAACAACTAGACACAAGAACAGTTTTTTCCCCGAAAGCCATCATTCTGCCAAACAAATAATTCCCTCAACCCTGTTCAACTATTTATAAAGTCTGCACTACTATTACTGTTAATCTTCTCATCACTCCTTTTCACCCATCCCCTCCCACTTGTGACTATATGACTGTAACTTTGTCACTTGTATCCTTATGATTCATACTGACTGTTTCCTAGTATGATTTAATTGCTTATTGTACCCTGTGACTATCATTAAGTGTTGTACCTTATGATTCTTGACTCTTGACAAATATATCTTTTCTTTTATGTATACTGAGAGCATTTGCACCAAGACAAATTCCTTGTGTGTCCAACCACACTTGGCCTATAAAGAATTCTGTTCTGTTCTGTTCTGTTCTGTTCTGTTCTGTTCTGTTCTGTTCTGTTCTGTTCTGTTCTGTTCTGTTCTATTCATTGTGATATTCTATTCTATTCGTTGTGACCAATTCTGATGTCATGGGTTGAGAGAAAATGGCAGACCTGAAGTCCAGCCATGGGTATGCTTTCATGCCCATGGCTGGACTAGAATTTGCAGTCTCCTCGTTTCTAGCTGATCACTAGGCCAAACTGGCTCTCTGACTGAGGATCTGATACATACTATAAAAATAGCCTGCATTGATCAAGAAAAGGATTCAGTGCCAATTTTCAAAAAGATGAGCCATCTTAGTAAGTGGTATAGTGTGTACTATAGAAAGATTCCCGTAAAGTAATGTCATACATAGGTAAGGGTATTAAATAATCTATAATATCATAAGAATAGTAGCCTAATGTTTAATCTATTTCTTTCTTGTATAAACAAACAAACTTCTTAAAATTGTTGGGAACTGTAGAAGTACAAGACAGTCCAGAGATTCTTAAGGTCAGTTTCCAAGCAATGCAACCATCAGGCTTGACACTTCCCATTTGTTTTAATATACCAGGCAAATGATTACTTGCTACAGTAAATTAAAGAGATGTAATCCCTGTTTACAGCCCTCTAAGTGGTTTACAGAGTCAGCATATTTTCCCCAACAATCTGAATCCTTATTTTACTGACCTCAGAAGGATGGGAGGATGAGTCAACCTTGAGCCGGTCAGACTCAAACTACCAAACTGCTGGCAGCTGGCAGTCAGCAGAAGTAGCTTGCAATATGCTTGATGCCTTAACCACTACTTCAAAGTGGCTTTCTTAGTTTTAGCTTATTGTGACTTGCCAACTACTGAGAATAATTTCTGCTCATGTCAAATGAATGAAGGAATATCTACAGCTGTAATAATTGTGAAAGTCTTCCCTGTATCTGTATCACTATCATAAAAAAGATACCATGATGCAACTTACCAGAGAGTAAAAACTTTTCTTATCCTATCCCCAGTCCTGGGGAACCATCTATTTTTGCAGGATGCATGTTGTTCCCAGTAAAATTGCCTTTTGCATCATCATCATCATCATCATCATTATTAATCATCTTAGTCAGCCAGATGTTCAGACTGGGTTTGGCATTTTGTTTACCTATCGAGTTATTATTATAATACAATTTAGTTTCTTCATCTTCTAGTTCTCTCTCTATTTTGTAGCCCTGCAAACAAGAACTGGTGGAATCACAAAATAGACAACTTAATAGACAACGAAGAAGTGCTCTGAGGCTTTAGAATTCAAACAGACAAGCATCTGCCACACAACACCCTAGACTTAAAAATTGTTGATTAAAAAAAGGCAAAATGATCTGGTAGTGTACAGGACAGTTCAACCAGCTCAACTAGTACTGGTATTCTGTTTAATGGCACTAGCCTGGTAAAAGGTCAATTATGCTTTTACCCATAAAAATATGATTGATTTTTCAGCTTTTTTGCCAAACGTTGGTCATTTTTAATTAAGAAATTAAAGGAAACTCTGGAGACTCATATAAACTGAGTGGGGTTATTTAAGTGTCCACTTACCTTGGCCTGTCAGTTCCTTTGTCTTTTCCTCTACCTCTCTGCATTATGTTTATCTCAGTACAATTTTCAGAGCTGCTGAAATGAATGTTTTCTGAAAGAAATCAGTTTCCCTGGGGTCCGCAGCTTTCAGTCCCGCCTTTGTGAAGGTGAAAATCTCTGCTTTCATTTAGTATTCATGAGATGGGGCATTGCTATTACCCAGTGACCACAGGACTATGTGCACTTAAGAACTTGAAATGAGAAGTAGCTCATTATTTTTTAATGCAAAAGGGATGAGTGTGTATTCCCCAGCAAAGTTTGCAATCAAAGATATAGGTCTTATGGCAGAATGTACCCAGCAACATTCCACTTTATCCACTTTTGACTTTTCAGCTGGCCTTAGCCTTTAAAAATAAAAAGCTTTATTAAGATTATCATGGAGAATTTTGATTTTATTTGAATTGCAAAGAACAATATGCAGCTGCCAAGTCTGTTGTTCTGTACAGCAATGCCTAATATCACATGTGCAAAATTGAATACTAAACTAGTTTTAGTATTTTTCTAAAGATAGTTATTTTATTTGGAGAAAATCTGTTTAATCTCCAGTATATGGAAATACAATGTTCAAAAACATTTACATAAAAGAATTTCTGTCACCAAAATTATCAATTCAAGGAATAGCAGAGTTTATGCAAATTGGGAAAATATTGTTAACTTTTTTTGTTAACACATGGTTGCAGTCTCAACAGTGTGATCAGTTTTCTTCTTGTTTTTACTTTAGAATTCCAAAATCTAGAGCGACTAGAAAATCTGCCTCTTTCCTGATAAGCTAAACCAGGAGGCCATAAGGTTTGTAGGGTCCATAAAAGTTTGCAAATTCATAAGTTGATATATGACTGTGTTCATTATAATTAATGTGTTTTCTTCTCAGCCAATTATTAAAAAAAATTAGAATTGCTAATCCCTTTTATATCTCTTTATCATCCTCAATAGTGCTCAAATGATAAGGATGTTTTTTTCTAATTATCTTGAGATATTTTAGGTGTGACACAAGAAGAATATGTTTCCTTGAGTTTTTGCCCATGAGACATTATTATTTCTAGACAATTTGCAATTTATTATTTATATATATATATATATATATATATATATGTATGTATGTATGTATGTATGTATGTATATATGTTTTTTTAAGCTTTCGCAGGTACTTACATGTGTGCTGTTCAGAAGCCTGATGATGGCAGATGAGATTCTGCTGAAACGTTGCTACAACTTTAACAGCACTACAATGACGTGGGATAATACCCGAAGGAAGCTGAACAGCATACACACACACACACACAAACACACACACACACACAC
>BLBF01000003.1:24849714-24896881 GCA_015471245.1 Laticauda colubrina | reverse complement strand
GGGATGGGTTAAGATTGCTGTGGGATGGGCAGGGATACCTTTGGGATGGGTTAAGATAGCTGTGGGATGGGCAGGGATACCTTTGGGTTAAGATAGCTGTGGGATGGGAAGGGATACCTTTGGGTTAAGAGAGCTGTGGGATGGGCAGGGATACCTTTGGGTTAGGATAGCTGTGGGATGGGCAGGGATACCTTTGGGATGGGTTAAGATAGCTGTGGGATAGATAAATCTCCAGTGCAAGAATAGTGGGACTGTATGGTCCACCCTCCCAGCTGCCACCCCTATGGCCCTTATCAATTACAATGTAAACATTGATCCACACATGTCAACATAAACACAACTCTTTATTAAATGCCCTGTTCATTGTAGGCCCACCCAACATACATGGCCCAATCTCATCAGTGTGATGAGACAGGCTGAAGGAAGCATCCATTAAGCATTTACCATCCTGTCTTGCCACTCCACTGCTCCAGCTGGGGAGTTGCACCAGTGTTTCAGGAGGTTGCACTGCTTCTTCTCTTCACGTGAAGCTCTTTTGGGGCCTTGCACATCCACAGTATCTATCAGGTTTCGCCCTTGCCTCCATTCCCCAGGCTCCATGACCCCATTGGCTTGTTGGAGGTCCATGAGCCTGTTCTGCAAGACTGGGTAGCGGGTGCGCATGAGATTGTGCAGGATGCAGCACGCTTCCATGATCCTCCTCCCGGTCTCTGGGCAATGCTGCATGGTGGTGAGAAGTACCTGGAACCTGTTGGCCAGGATGCCAAAGGCGTTCTCCACCACCCGCCTTGCCCTGGACAGCCTGCAGTTGAAGATCCTCTCTTCACGGGTGAGGAGTGTGGAGGTATAGGGCTTTATGAGGTAGGTTGAGAGGGAGAAGACATCATCCCTCACGATGAAGTCGGGCACATCTTGCGTGTCGTTGGGCAGGGGTTCTGGATCTGGGAAGCCCACCATGAGGTTGCTTTCCAGCCCCTCCTTGAGGTGACTGTCGTTGTATACCTGGGCATCAGAAGATGAGCCGTTGCCTGAAACATCGATGTAGATGAACTTGTTGTCAGCATCGACCATGGCGAAGAGGATGATGCTGAAGAAGCCCTTGTAGTTGAAATAAGTGGACCCCGTGTTGGCTGGAACCTTGCAGGCCACGTGCTTGCCATCGATGGCTCCAAAGGTGTGGGGTAAGTTCCACTTCTGATACCACTGCTTTGCAACTTTCTTCCAGCCTTCTTCAGTGGTGGGGCACTGGAGGAGCTCCTCCTTGTATTCTTTGAGGATGGCCCGCACCACTTCTCTGACCACAAAGCTGATGGTGCTGCGTGGCACCCTCCAGCCGTACTGCATGCTCCTGTAGGGGGTCCCTGAGGCCAGGTGGTGCAGAGTGAGTTCCACCCTGAGCCCAGGTTCCAGGCTGGGCAGGAAGTTGTTTTTTGTCTTGCTCAGCCTAGGTGTCAGGTGCTGCAGAATTTCGTCAAACATGGCTGGAGGCATATTCATGAAGTTCTGGAACGCCCGAGTGTCTTCGCTCCTGAGCTCCACCATCAACTTGTCGTAAAGTTGCTACTGTGCTCTTCTGGCTAACCATCTTTGGACCCAGACTTTTTTTGGGTGCCTCCTTTTCTTGCCGTAGTAGAGTTCACAGAGACTGTTGATGGTTTCGCAGTGATGCAGAAGGATGTTGGCTGCCAAAAGGATTTTGTCGCAATCCATGCTGGAGATGACTGGATGCTTTGGAAGAGGAAGAGGAAGATTCAGATGAAGGCTGCAGAGGTCTGCACCGCTGGGCTGCTGGTCTGAAAGTGAGATGCAGGCGAGTTGCTCCCCCTTTTTATAGGCAGTATAGGTGTCCCTTTGCATCCTCTAGGCATCCTCTAGGCATCCTTAATATCCGAGATAGGTCCCCTCTGAGAACGTTTTTTCCGTTTTAAATGCTTTGTTTCTGTTCTGCATCCGTTCTGCATGCGTTCCGTGTCCGTTCTGCTTCCTCCCTGCGTCCGTTTACCGCTGGAGCAGATGGAGTTGCGCGGATGAATAGCGGATGCCTAGCAGATATTGCGGATGCGTAACGGATGCAGAATGGATGCATAGCAGATGCGTAGCGGATGCAGAACGGATGAATAGGATACATTTTCCGCGCAAAAGTTTTAGGCAGCCTAAAACTTTTGGAGCGGATGAAACATCAATAAACGGATGCTGGACGGATTGAGAGGAAGCCAAACGGAGGCAGTGAGTACATCGCGTTTTTGAACGGATGGCAAGATTTTTTTTCTGTTTTGTTTCCTCTTTGCATCCGTTTTTGCAGTGCGACAGGGCCTTTACATATTACATTAAGCTGTATTTGGCCGGGTTCATATAGCATACTGAGCTTTAATCAAACAAGCCAAACTATGTCTTGACATATTGTACAAGCTAGGCCAGTAAGATGTACTGTGATAGCAGCAAGAATCTTTGTGGGTTCACCAGTGAGATATATGCTGTAGTGATATTTGTGCTCAACTGAAGTTGTAGTTTCCTTTGAGAACAAAGTTCCTCAAACTCAGCATGTAAAATTTTAAGATTCATTTGGACAGTCTATTTTGTCTTTCTCTTATATCTGCAGAATAAATCAATTTCACACAATTACTTTGTTCTCTCCTTTGTCAGGATAAAATAAGAAGGAAGACCCAATAAGAGGTCAGTGAACAACTTGGCATTTCTAGTTGACTCACCACAACTCACTAAGACTAAATTAAACAAAATGTCTGAATATCAATTAGCTACTTCCTGGAAGGAAAACAACATATTTGACTGAGCTGAAGCCCTGCTCTATTGTACTCAACATTGAGATTTCTGTGTGCAAATAGGGAAGGGATTGGAAAAAACATAGTGTTTCTGTCATTTTCCCTCAATCTTCTCTTTACTGTCATTATTTATACAGTAACATTTTATTATTTTAATAATTCTAGTGCTTCTATTTAGCAGAAGAGCATCACCAAAAATAATAAACACATACATAAGCTATATATGCTGAGAATTGTGGAATAAAGATGGAAGATTTTATTTATTTTTTTATTTGATTTGTCAATTGCTTACAAGATAATAGATATAAGTATAAACATAAGTAAGAATACAGGAAAAATATCTCCTGAAACTAACCAAAGATTATCAAGAATCATTCTGATATTCAAATGATAAATATATCAACCATATATTATTGAATTTGAGAATTCTGTAGTTAAAGACATTGCAGGAGAAGAATGCTGGTATTATTTTGGTAAATTCAAATTCAGGACAACAAATCTTGAAAATGTAGCCCTCTTTTCCAGAGGAAGGCAAATATATTTAAGCTTGGAAATAGGTTCATTTGGTCAGGAGTCAATGAACCTGTGGAAATTTATTGTCAGTCCTTTCCAGAATGTCAATGTTTGGACTCAAGGGAAACAGGCAGGACACAGGTCCCATCCATGGATGAAACGCCCCTTTCCTCCCCCACTTTCCAGATATCTCATTGACATTGCTTTTTCCTTGTCAAAGTCAGCATAAAAGAAAGATCAGTATATCCTTTTTTATTTTCACGTACTGGGTTCAATGAAAATGTGCATTTTGGATGATAACTAAAATGGGAGTATACAGTCGTTGGTTTTTATAATGAAGAATTTAGACTGGGCAGTGTTCATACAATCCTGGAAAAAATTGCCCAAGATGAAGAGAAGATTGTGCTCAGCACAATCTCTTGATGGGGACAAAGAGGATGTAAGATCAGAGAAAATCAGTCACTAGCCTGATGCACAAAAGGAAATTACAGGTAAAACTCAAAAAAATAGAATATCATGCAAAAGTTCATTTATTTCAGTAATACAACTTAAAAGATGAAACTAATATATGAGATAGAGTCATTACATGCAAAGCAAGATAGTTCAAGCCGTGATGTGTCATAATTGAGATGAGTATGGCTTACAGATCATGAAAACCCCAAATCCACAATCTCAGAAAATTAGAATATTGCAAAAAGGTTCAATATTCTAGGCTCAAAGTGTCCCAGTCTAATGAGCTAATGAAGCCATAACACCTGCAAAGGGTTCCTGAGCCTTTAAATGGTCTCTTAGTCTGGTTCAGTAGGAAGCACAATTATGGGAAAGACTGCTGACCTGACAGTTGTGCAGAAAACCATCATTGCCACTCTCCATAAGGAGGGAAAGCCTCAAAAGGTAATCGCAAAAGAAGTTGGATGTTCCCAAAGTGCTATATCAAAGCACATTAATAGAAAGTTTTGCGGAAGGGAAAAGTGTGGAAGAAAAAGGTGCACAAGCAGCAGGGATAACTGCAGCCTGGAGAGGATTGTCAGGAAAAGTTCATTCAAAAGTGTTGGGGACTTTCACAAGGATTGGACTGAGGCTGGAGTCAGTGCATCAAGAGCCACCACACACAGACGGATCCTGGACATGGGCTTCAAATGTCGTACTCCTCTTGTCAAGCCACTCCTGAACAACAAACAACATCAGAAGTATCTTACCTATGCTAAAGAAAAAAAGAACTGGTCTGTTGCTCAGTGGTCCAAAGTCCTCTTTTCTGATGAGAGCAACTTTTGCATCTCATTTGGAAATCAAGGACCCAGAGTCTGGAGGAATAATGGAGAGGCCCACACTGCAAGATGCTTGAAGTCCAGTGTGAAGTTTCCACAGACTGTGTTGATTTGGAGAGCCATGTCATCTGCTGGTGTTGGTCCACTGTGCTTCATTAAGTTCAGGGTCAATACAACTGTCTACCAGGAGATTTTGGAGCACTTCATGCTTCCTTCCGAAGACTAATTTTATGGGGATGCTGACTTCATTTTCCAGCAGGACTTGGCACCTGCCCACACTGCCAAAAGCACCAAAACCTGGTTCAATGACTGTGGGATTACTGTGATTGGCCAGCAAACTTGCCTGACCTGAATCCCATAGAGAATCTATGGGGCATTGCCAAGAGAAAGATGAGAGACATGAGACCGAACAATACAGAATAGCTGAAGGCCGCTATTGAAGCATCCTGGTCTTCCATAACACCTCAGCAGTGCCACAGACTGATAGCTTCCATGCCACATCGCATTGAAGCAGTAATTGCTGCAAAAGGGGCCCAAACCAAGTACTGAGTACATATGCATGCTTTTACTTTTCAGAGGTCTGATATTGTTCTATGTACAATCCTTGTTTTATTGATTGCATGTAATAGTCTAATTTTCTGAGATTGTGGATTTGGGGTTTTCATGAGCTGTAAGCCATAATCATCACAATTATGACAAATCATAGCTTGAACTATCTTGCTTTGCATGTAATGAGTCTTTCTCATATATTAGGCTCACCTTTTAAGTTGCATTACTGAAATAAATGAACTTTTGCATGATATTCTAATTTTTTGAGTTTCACTTATATATCAATATCTGTAATCCCTTTAAATTAGAATATAGTAGAGTACAGGAATAGAGAAATGCATACATATATTTAGTTAAAATTATAGTATACAGACTGTGTTATATAGTAAGAAGTAAAGAAAAAGTTCACTCAAAGATCTAATGTTTTGCATTAAATTTTCTGTGAAAATTCATAAACATTCTGATTTTCTTTTTGTTATTTTGTTACTTTCTAGGGTAAAAGCTCTTTATCTCTGTATAAATAAATTTGTTGTTTATTCAGCTGTATAAACAGGAGGCCCTCCAGAAGGTACTTCTGGGAAGTACTTCTTGTACTTCTGGGAGGGCCATTTTTTTGACTTTCCAATGGTCCAGAGGCTTCCCTCAGTCCTCTGTGAAGGTGAAAATGGCCTCCCCAGGCTCTGAAGGCCCCCCAGAAGCCAGAAACAGGCCCATTTCTGGACTTCCGGTACTTCTGAAAGGTCTGTTTTTCCCCCTCTCAGAGTCTCCGTGTGGACCCTGCACTTATCTGCATCAAAAATGGGCCACATGGAGATTCCTGAGAGGTGAGGAGAAAGTGGCGGGGCCAGCCAGTTGGTTCAAATACTGGTTCAGTGAACTAGATGCAAATTTAATGTCTGTTTTGCCTAAACTGGTCTGAACCAGTAGAATCCCACCTCTGGTTATGAGCCTCTCATTCTGAAAGATTGCTGCTAAAAAAAAGCTTTCATAAGATGATCAGTGTACCATGACTTTGAGTGGTATGTTACTAGCTTCAGAAGTGAGATAGGTGATGACTAGAGACCATGACTTTTCAAACCTGGCAATCTCAATTGTAGAATGCTTTCTCAAGGATTCTGGATATTCACCCATTTTCATTATCTTCCATAAGCCAGATAAAACATCTTCATGACTCCAGACTTTCAATGGGGTGTTTTTGAATGTATAATTGACATTCTTCTGTTTTTCCTCTGAATTATTGCTACTTCTAACTGTCCTATGAATATATCTGTTTATAACCTGTTTTAGATTGGTTTATATCATTCCATTAGTTACTTTGAAACCTTGGTTTGAAAAGCAGATTAAAACAATTAACTAAATCAACTCAATAATCATGGATTTAAATGCCTTGACTGTGACTAATCTAATATAACTCAATCTATGTAAGAACTCTAGAGATCAGATGATATAATAGGGTTCCCTTCTCCCATATTGATTTTTTGATAAATTCCCAAATTACATGATAGAGCAGAAGTCATGCACATTTCTCTGTGTCTCTCTCTTCCCCTCCCCCTCTCCTCTCAATGTTCTATAATAGTATAGGTTTTCTTATTTAGTTCTCCCTCTCTCTATTTTTTGCTCTAATTCCTTTTGCTTTTCATTTATTGTTATAAGCGAATAGGTAAAATTGCACATTATAGAACCAGTCTTGAAAATGCTACATTCTACCTGCTACATTCCAGCACAAAGGAATGGTGAGTTAAGTGCTTCGAAGATCATGCTACTATTTTCCGGGTGTATCATGTCTTGTCCATTCCTTAAGTGAAGTACAGATTAATACCAGCAGCTAGCCTACCTGTTATCTGCTTTAGGTGTATTAGTCAAAGTTGAGATTGAAAAATGACTTTGTGCAGGAAACAGGTGGGGAGGAAAACAGACAAGTCACTTTATAAAAGGCATACAAATGAAAGTATGGTAAAGCCGTGTAATTTAAAATGGCAACTATCCAGAAAGGCTACTGGGGTATCATGCCCTTGGTGGAGACTGACTCTGAGGAAGAGGAGGAACAGCCAACAGGGAGTGGAAGTGTGACTCTAGAGGTAGTGGAGGAGGCTGGGGAAGGGCAGAGGCCGGCTGAGCAGTTACAGGAGGACCCAAGCCTCTATCCATCCTACGGCATGCAGGAAGGAGAGGATCAGGGTAAAATGTGGTCTACTCAGGAGGAGAGGTCCATGATCCTCTTCATGAGTTGCAGGTGTGAGATCTGCATAAAAAGTTGGACCTGCGTGACAACAGACGCTGGAGACAAATTAGTGTTTTATTCCTAAAGAAGGTTTATCTTGGTTGGCGTTCTTCCAATGGATGGTTATCTTCCTGAAGTTGGCAATTATCTATCCTGGTCTGTCATGAAACTTTATTCAGTGTGGTTTGTTTTTGGTTTTTGCTTTGTTATTGGCTCTTGAATTTGAACTGTGTTTCTTTCCTTTGAAATGTTATTTTGAAAATAGTTCACTCCTCCACTGTGAACAATTAAACAGTGAAGCCAAGTTGAAGGCATTAAAGGACTTTTAGTTCCATTCTGGGTTTTGTTATGTTTCTGATATACTTTGTGTCATCACATGGGGATATTAGACTATTAAACTAGAACCAAAGAGAACAATCATGTCATCACTGTGCCATATTGGGCTAATGAAATGAAATGTGCACTTGTGTATGGAGGCACAATGTATACAGGCTTTGAATAAACTGTCCTTTTGGGGTTCATGTTTGATTATCTTGTTTGATTTCCATGTTATATATTGGATTGTTTTTTTTTATGTTATGCAATTATTTTTTTCCATTTATTTTTGTTGCACATCATCCAAAAGAAAGGAATAGAAGTTATTTTCTGCATCAGTCATGTATTTATTTTACTCTTCTGTGTTGCTGTAAATTAACCTTGGAAAAGAGATTCTGGATTTTGTATCCAAGATGGCTGTATTGTAACAAGATTTAAATCTCTAGAAATTCAGATCCTTGCCTTTCCTTCTGTTCTGTATGGAACTTGGTAGGTTCCAAGTCCCTTGTTCTGATTGGCTGAAAAGGCCACTTACGGATTGGTTGATTAAAAACCAATCTGGGAAGATGCCAAATGGCAGGAATGGTTAAATGAGTGTCATTGGCCACAAGCCGCAGGCAAGCCGCTATATAAAGGGTTGCCGCGGCTCGGGCTATGTTCTGTATCTTTTGCTTTGTGAGTTTAAATAAAATAGTTGTTGTTTGGAACCTGGTATCACGCGATTCTTTCCGGACAGAACACTTTCACTAAAAAGCCCTGCACTGCACCAATGGATGCAAAGAGGATGTAAAATGGACAAAAAAGCTTGCCATCGGTTGGTTAACACGATGTATCCTTTCTGTACTCACTGCCTCCGTTTTGCTTCCTCTCTATCCGTCCAGCATCCGTTTGTGGACATTTCATCCGCTCAGAAAGTTTTGAGCTGCTCAAAACTTTTGCGCAGAAAATGTATCCAATTCGTCCGTTCTGCATCCGCTACGCATCCGCTAGGCATCCGTTCTGCATCCGTTACGCATCCGCTATATCTGCTAGGCATCTGTTCCGCATCCGCACAACTCGCATCCGCTCGGACGCAGGGAGGAAGCGGAACAGACGCAGAACAGATGCAGAATGGATGCCTAGTGGATGCAGCACGGAAACAAAGCATGTAAAATGGAAAATACGTTCGCAGAGGGGACCTATCTCGGATATTAAGGATGTCTACAGGATGCCTAGAGGATGCCTAGAGGATGCAAAGGGACACCTATACTGCCTATAAAAAGGGGGAGCAACTCGTCTGCATCTCACTTTCAGAACAGCAGCCCAGCTGCAGACCTCTGCAGCCTTCATCTGCTTCTTCCTCTTCCACAGTATCCAGTCATGTCCAGCATGGATCGTAACAAAGTCCTTTTGGCAGCCACCATCCTTCTGCAACAGTGTGAAGCCATCTACAGGCTCTGTGAACTCTACTACGGGAAGAAAAAGAGGCAGCCAAGAAGCATCTGGGGACGAAGATGGTTCGCCAGAAGAGCAGAGGACGGACTGTGCAACAAGCTGATGGTGGAGCTCAGGAACGAAGACACTCAGGCATTCCAGAACTTCATGAGGATGCCTCCAGCCATGTTTGAAGAAGTTGTGCAGTGGCTGACACCCAGGTTGACCAGGGCAAACACCAACTTCCGGCCCAGCCTGGAACCTGGGCTCAAGGTGGCACTCACTCTGCACCACCTGGCCTCAGGGACCACCTACAGGAGCATGCAGTACGGCTGGAGGGTGCCACACAACACCATCAGCATTGTGGTTAGAGAAGTGGTGCAGGCCATCAGCGAAGAATACAAGGAGGAGCTCCTCCAGTGCCCCTCCACTGAAGAAGGATGGAAGAAAGTTGCAGAGCAGTGGTATCAGAGGTGGAACTTCCCACACACCATTGGAGCCATCGATGGCAAGCATGTGGCCTGCAAAGCGCCAGTCATCTCAGGGTCCTCTTATCACAACTACAAGGGCTTCTTCAGCATCATCCTCTTCACCATGGTCGATGCTGACTACAAGTTCATGTACATTGATGCTTCAGGCAACGGCTCATCTTCAGATGCCCAGGTATCCAACGCAAGTGACCTCAAGGGTAGGCTGGAACGCAACCTCATCGTGGGCTTCCCAGAACCAGAACCCCTGCCCAACGACAAGCAACATGTGCCCTAATTCATCATGGGGGATGATGCCTTCTCCCTCACAACCTACCTCATGAAGCCCTACACCTCCAAATACCTCATCCGTGAAGAGAGGATCTTCAACTACAGGCTGTCCAGGGCAAGGCGGGTGATGGAGAACGCCTTTGGCATCCTGGCCAAAGAGTTCCAGGTACTTCTCACCACCATGCAGCATCGCCCAGAGACTGTGAGGAGGATCATGGAAGCTTGCTGCATCCTGCACAATCTCATGCGCACCCGCTACCCAGTCTTGTAGAATAGGCTCATGAACCTCCAGCAAGGGAATGGGGACATGGAGCCTGGAGAATGGAGACAAGGGCGAAACCTGATAGACACTGACAATGTGGAAGGCCCTAACAGAGCCTCACGTGAAGGGAAGAAGCAGCGCAACCTCCTGAAACACTGGTGCAACTCCCCAGCTGGAGCGGTGGAGTGGCAAGACAGGATGATAGATGCTTAATGGATGCTTCCTTCAGCCTGTCTCATCACACTGATGAGATTGTGCCATGTATGCTGAGTGGCCCTACAATGATCAGGGCATTTAATAAAGAGTTGTGTTTGTGTTGACATGTGTGGATGATTATTACATTATTATTGATAATAAAGGGCCATAGGTGTGGCACCTGGGAGGGTGGACCATCCCGTCCCACTATGCTTGCACTGGATCTATCCCACAGCTATTACCTATCCCAAAGGTATCCTTACCCATCCCACAGGTATCCCTGCCCACCCCACTGCTATCTTAACTGATCCCACAAGCATGCAAAGGCTTAAACCATTTCTAAAAGTTTCCAGCAAGACTTTATTAAAAAAAAGAAATGAAGCAAGTGTGTGAATCAAAAATAGACTTTATTAACAACAAACTATAAAACAAAAATGAGTCTCTGGCACTCCTCTGGGTCGCTCAGTCTCAGGGGTGAAGGGTCCAGGTGCTGTGGAGGTGGCTGGTGCTGGAGTGCTTGTCATCAGCTCCTCCAGAAGCAGAAGCAGCAGAAGCCCCAGCCCCAGAAGAGCGAGCCCATGCTGCAGAAGCCCCAGCAGAACCAGAGTGAGGGCCAGGGGGCGGGATGGTAGCCCTGTCCCTCTTGCAAGGGCTGGCAGATGGCTGAGGCTTGCTGTGCTTCCACATGGTTGTGGGGTTGCTGGTTGGCAGGGAGGCTGGCAGGAACCAAGGCTGGCAGGAAGGCTGGCAGGGAGGCAGGCACCAAGGCTTGCAGGAAGGCTGGCAGGCAGGCTGGCAGGAAGGCTGGCTGGCAGGCAGGCAGGCTGGCAGGCAGGCACCAAGGCTGGCAGGAAGGCTGGCACCAAGGCTGGCAGGAAGGCTGGCAGGGAGGTAGGCATCAAGGCTGGCAGGAAGGCTGGCAGGCAGACATGAACCAAGCCTGGCAGGAAGGCAGGCAGCAAGGCTGGCAGGCAGCAAGGCTGGCAGCAAGGCTGGCAGGCAGGCAGCCAGGAAGGCTGGCAGGGAGGCTGGCAGCAAGGCTTGCAGGCAGGCATGCAGGCAGCGCAGGCAAGGCTGTCAATCCGTCCGGCAGCAGGTCTTTCCTCTGAATGGTGACCTGCTTCCGAGCTGCTTCCCTTTATATCCGCGGGGCTGACGCAATGCATCCTCCCCGCATGCGCAATTAATGCTCGGCATCCGTTAGGCTTCCGCTGTGCATCTGCTAGGCTTCCACTCTGCATCCGCTTCATCCGCTGTACATCCGCTGTATCCGTTCCGCATCCGCTTTGCTGCAGCCCCCCGGAAGCCTTGCGGATGTGCCATCTGCTCCCATTCGCTTCCATCCGCTGGGCTTCTGTTCCGCATCCGCTTTCCATCCGCCCTGCGTCCTCCCCCCATCCATATTATCCACTCCGGTTATGCAAATTTTTGCCCCTTTTGAGAGCGGACAACAATGGATGGAACATTTTGCTCGTCCATTGTGTCCGTTTTGCATCCGTTGGGCAGTGTGACAGGGCCTTAAGAAAATAGTTTCCCATTCAAAAATGCAACTTTAAAATGATGGCTAATTTTCAGAAGACAAAATAAGGTACATACTACTTTGGTACTCACTCTGCTTAAGGAAATGTTAAAGCAGCAAGGAAGTTCTCAAAAGCTGACTTTTCCTGTAATGAGTGGCAGGTCAATACAAAAAGGTAGGTCTAAAAATTTGCTTTATAATGAATAGAAGGTTGTGAGTATTAGAAAGTCTCATTAAACTGGGTGAGACTGGGTGAGTTGTTTTTGGTTTTTCAACCCCATAAAAATTGAAATGGCAAAAGCTTAAGGCCGTGTCACACTGCCCAACGGATGCAAAAAGGATACAACGGAAAAGAAAAATGTTACATCTGTTGTATCCGCGCTCAAAAGTGGTGAAAATTTGCATAATTGGAGCGGATAACACGGATGCGGGAAGGACGCAGGGCGGATGCAAAGCGGATGCAGAACGGAAGCCCAGCAGATGTAAGCGGATGGCGCAACCGCAGCGCTTCCGGGGGGGCCTCAGCAAAGTGGACGCGGAACGGAAACAATGGATGCAGAACGGATTCACAGCAGATGAAGCGGGTGCACAGCGGAAGCCTAGCGGATGCACAGCGGAAGCCTAATGGATGCCTGGCGTTAATTGCGCATGCGGGGGAGATGCATTGCGCAATCCCCCCGGATATAAAGGGAAGCAGCTCGCACGTGGCCAGCATTTGGAGGAAAGACCTGTTGCTTGGATACCTCAAGTTCTTGCCTGCATGTCTTCCTGCAAGCCTTGCTTCCAGCCTGCCTCCAAGCCTGCCTCCCAGCCTCCTGGGCAGCCTCCCTGCCAGCCTTGCTGGCAGCCTGCCTTCCAGCCTCCCTTCCAGCCTTGCTGGCAGCCTGCCTTCCAGCCTCCCTGCCAGCCTTGCTGCCACCTGCCTTCCAGCCTTGCTGCCAGCCTGCCTTCCAGCCTCCCTGCCAGCCAGTCTGTCTGCCAGCCTTGGTGCCTGCTTTCCTGCCAGCCTTCCTGCCAGGCTTCCTAACAGGCTTCCTGCCAGCCTTGGTGCCAGCCTTGGTGCCAGGCTTCCTGCCAGCCTTGGTGCCTGCAAGCCTTCCTGCAAGCCTTCCTGCCAGCCAGCAACCCCACAACCATGGGGAAGAAGCGAAAGTCTCAGCAACCTGCCGCCATCCCTGGCAAGAGGGACAGGGCCACCCTCCCGCCCCATGTCCGTGACTCTGCTTCTGCTGGGGCTTCTGCTGCTTGGGCTCGCTCTTCTGTTGCTGGAGCTTCTGCTGTAGCTGCTCCTCGCAGTGGTGCTTCTGCTGCGTACTCTGCTGAAGCTGTTCCTGGTCCTGCTGGTCCTGCTGGTCCTGCTCGTTCTGCTCGTGCTCCTGGTCTTGCTGACCCTGCTGCTGGTGCTTACTCTGCTGCTGCTGATCCTGGTCTTGCTGCTGCTGCTGCTGCTTATGATCCTGTTGGTGATTATGCTGCTGCTGCTGCTGCTGCTGCTGATTATGATCCTGCTGGTGATGCTGCTGCTGCTGCTGTTGGTGTGGAGGAGCAGCCCCTATAACCTGGAAGTCCCTCTGATGAGGGCCCATCTGGTCCTGCCAAAGGGAGGAAGAGGCGTATGCAACAACGGGAGAGGAGGCAGTACTACATTGAGGAAGCGCACAAGGATGAGGTGCTGGAGTGGCTGAGAGAGAACGACTATCTGTGGCGGAAGGGACACCGGCTGTACAGGGACACCAAGTGGAAGCAGGCTGCTTGGAGAGAGAGGGCGGAGAGTCTGGGCTACACATCGGATGTGCTCCTCGGCTGGTGGAAGCACATGCACACCTGGTACGGGAAGCTGCACCTCAAAAAATCTGGCCAGGCCAGGGTTAAGCTGACGGACAGAGAGACCTACGTCATGGCCAGGTGCAGCTTCCTGGAGGGTGAGATCCACCACCGAGGAGCACCAGGAGCCCATCTGTCCACCCTCACTCTCAGGCAGCCTGCTGCAACCCAGTCCTCTTCCGGCCGAGAGTCAGTCCCTGTCTCCATGCAGGTATCTGTGGAGTGTGCCATGGCGGAGAACCCCCGGGCAGGTGTTGAAAGCGTGGTGGAGAGCGAGGAGGGCTCCTGGGTGTGGTGGGAGAAAGGAGACATCGAGTCCACCGCTGCCGAAGTCGCATCCACCCACACCTCCACTTCCACAGTAAGGCAGAGAGCCGGACCGCAGGAGGGGCAGAGCCACAAGGTCCTGGTGGAGATCAGGGACACCATCCGCACCAGCATAGGTCTCCTCTCTCAGCTGGTCCCCATCGACTCCTCCTCCTCCAACCGCAAGCCCTTCCTCAATTATGTCAACCAGACCCTCAAGGAGATGATGGATCCCCAGTACCAGGTGGTGAAGGAGAGGATCACCACGCTGCTTAACAACCCTCCAGACCCAGAGGAACCTGCTCCCACCCAGTCCAGGTCTGCTCCTCCACCCCAGGTGATGTCCCTCCCATACCAAGGCTTCCCACAGCCCCTCACCTACCAGGGCTACAGCTACCCGGAGGTCCAACAGCATAGACAGCAGCCCTTCCCAGGCCAGGCACAGAGTCATCAGATGACACCATTGCCACTGGTTTCACTAATGCCACCGATGCCACCCACGACAATGATGCCACCGATGACAGCGATGCCACCCATGCCAGTCCTCACCAGAAAGCCCCACTACACCACTCCTTCCTCCACCCCACAGCCAAGCCCGGCCTCAGTACATCTCTCATCAGTACTGGGGCTGACACCCCATGGCATGGAGGAAGGACCTCTCAGCATCACGGGGCTGAGCCAGCTGTCTGCCACCTTCCTCAACACACTGTCCCCTGTTGTCCTCTCGGGGCCAGGCACTCCAACAACACCTCAGACCAGCACTGCAGCAGCATCCACCTCCACAGCACCTGCACCCTAACACCTTAGACTGGGCACACACCTCCGAGTGACCAAGAGGAGTGCCAGAGACTGGCTGCCTGGATATATGTGGACTTTATTTGGACACTTGACTTGGGTCATGTTTATTTTACAGCTTGTTATTAATAAAGTTTATCTTTGTTTCACACACTTTCTTCATTAATTTTTTTCTATAAAGTCTGGGTGGAAACTTTTAGAAATGGTTTAGCCTTTGCATGCTTGTGGGATGGGTTGAGATAGCTGTGGGATGGGCAGGGATACCTTTGGGTTAAGATAGCTGTGGGATGGGAAGGGATACCTGTGGGATGGGCAGGGATACCTATCGGATGGGTAATAGTTGTGGGATAGATAAACCTCCAGTGCAAGCATAGTGGGACTGTATGGTCTACCCTCCCAGGTGCCACACCTATGGCCCTTTATTATCAATTACAATGTAAGCATTGATCCATACATGTCAACATAAACATAACTCTTTATTAAACACCCTGTTCATTGTAGGCCAACCAAACATACATGGCCCAATCTCATCCGTGTGATGAGACAGGCTGGAGGAAGCATCCATTAAGCATCTATCATCCTGTCTTGCCACTCCACCGCTCCAGCTGGGGAGTTGCACCAGTGTTTCAGGAGGTTGCGCTGCTTCTTCCCTTCACGTGAGACTCTGTTGGGCCCTTGCACATCCTCAGTGTCGATCAGGTATTGCCCTTGCCTCCATTCCCCAGGGTCCATGTCTCCATTGCCTTGCTGGAGGTCCACGAGCCTGTTCTGCAAGACTGGGTAGCGGGTGTGCATGAGATCATGCAGGATGCAGGAAGCTTCCACGATCCTCCTCATGGTCTCTGGGCGATGCTGCATGTTGGTGAGAAGTACCTGGAACCTGTTGGCCAGGATGCCAAAGGCGTTCTCCACCACCCGCCTTGTCCTGGACAGCCTGTAGTTGAAGATCCTCTCTTCACGGGTGAGGTATTTGGAGGTGTAGGGCTTCATGAGGTAGGTTGTGAAGGAGAAGACGTCATCCCCCACGATGAAGTAGGGCACATCTTGCGTGTCATTGGGCAGTGGGTCTGGATCTGGGAAGCCCACCATGAGGTTGCTTTCCAGCCCCTCCTTGAAGTGACTGTTGTTGTATACCTGGGCATCTGAAGATGAGCCGTTGCCTGAAGCATCGATGTACATGAACTTGTAGTCAGCATCGACCATGGCAAAGAGGATGATGCTGAAGAAGCCCTTGTAGTTGTGATAAGTGGACCCTAAGTTGGCTGGAGCTTTGAAGGCCACGTGCTTGCCATCGATGGCTCCAACGGTGTGGGGGAAGTTCCACTTCTGATACCACTGCTCTGCAACTTTCTTCCATCCTTCTTCAGTGGAGGGGCACTGGAGGAGCTCCTCCTTGTATTCTTCGATGATGGCCTGCACCACTTCTCTGACAACAAAGCTGATGGTGCTTGGTGGCACCCTCCAGCCGTACTGCATGCTCCTGTAGGTGGTCCCTGAGGCCAGGTGGCGCAGAGTGAGTGCCACCTTGAGCCCAGGTTCCAGGCTGGGCGGGAAGTTGATGTTTGTCTTGGTCAACCTGGGTGTCAGGCGCTGCACAACTTCGTCAAACATGGCTGGAGGCATCCTCATGAAGTTCTGCAACGCCCGAGTGTCTTCGCTCCTGAGCTCCACCATCAGCTTGTCGTAAAGTACATACTGTGCTCTTCTGGTGAACCATCTTCGGAGCCAGACTTTTTTTGGGTGCCTCCTTTTCTTCCCGTAGTACTGTTCACAGAGACTGTAGATGGTTTCGCAGTGTTGCAGAAGGATGTTGGCTGCCGAAAGGATTTTGTCGCAATCCACAGTGGACATGACTGGATACTGTGGAAGAGGAAGAGTCAGATGAAGGCTGCATAGGTCTGCACAGGTGGGTTGCTGGTCTGAAAGTGAGATGCAGACGAGTTGCTCCCCCTTTTTATAGGCAGTATAGGTGTCCCTTTGCATCCTCTAGGCATCCTCTAGGCATTCTGTAGACATCCTTAATATCCGAGATAGGTCCCCTCTGCGGACGTTTCTTCCGTTTTAAATGCTTTGTTTCCATGCTGCATCCACTAGGCATCCGGTCTGCATCCGTTCCACGTTCGTTCTGCTTCCTCCCTGCATCCGGGCGGATGCGCGTTGCGCGGATGAGCAGCGGATGCCAAGCGGATATGGCAGATGCGTAACGGATGCAGAACGGATGCGTAGCGGATGCAGAATGGATGAACTGGATACATTTTCCACGCAAAAGTTTTAGGCAGCCCAAAACTTTTGCAGTGGATGAAACATCGATAAACAGATGCTGGACGGATAGAGAGGAAGCAAAATGGAGGCAGTGAGTACATCGCGTTTTCAAACGGATGGCAGGGTTTTTTGTCCGTTTTACATCCTCTTTGCATCCATTGGTGCAGTGTGACAGGGGCTTTAGGATCACCACTAAAAAAACAGATCTTTCTTTTCCATTGTTTTTTCTTATTATTGGAGCAGCAAATTAGTTATATCCATTATTCTGCACCTGATACCTTGCAAATCTTCAAAGAATATATAATGTGAGTGAGACTAGGCTGAAGTTGCCATATTTTAAAAAGCCAGGAATCTTGTCTTGAGGAACATTTGAGAAGTTAACAAGGGGCCAAGTAGTTGAGGAATTATTCATGTCCTGTGCTGAACACATAGGCTTACAAGCACGCGTATAGTTTAGGAAACCAAGAAAAAAAAGTAACTTGAACCAGATACACACACACACACACACATACACACAGAAACACAAACACACAGTTGAGAGTTTTGGTTGAAAATGATTTGAGTGTGGATTTTTTTCAGTTCAAATTTTTATTAATTTTATCAAAGCATAAAATACAAAAAAGAGAGAGATAAAGGTGAAATAGGGGAGGAAAAGGGAAGAGAGAAAAGTGTACAGTAGAGGAGAAAAAGAATTTCTTTTTTTATTTCCAATTCCTTTTGGTGCAATTGAATAAAATAATAGCATAAAGCCTCAACTTTTTACTTTTATGTGACAATATATAGTAACCATTTGTATAACATCAAACCCAAAATCAAAGTTTCATCTTTTTCCACTTGAAGCGATTTCTAAGTTGAAACAATATTAATTGTGTTATTTTTGAGTGTTTTGATCAAGGCTGTACGTGTGTGAATGATTGACCACATGTCGAACATGGGACTGTGTGGAACAAATTCTGCATTGATTTGTCTCTTTTCTATCATTTACAAATATTGTGATAAGACATTGTGTGTGTGCATTCGCACATATGTGCACATGTGTGCACTGTATAGAGTTATGGGTAAGATTCTGACTTTGCTTTAAAGAAAGAAAATGGCCTATAGGACTTTCTTCAGCCCCCAAAACCATAATGCTAAAAAAAAAAAGTGTTTGGCAGTCTCTCAAAATACATGTATATATAAGTCTATTGAAATAAAGCTATATCCTTGCTTAGGATAAAGAAACATTCCGGAATTTATTCATTTAATCCATTTCTAAGTTTATCTTTTCACCAACACTTCAGGTGGGCACATAAAAACAAACAAGACAGACTGAATAAATTTTTAGGAATGCAGATATTTTCCTTTTGGTTTAAAGCTGGAATTGGATCTTAGTTACTAAACCATGCTGTCTCACTGTCACATTCCAATCATAAATACTAAAGATATCTAGACTGAATAAATTAATGATTGTGTATATGTGTGTATAGAATTGAAGTTTAAACATACAAACATGGGTGGGATTCAATTTTTTAACAACCGGTTCTGTGGGCATGGCTTAGTTGGTGGGCGTGGCTTGGTGGTCATGTGACTGGGTGGACATGGCTTGGTGGTCATGTTATTGGCTGGGAATGGCCAATTCAATATCACTCACATCAAGGCACATATCTCCTCACTTGGCCTCTCATGACTATGGGGATGCTGCAAGAGTCGTAAGTGTGAAAAATGGTGATAAGTCACTTTTTTCAGTGCCATTGTAACTTTGAATGGTCACTCCACACAAGCAAAGTATCCGCAAAGGAGGAGGAAAAAACTCCAGAGAAGTTCCTGAGACAGGAAGTCTAGTCCTGTCAAGAATGTAATAAGGGTTAACGGAGAGGCAGTTTCTGTAAGCAAAACCTTCCTGCCTTCCTTACAGGATTAGGCCAGTGATTTATTCTAACAACCGATTCTCCAAACTGCTTAGAATGTTAAGAACCTGCTTAGAATGATAACAACCGGTTCTGGCAAATAGGTGTGAACTGGTAGAATCCCACCCCTGCATACAAAGATTTAAAAGATAAAGATAAGAATATAAAAGGATAATGATAAAAAACTAATAAAACTAAGTAAAATATAAAAAGTAAAGAAGGGAAAAGAGGAAAAAGGGATATGTGTGTGTGTGTGTGTATGTACTGTATATGTGTATGTGTGTATATACATACATACATACATACATACATACATACATACATACACAGATATATATTTATAAACACATATATATCCTTACAGTATCTATCATCTATCTTATTGAATTGAATTGCTTTATTGTCATTGTACATAAATACACTGTATATATACAATGAAATTCACATAACACCCAGAGACCAGACTGAACATGCACACACAAATGACAATCCCCAAACACCCTCCCACCCCCCAAAATTCCCTGCCTCCTAAAAACACACAAGCATTCACACAACAGACCGATCTATCTGTTTGTCTGTCTATCACCAATCTATTCTCATAGACAATAGTTCAAATAGTTCAGTCGGTTTCAGTAATTTATCACCTTCTCTAATATTTTTACTAAAAATCTCTTAATGCCATATCTCATGTTTTATCTATTAGCAAATAATAAAGCCTCATTATTCAATCATAATCAGCAAAAGTCCATGAAGAACTACTAGAAGCAACATATTGAAAAATTAAATCTTTAATACCTTCAATAATGTCTAACAAATTAGGACATTCATCTCCTCTCAGAAACTCCTTCATAAATTTAACACTTTCCTCCTCTTTTAGTTTATCATTTTCTCTAAAAATACAATGAAAAATCATTTCCCTATAACTGATTTATAAACAAATCTTCAAAGTCATACCATTCAGTCTTAATTAAAAAAAAGATTAAAACCTGCTAGAAAAAAACCATATACCTTTTAATCTTGATCAAATAAGCCAACTTTATAAACTTTCTTGTTCCTTTAAAAGTCTTAATTTTTATACCTTTTAAGAAATGTCCTGAAAAGACCTTTCATTTCCTTTCATTCTCTCTTTATCTTTCCTCGGGAACTCATTCATAAGTATATGAATCTCAGGGGAATGTTAACACACAGGGAAGACACTGGGACAAAGAAAGCACTGAAATTTCTGGACATTGTTATGGGGACACACAATGGATTCTCGAGAACCCAAATAAAGCTAAAGTTTCCCTATTTCTTATACTGTTGCCACAAACAATTATGAATCTACTGGTTTGCACCTGCAATAGTGTTGAAGGTCTATGGAGATTCTCAGTCACAGGTCATGGTTGTCCCAAAGGTGCTTTTTCAAAAGGCAACTTCTCATCCAAAAAGCTTCTTCGGTTCAGTTCAGAACTGAAGAAGCTTCTTGGATGAGAAGTAAAACATCATCAAGGAAAAACAAAGACCAGTTGCCTTTTTAAAAAGCACCGTTGAGAATAATGCTGAAGATTTGTCTAGATATTTTTTGTTCCAGATCAAGAGAATTTGAGCCAGTGAAATGTGTAAGTCAAGAAAAAATATATTGCCAGACAATTGTGTATTTCTGATACCTTGGAATGATAAAATTATCTTTGTGAAATATTTCAGTCAAGTAACTAAGCAATTAAGTAATTGCTCTTATGAAGGCATTGTATAAAATTACTTGTGTCACAAATGGTGGCCCAGCGGGTAACATTATTTCCATTAAGATCTAGTATTCAAAGAGATAAAGGAAGATGATGAAGGTGAGAGTAGGCAGAATTATATCCTTTTCTATATAGGGAATGCTTCTCTCAGTTTGAAGGTCAGGAATGTTTTGTTCCTGCCTGAAACCACAGTAATTTCTCTTGCTGACTTAGGATTTATAAAAGACTGTGCAAGCAATAAACCTTTCCTTTAAAAGAAGACAGCACTGAAGATTACTTAACAAAGCCACGTTAAATTATTGATATGTTTTAAATGCTGAAGATCAGAAAAAGATTTGCACACCACCAGAGTTTAGATATTCACTTTGTCCTCAGTACAAATACCTGGAGCATTTAGTCTAAGAGAGGAATGTTTATTCTTGCTGATTTTCCTCTAACTCTTTTTAGCAGAAGAGTGATAGAGGGGGTTACCTACCATTTGGATCTAGTTAGGACTCTGGATATTGTAGATCACTCTTACATATCAGCTGTAGATAGTGCTGAAAGGTTACCGGAATTACACACAAACTGTGCACTGTGGATATTGAACCACACTTAGTGTTTTATGCTTCATGCTCTGCTCACCCGAGAAACATCTGAAAATGAATTTCCCATTCTTTCACTGCCACTGCCAAGATTGTTTACTTGAAAACTAGATTTGGTATTCATTTCCTTAATTATTGATCTTGTACAGCTGGTCCTCTCAACCTGCTGACTCTAGATGTCTCACAATACAAAAAACTTTAAAAACATGAAATGACATAAAACCCCCATATTTAGCCAAGACCCCAAAAAGGCTATCTCCTTGTAAAAAAAAAAAAAAAACATAATCTGGTCCCATGTCTTTGAGGCTTTCTGAAAGATGAAGCCCAAATCAGGACCAATTTTTTTTGATGGGGGGGAATGCTGTTCCGTAGGGCAGGTATGAGAGAGAAGACATATTCACATACTGATTCATTCTCTTAAAAATATGAAGCCTCTACATTCACTTCACCAAATGGCTTCTTTCTGAAAAGAACAAAATTCTGGAACTTATATGGGGCTTCTGTAAGTTCTTTATCCAGTGAACATCAAGTCTTAAACTGTGATTTTGAATTGACCTTTTGTTTTCTCTTAAGTTGATAGTCATTGATGGGTGAATGATGGAGTTAAATTTGCTGTCATTGGGAAAGATTATATACATCTCTAAAAGATAAGTAATTCTTGAGCATTTGCTTTGGTGGGCACTAGTTGGCAATATATGTGGCATTTTAAATTAAAAATGGGAGGTAATCCTTTGTAGTAACATCTACAAACCTCTATATTTTTGCACCTAGAAATAATTTAAGTAGCTTCTTTACACTTTTATTTTGAGAAACTTTTTTTCTCTAAGTGCAGGCCTGTCAAACAGGTGGCACACAGGCCAGATGCATCACACGCAGGCCATGCCTAGCCCGGCCCTGCAAAGGCAAACAAGTCGTGATATGTCACAGTGCATCATGTGATGCAATCAAGTTTGACACCTGTGCTGTAAGGAATTGTGTGATGATATAAGCTAAGGTGCTTCTTCAATTAAATTCATTTATTGTATTCATTTCAAGTCATAACAAAATACCAGGGTTAAAGTAAAATAATGACTGATCATTATTAAAATATAACAGAAATCACTGAACTCAAGTCAAACTTATACAGCATTATCAATATAGCAATTAAATATCAATAAAAGATTAATCTTTTAAAAAATAAATTATTTTTTGCATCACTGGAGCAAAATATGCAGCCTCCATAAATAAAACCTCCTTGTTTAAATTTATTAAATATTCAGTTTTGTGTGCATCAGGCTAGAATAATTTTCCCATCAAGAGGAGCTGAGATGCTTGTTTAAGGCTATGCTGTATGAAATTGTAGAAAAGAGAACCTTATTTTCAATGGTTAAAAGCAGAGAGTTATCCACTCCTAGAGACAGATGGCACTAAAGTGATAACCTCAGCAGTGAAGCAAGGCAACAAGCACTTATGATGGGGAAGGATAGATGAAACTGCCTTGTAGAGAATCACATTATTAGTCCAATTAACCTAATGTTTCCCTCTCCTTGGAGGAGTAGCTTCTATAATCTCAGGCATATGTCTTCACCACCCCTTTTAACTTTTTATGAGAGATGCCAGTGATTAGCTTAGCAGAGAGGTTGGCTGTGACAGGTTTGCTAAATAATGCAGGGATTCAAAGAGATAATATCTGGATATCCTCAAATAGTTCTGCTGCATCGTAATTGTTTAAAGATGAAAATCACCTGGAATACATATTCTTTCAAAAGATTTGGCTTTCACACACCCTATTTTTTTAACCTTAAATCAGGGGCAGGCAGATTTTGGGCAACTAGAAGTTGTCTTTTCTTTTGTTTTCTCCTTTTCGTCATAGATACTACAGTGGGTGAGACAAGGCCACCTAATTTCATGTGGATATAGCTTTTTTGTTTTGTTTTATTTTGTTTTTAATCAAGAAAGATATGTGGAAGTACATGGAAGGATTTTAAAAACAATTTTGGCTACAACAAGCCAATGTAATGGCTTATAAACATGTTTCTCCCCCACCCCCCAAAATTAACATTTATATTAAATTGTAGTTCTGCTCTTTAGCAGCTGGTTGATGAATTCTGGAAACCTAATTGCTCACAGTTTGGGGATATTAAAATTGAATCTGGGGCACTGTAGTGGTTTATGGCCTGCAGCATACTCATTCTTGACTAAATTATTTGGGTTCAAATTACACAAAGGACTGTCTTTATCTAAACCAACCTGTCTGCACTATAAGATGAAGCACAGACTGCATTCTCACACGTCCTTCTTTCAGGGCTAATAAATTGTAAAACCTAACAGAAATGCCTTCAGAGCAGAACAGAGCTGGGAAATTTATCGTCAATCAACATTTCCTCCTGGAAAAGGCTATTCCAGGCCTCTGGAAGCTCTTGGAACCTAGCTGTTGATGTGGTTGACCATGAAACCTCTGAATTTCCTGGATATGCAGGGAGAGTCAGTTGTAGGGGAGAAAGGTTACATTCTAAGTGCTTCAATATGAGATGCCCTGCCAGCCAGCTTTCTTCCCTATCCCATGTAATATGTATCCACGTGAAACCATTGCAAGAGATAATCTTGCTCAAGTAAGCCATCATCAACATATTGATGACACTGAACTATTTATTTCTATCTTGGGACAAATGGGGGATGGTGTAGAAGCCCCTCTTTTTGAGGGTCTAGATGAGGAGAAACAGCCTCAGGAGGAATAGCTTTCAATAGAGAATCCTACTAATTCTAGACCAGTATTAATATTGATTCTACATGGGGGTTATCCTCCTGAAAGATGGAGCCTGCAATCTGAAGGTCTTCCTGAATTCAATGCCTTCCAGAAAACTGATGGAAGGGATGGCTAAAAACATTTTTGTCCATGATTGGTATGACAACAGTAACCTTACAGAATGAAATGAAATTAAAATGGTCAGACATGACCTTGTCACTTCTTGTTTGGACTACTGTAATTTATTTCATGTGGGGTTCCCCTTTAAAAATTACATGTCCCCGAAACTTAAGTTGGTGGGCTTGTACATATACTGGGCATTCTCATTACTAACACATAATAACACATATCATTTATATGGAGATTAATTTGCTACCTATGAGATTCTAAATGCAATCCAAAATGTTATTTTATTTATAAAGCTTTTAATGCTTAAGGCCCATCAGTGCCTTTTAAGAAGCATGATATGAAGCTACATATAGGTATGCATTTTCTGTGAGATTCACCTCCTGTGGAACAGCCTGCCAACTCACAGTTGGATTTACTTCAAAGTGCTTCTTGGTAGTTTATTCAGCTTAAATAATTTTTATTAGGACTACTTGTTCCTAATGCTAGTTATGCTTTTGCAGTTTCATATCTGGTAGAGATATGGAAAGAATCAATTGGCACTCCTGTACGAGTCGACTATGTTAATAGGAAGCTGAAAAAGATTAATGACATTGATATTAATTACAGTACTTAGGTAACCTTTGAAATAACATGTTTATTCTTGTAAATCCAGGGAGAATTTGAAAAAAAAACAACTATGAAATTAGCTTCCAAGTTGAAATCTTCCTGCTGTTGGAGATGCAGTTTAGTAATTGATGTGGGCTTGTTATTTTATAGCCATATTTGGGTCTGAAGTTCACATAATTATAACAATTATAGATTGATCACAGCAATTACTTGTAATCTGTTAAAACATTAAGAATTATGAGATTTATTAAGATGAAGTATAAGTGTTATGTATGGAACTTGGTAGGCAGGAATTTCAGTGTGTGGGATGCGGGGGCAACCACCCGCGAGCTGAATGCAGGTTCCTAGATGCAATCTGTAGGGCTTGTAACAAATGGGGGCACATCGAAAGGGTCTGCCGAAACAAAAAGAGCTATAGTCCTAAAAGACGCAGCAGCACGCCCCCCCCCAGACATGAAGAGAGACAAGCCAGGAATAGATGGAACCGAAGCAAAAGAACCAGTGACAGAGAGGAAACACACCAGACAGTAACCATCAGAAATGCCAGGACAGAAAATGGAAAAAGGTCTGGATAGAGGTGAACATCGAGGGGAAGCCCTGTGAGATGGAAGTCGACTCCGGGTCTTTTCTATCAATGGTATCCTGGAATACCATCCGGCGCCTGATACCGGACATTAAACAAAAAGAGCTACAAAATCAAAGACTGATTTTAAAAGACTACCAGGGAAATAGAATTCCAGTAGTGGGCCTTGGACATTTCCTCGTCAAATTTAAAAATCATGCCGAGATCTTGCCTCTGACCATCGTCAACCATGATCACCCCAGCCTGCTAGGGATCGAATGGTTCACGCCCCTGGGAATTGGGATGACCGGGATAAACTGTGTTGCTGCAGCCAACTGGGAGGAGAGCCTGCTACAGGAATTCCAAGATGTTTTTGATGGGACCCTAGGCAAGTACAAGGGGACCCCAATTTCATTTAGCCTAGACCTGAAAATAGCCCCCATACAGTTAAAAGCCAGATGCGTCCCTTTTGCCTTAAAACCAAAAATTGATGAACAATTTGAACAAATTAATAGCACAAGGGGTGTGAGAGCCAATCGACATGCCAGGTGGGAAACACCCATCGTGACTCCTGTAAAACCAGATGGGTCAGTGCGCATCTGCGGAAACTATAAGGCAACCCTAAACCATGAGCTCCAACAAAGCGCATACCTAGTACCGGTAGTGCAACACTTATTGCACTCCTTAAGGGGAGGAAAATTTTTTGCAAAGCTTGATCTCACACAGGCGTACCAACAGCTACCCGTTGACCCCACTACCACAGAGGCACAGACTATTGTGACACATAGAGGGGCATTCAAGTGTAACCGTCTCCAGTTCAGCATTAGCATTGTCCCAGATGTGTTCCAGAGCCTCATGGAGTGTCTGTTAAATGGAATCAAGGGAGTCATCCTTTATTTTGACGACGTTCTAGTGTCAGCAAAAAACTCCAACCAACTAGAGAGCAGATTAAAGGAAGTTTTAAGAAGATTTAGAGACACAGGCCTTAAGGTAAAGTAAGAGAAATGTAATCTAGTCAACAACTAGGTTGAGTTTCTGGGCTACTTAATAGATGAACAAGGAATACACCTCACTAAGAAAAAGATAAAGGCAATCAAAGATGCACCTAGACCTAGGAACAAATCTGACCTTCAAGCATTCCTAGGTCTCATAAATTTCTGCAGTGTGTTCCTGCCCCATAAAGCAACCATAGCAGAACCTTTACATCGGTTGTTAGACAAAAAAACTACCTGGAAATGGGGCCACCGGGAACAAGCAGCATTTCAGGGTATCAAAGACCTAATAACATCTAACACCATTTTAATCCAGTATAGCAATATCCTGCCTTTGACAGTCACCTGTGATGCATCGCCTTTTGGAATCGGCACCATCCTGAGCCACAAGCTACCAGACGGCAGAGAGGCACTGGTAGCTTTATATTCAAAAACATTTTCCAAGTCAGAACGCAATTACAGCCAACTCGACCGAGAAGCCCTCGCAATCATTGCCGGAATCAAAAGATTCCATGAGTACCTTTACGGCAGAACTTTTTAGTTCATCACTGATCACAAACCCCTGTTAGGAATCCTAGCAGGAAACAAGCCAACCCCGAACATTCTGTCACCTAGAATGATGAGGTGGTCTGAATTCCTCGCTGCCTACATCTACATGCTGATTCACCGCCCAGGAAGGACCATCACCCATGCCGATGCCCTAAGCCATTCCCTGCTTCCCATCACAGAAGAGGACCCAGCTCCCACCGTCTCCACACTCCAACTCGAGATCTGCCCGAACCTGCCACGAACCGCAGTGGAGGTCGCAAGAGCCACCGCGAAAGACCCATTGACAGCTCGCATCCTGAACTGGGTAGGTAAAGGCTGGCTGTAAGAGAATAAAACTGAGACTTTTAAACCATTTCGCACCCGACAGACTGAACTGTCTATCGAGAAGGGCTGTATTTTGTAGGGTGACAGGGTGGTGATTCCAAACAGACTCTAGGAAGATGTTTTGTGCATGTTACACGAGGGGCACCTGGGCATAATCAAAATGAAAGCCCTGGCCAGGAGTTACGTCTGGTGGCCAGGGCTGGATAAGGACATTGAACGTTGGGTGGCAACGTGCCATGACTGTCAACAATCGATGCCTCAGGCACCAGTCAGGGAATGAGAAACTCCCCGGGGTCCATGGTCTAGATTACATATTGATTTTGCTGGTCTGACAAAAGGCAACACTTTTTTAATAGTTGTGGATGCCTACTCGAACTGGTTAGAAGTCATCCTCATGGCTTCCACAACCACTGAGGCAATAATGAAACAGCTGGACAAACTTTTCACTACGCATGGACTGCCTGATATACTGGTGTTGGACAATGGGCCCCAGTTTACTGTGTTAGCATTCGAGCAGTATTTAGCTGCCCAAGGTATCTGACATGCTTTAACAGCGCTGGCCTATCCGGCTGCAAACGGCAGGGCTGAACGCATGGTTCAGTACACTAAGGAGGGCCTGTAGAGAATGGACAAGGGGGACATGCAAGAAAAACTAAACCAGTTACTAACCCTACAGCATATTACCCCTAGCAGCACAACCAACAAAAGCCCAGCAGAACTCCTAATGGGTAGGAAATTGCATTCCAACCTCGACAGACTGTACCTGTCAGGCGGTGCTCCATTCAAAATCCAAGAAAGAAATACTTAGACTCTTTAATTTAGAGAAAAGTTATCTTTTACTGAAAGTGAAGTGGTAGCAACCAAAGAATTCTCAATCTGAGAAATTAGGCACGTAAATCACATATATAAAGTGATGGAAGTGTTCCCACCCCCAATAGTTCAGATGAAACTTCCAATTAGAAATTGTGAATATGATCATGTGGGCATCTTCAGGTGATGATGAGGCCTCTGTCTGTTGACCTTGGCATACTTTGATAATGGGTTGCAGTTGTGCAGAGAAAAGAAAGCTAAGCGAAAAATAGAAACCTAACTCTGATGTATGCTTCCCCCCCCCCCTTCATTTACACAACAGAAAAATGTAACACCTCCAGCTCACTTCCCAGACTCATCCCACTCTCCCCTCCTCCCGTTTCTTATGACAGCTGAAAGATGCAAAGTGATAGTAGAAGATCTTGAAGGCCCTCCTAGAAAAAGGAAAACCGTCAGTCCTAGAAGAGAGAGAGGAGAAAATATAAAGACAATAATTAATCATTAGACAATTACAAAGTAATACACTCCTAAGGCTTATCAGGATACTTGGAACGAAAATGCTTTGATCAACTTAGGGGCTTTAACATCGGTTTCATTAACCCATTTGGCTTGTGAAGAAGGGAAATGTTTCCAGGCTACAAGATACTGGAGCCGACCCCTCCATTTGCGAGAGTACAGAATTTCTTTAACTTCAAAATGTTGTTCACCTTCAATCGATATTGGTATGGGAGGGTCAGCCTGGATGGGTCTTAAATCAGAAGTATGTTCAGGTTTTAACAAACTAACATGGAAAACCGGGTGAATTCGTCGAAGGGTTTTCGGTAAGTTCAGCTGGACTGTTACAGGATTTATAATCCGTTCAATCGTGAAAGGACCAACATATTTAGGGACAAGCTTCTTTGACTTTTGAGTGGTTTACAGGTATCTGGTGGACAGGAAAACTTTGTCACCTACTTTATATAATTTCTGTGGAGATCTTTTCTTGTCTGCAAATTTCTTATGAGCTTGATGGGCCTCATCTACTGCTTTACGTGTTACTGGCCAGTTAAGTTGGAGTTGAGTTATCCATTCATCCAATGAATGGATGTTAGGCCTTTCACGAGGAAGTTCAGGTACAAAATCTTGTCCCAAAGTCACTTTAAATGGAGTGAATCCAGTACTACTATTTACAGGGTTGTTATATGCCACTTCAGCAAATGGTAGTAAGTCGGACCAGTGATCTTGTTGATAATTTATATAACATCTAAGATACAGTTTTAACACTGCATTCGTCCTCTCACGGGCCCCATTGGTTTGGGGGTGGTGGGCGGAGCTTAAGCCCTGGGCGGAGCCTATTAACTTCAGGAACTCTTTCCAAAAATGTGAGGTAAATTGGACCCCTCTATCAGAGATTATGCATTCTGGAACGTGATGTAACCTATAGATATGTGAAATAAACAGTTTAGCCAACATCTGAGCAGATGGAATTTTGGAACAAGGTATGCAATGTACCTGTTTGGAAAATAAATCGGTTACCACCCAAATAACCATGTTTCCACTGCTTTCGGGTAATTCTACCATAAAGTCCATAGAGATTTCCTTCCAGGGGGCTGTTGGTCTAGCTACATTTTGTAACAACCCTGCCGGCTTCCCAGGAGGTCTCTTTGGCAAAGCACAAATTGGACAGCTAGCTACATAAGCTTCAATGTCCTTCTTTAAAGTAGGCCACCAGAATTGCCGCTTAACCAGGTGTAAGGTTTTCACAAATCCAAAATGACCAGCTGCTTTAGAATCATGAGCTTGTTGCAGTATTTGGCCCCTCAGCACTTGTGGCACATACAACTTGGTCCCCACCCAAGCCAAACCATCTCTAACTGTATAGTCTTTCGAAAGAGCCAAGAGCCAATCATCAAGTTTTAAAGCTTCTTTTAGTTGTTCGGTTTGGTCATTCGATAAATCCACTTCTTGTTTCTTCTTCTGGGCTCTAGTGATCATTGGGGCGGCTAGATGTTTGGTCAAAACAATTGGACTTATCACCTCCTGGTGAATACTATTATGTTGGGGTAGTCTAGAGAGAGCATCCGCCATGAAGTTCTTCTACCCTGGAATGTACTTCAGTGAGAAATTGAACCGCTTGAAATACTGGGCCCAGCGAACTTGTTTAGGGGACAGCTTCTGAGGCATTTTTAAGGTTTCCAAATTTTTATGATCAGTCCATACCTCAAATGGATATTTTGCTCCTTCCAGGAAATGTCTCCAGGTCAGTAAGGCCCAATGAACTGCAAAAGCTTCTTTTTCCCAGATGGTCCACCTTCTCTCAGTTTCACACAATTTACGGGAGGTATACGCACAAGGCTGTAAGGTCCCTTTCTCATTGATTTGAAGTAACACCACTCCAACGGCCACATCACTCACATTGGCTTGGATCATGAAAGGAGCCTCCATATCCAGGTGCTTTAGTACTGGTTCTGCAGCAAACAGTTGTTTTATCTTTTCAAAAGCTGCTTGGCACTCCATGGACCACTCCAATGGCTTACTCGGCCTTGGCTTCATCTCCCCTTTTGTTTTTAAGAGATTTGTGATGGGCATTGCTATCTGAGCAAAAGTCGGAATAAATTGCCGGTAAAAATCAAAGAAGCTTTGAAGTTGTTTTCTGGTACATGGTGGAGCCCATTCCAAAATGGCATGCACTTTCTCTGGATCCATTTCTATGCCCTCAGATGAAATGTGATATCCCAAATAGTCAATTTTCTCTTGATGGAATTCACACTTGGATAGTTTAGCATACAACTTAGCGGCACACAGTTTCTGTAGAACCGACCGCACCAGTTTCACATGTTCATTCAAAGTTTCCGTGTAGATAAGGATGTCATCAAGATAAACCAGAACTCCCCTGTATAAATATTCATGTAACACCTGATTGATCTTCTGCATGAATACAGCTGGGACCCCTTGTAAACCAAAAGGAAGAACGTTGAATTGGAAGCAACCCATCAGGCAGTTAAAAGCAGTCTTCCACTCATCCCCTTCCTTAATTCGAATTCGGTAGTATGCTTCTCTCAAATCCAACTTCATGAAAATCTTCCCCTAGGCAACATGTTCTTCATCAAAGGTAGGAGGTACACATTTTCCACGGAAACGGCTTTTAAATTTCCATAATGCACCACCAAGCATTTGGAGCCATCTTTCTTTTCACGGAACAACACTGGGGCCGCTACCCGGGGCCTAGCAGGTTGGATGAAACCATGTTCCAGATTTTTATCTATAAACAGTCTTAGCTCATCTTATTCCCGTGGTGTCATTGAGTACAACTTCGGTTTTGGGAGCTTCGCCCCAGGCAAAATTTCAATAGCACTGTTTCAATAGCACAGTCTGTTGACCGGTGAGGCGGGAGCTCATCCGAGGCCTTCTCACTGAACACTTCCTTTAAATTCCAATACTCTTTTGGAATTTTCTCCTCCCCTTTCATGGGTTCAGTACCTGTGGAATCTATTTCAATCGGAATCTGAAGCTTTGGCTGAGATCGCCCCTCTTTTTACCCCACTTACACCTGGGATAAACCCCCCGACTCCTCCAGCAAAAATCGTGCATTTGTAATAGGCGACCTATTCTATGCGAAGAACCTTACCGGGGACCCGTTATGGCTTCCAGCCATGATCACCCAGATCACAGGTTATGTGATCTCAACTACTCCTAGATTACAGAAGAGAATGGAAGCGGCACATCAACCAGCTTTGTTCTCGCACCCTCGAACGCAAAAACACACCAGCACCAAAAATAAATATTGACCAAAAAATGACCAAGGGGGGGGGGGGGAGAAATACAAAATAATAAAAAAGGGAGAGACAAACCTCCCATAACAAGACAACAAACACTACTCAAAAAAAAAAATAATCAAGAGCACTCATTATGAAAAAAATAATCAAGAGCACTCATGGTTAGATGAACCCCAAATGAGAAGTCCGGGAGCAGGAGAGTGAAGCAAGGCCTTCCTGGAAGGAGGCAGCCACACCAGCTTGGCCACCCTGGACAAACCAGGAGGGAGCAGCGGAGCCATCTCAACTGACCTGAGAGACTCAGGTGGGAGCAGCAAGGCTGACACACCCTTCCAGGAGGTTCCATGGAGAAGGAACAGAGAGACAGCGATCCCATCTGAACCGCTCAAAGATCACACCGAGACTGAGCTGCACAGGTCAACCAGGACTCAAAAAAGCCCCACCTACCTGCGTGACTATGTGATGCACATTGGACTGAACCAAAGTGGGAAGGGTGTTATGTATGGAACTTGGTAGGCTCCAAGTTCCCTATTGTGATTGGCTGAAAAGGCCGTTCTCGAATTGGCCATTAGAGAACCAATCCGATTAGCCCACCAGATGGCGGGAACACTTAAAGTGGTGTCATTGGCGACAAGCTGCAAGCAAGCCGCTATATAAAGGGCTGCTGCGGCTTGGGCTGTTGTTCCATTACCATTGCTTACTGAATTGAAGAAAGAGTTTCTTGTTGGAACCCGGTCTCGCGCAACTTATTTCTGGATGGAACAATAAGTATTCTATATTTATTATAGAATACTATTAATACTGACAGCAGTGATTTACTGATATGTATTGTTGGTCAATATTTAGATTAGTCACCATCTAACAAAGAATCAAAGAAGAGACTAAACCAGTTTGATAAAATTTTCACAATAGTTTTGTTTATAAATATAAATTTCAATTTATGATCTAAACCTTTAATTTCCATCAGTTTTAATATTTTATCATACAGTTAACTCAGTTAAATCTTGTATGTAACCAGTATACAAGAAACACTTCAAATAAATGTATCAACAACAGGATATATTTCATACTTAGGATATATTTCCATAGCTAATCCAGAGATCCACAACAAGGAGTAGATTTTGGAAGGTCCTAACAAGAAGAAAGATGTGCAGGCTACATGCTAATTGGCTGTGTGTTAGTTATAAGTATGCTACGATTGAAGCCATAGAAATAAGAGCTCGTTGCTAGATAACTGAATTAGGAAGGGCCTCATATCAGTGGGAATAGCTGACAGGTGTCAGCATAGCAGCTGTATACCTATTTGTATTAGTGTTTAGGATGTGGCTGTGAGTGAGAAGGAGGATGTCAAAAAGGCAGTTGGGGTAGTGTGATGACAAGCATGTACAATGGAATAAGGCTTCAGTTTCCTTGATATGACTGCCATCTTGTCCTCTTTGACTTTTCTTGTAGTGCTGTTATTTTGCTGAAAGTTGGTTAGTGGGAAAAGAGAAGACAGTGACATATCAAAAAATAAGATTAAAAGAGACCTGGTGACAAAGTGGTTAGAATACAGTATTGCAGGCAAACTCTGCCCATAGTCTGGAGTTCATTCTCATGGAGCTCAAGATTGACACAACCTTCCATTCTTCTGACATTTGTAAAATGAGGACCCAGATTATTGGAGGCAATGTGCTAATATTGTTAAGTGCCCAGAGAGTATTGCAAAACACTATGGAGTAGAATGTAAGTCTAAGTGCTGTTGCTATTTCTAAATAGATCCCCCTTTTTTGACAAAAAAACCTTTTGTTTACATTACATAGATTTGTGTGGATTCAGTTTGTGAGTATGTGGGTTTGCATGCTAATAATCTTGTAACTCTATTTTTCCCTTCAGTGACTCATACATAATAATGATTTTTGCATTTTTCACTGGAATTATAAAAGAAACAATTAGCATTAGCTATGAACCAGCAAGAGGTTTGTTGTTGTTTTCTTTTTTGCTTTGTGAGGGTTCATTCATTCATGGGGAATGTTTTTTTTTAAAAAAAAAACATTGTTGCTTGCCAAGTATTTACAGAGTGGAGCATAAAGTTCAAAGGTTTAATAATTTTGTGTTAATAGTCATATAATTCATTATCAAAAGAAAAATGTCAAAAGTTCTTTATAAAACACCAGTGGACATTTAAGCAATGCTTTTAATAGTAGTAACACATATATTTTGGGGGTCATCTTGGTTTGATTGAGAGCTGCAGATATTTCATGTAATGCTTTCTGTTATTACATTATATAACTCAAATAAGAGACATGACTATTACATTTAATTTCTTTATTAGAAATAGTTTTCTAATCTCTAAATGAATGTTCTTCCAAGCATTTATTCTTTAATTTTGTTCAGTTGAGCTGGGGCAATGCTCTCAGTGGAACCTGGATGGCTTAATTGCCATCATTATCAAATACAGTTCCGCAACTAATAATTTTAGATCACCAGCTGATTGCTCAGGGAGGTCAGCAAAATGCTTTCACTCATATATTACTTTATAAAATGCTTTATTTGGCAATAAATATGCATGCACATATGCATACACATAAACACGCACACACATATGCATACATATGTACATACATACATACATATACACATAATCATCTGCTACATGATTCTTTATCTCCTCAGAAAAATAAATTTTAATTATAGCATTTGTTGTTTAGTCTATATAGTATTCCCAAAACAATCAGTTTCATGGGAAAATAGCACTGATTTATACCCTGTATAACAACATATCAGATTTATACTGATTTTTCTATATTAAATATTAAACTCCTACTATTGATGAATAGTTTAGGTCTCAATTATTTCTCAGATAAATGAGGTGATTGACAGCTGTACCATGTTCTCCCTTAACTATGAATGGTGGAAGGGATGAAAAGACAGACATAGTTGTATGAAAAACAGAGGTAGTGGTGCCAATTTGTGGGATGCTGCCTTAATAGTGTATTTCATGGATCAAAAAGAGAAAAGAAAGTGTGGAAAAAAGAAAGTGGGCAAGTTAGAGGAAACCGGATGTCACCTAAATTAAAGATGTTAATTAAAGAAATTAAAGGTTTTAATTTCTATAGTCATATTGGTGAATTCTTTAACAAAATAAAACCACGAAGGGAGGGTACACCTCAGGTATATAAGCTGCATTGGCATCCACGTAAAATGCAAGTACTGTCTGTCATTTATAAAGCCTTTCATGCACAGGTTATTTGTGGGGCCAGTTGTTTCTACCCATCCTACTAGATCAGGGGTGTCAATCTCATGTTGTCATGGTGTCATCATGTGACATATTGGGACTTTTTTCTCCTTTGTTAAACTGGGTGCGGGCATAGCCACTGCATGATACATCTGGTCTGTGAGCCACGAGTTTGACAGCTCTGCATTAGCTCCAGCAGGAGAAGCATGCTGTTGGTCCTATCAGTTAAGGGATAGCCTTAACTGATAGGACCTAGGAACTGTGCCAGCCACTTTTGTTGCTTTGCCTTCCCTTTTCTTTTCCCCAATATTTCCAGTGCTCTTTGGAAAGCTCTTAAAACATGGATGCATTCCTGGTCTTGGTGATTACAGTGTCAGAGTTCAAGTGTTATCACTGTATTTTTCTGCCTATTGACTCCTGCACTGCAGAAAAGAGACAGAACAGGTAGGCAATGACAAAGACAGAAGAGGTGGGGTTCAGCAATGTAAAAGGACCCCACTGCTGCAGCCCAGCTAATATTCACCAAACGACCAGCACCAATGCACATACATTTCCACCCAGGTTTTTTTTTTTTTTTTGGGGGGGGGGGGGAGTGTGTCTTATGGAGTGAAAAATACAACAGTTGTAATACCAGTTTGGCTCCTTGGCTGTTTAAGTTTTATATCACAGGTAGTCCTTGACTTATGGCAATTGAGCCCCAAATTTCTGTTGCTAAGCAAGGCAGTTGTTAACTGGTTTTACCCCATTTTACAACCTTTTTTGCCACAGTAGTTAAACGAATCACTGCGGTTGCTAAGTGAATCATGCAATCCTTAAGTGAATCTGGCTCTCCCCCACCCATTGACTTTGCTTGTCAAAAGTCAGCTGGGAAGGTGGCAATTTGTATCACATGACCCCAGGACAGCACAACTGTCATAAATACATGCCAGTTTCCAGCACCCAAATTTTGATCACATGGTCATGGGGATGCTGTAATACTTGTAAGTGTGAAATAAGTCTTTTTTTCAGTACCTTTGTAACTTGACACTAAATGACTTGTTGTAAGACATAATAAAATATGCTATTACATTATTTTCAAATGCTGTAAACTGTTTCGTCGCTATTGTAAGATGAATTGTGTTCCATGGTGTTCTGTATCAATAATAGTAGACTCCAAATACTTCATTCCGATTGGTTAACAAAACCTAAAAGGGGATTGGTTCAATAGGAACCAATCCACGAAGCCGCCCAAGGGCGGTAAAACCAAATGCTTGTCATTGGCTACAAGCCGACAGACAGAAACATATAAAAGGGCTGTCGCGGCTTGAGCCAATGTTCCATTTTGCAACTATACTTGAAATAAAGACTTGTTGTTGGAACCTGGTCTACCTCACATTTTTCCAGACAGAACACTGGCGACGAGGATGGGATCGTCCTAAACGCGAGATGGAGCACGTGGTGACAGACAAGCCAGACAAAGAGAAATGGCCGGAAACAATGCGCCACCCGCACCCTTCAACCCCAATGAAGAAGATTGGGAATCTTACGTAGACCGTTTCCAGATGTACCTAGAGAGCAATGAGATGGAGGAAATCTCAGACCAACGAAAAAGAGCCATCTTCTTGACACACTGTGGGCCCGCAATTTTTAAAATGGCCAAGGCTTTGGCAAAGCCCCGAGATGTCAAACAACTGACGTGGACCGAGCTCCAAAGAACATTAAAGGCCCACTATGCACCAGTGGTGTCAAACTTGATAAAGCGGCACGGGTTTTATTGGAGAGACCAGAAAGAAGGCGAAACCATCGCTGATTTTGTAGCCACACTACGCCAAATAGGGGGAGCGTGCGAGTTTCTTAACTTAGATGAAGCGATGCGGGATAGAGTGATATTGGGGTTAAGAGACTCAACCATACAGAGCAAGCTACTGAACAAACCCAACATATCAGTAGCCAAAGCTATTGCAGAAGCCTCGGCTGCTGAAGCCGCCAAAAAATCGGCAGATAAGATGAAACAAATGAATGCAAGCAACGATGAAAAAAGCCCGGCCAGAGGAAAAAAACAACCTCCCACAACCACTCATTATGAAGAACTCGAAGAGACATCAGAATCCGGGGAGGAAGACGACGAAATCCACCGCCTATACGCTAACAAGAAAGGGCGCGAAAATAGAAATCGGCGGGAATGTGCTGGCTGCAGGGGAAACCATCCCCGAGCCGATTGCAGATTCCTCAATGCCATTTGCAGAGCATGCAAGAAAAGGGGGCATATCGAGAAAGTCTGCAGAAACAAAAAGAATTACAGCCCAAAGAGACAAAACGACTCCCCAGCAAAACCTGAGCCAAGAC
Source organism: Laticauda colubrina (assembly GCA_015471245.1). Taxonomy (NCBI): domain Eukaryota; kingdom Metazoa; phylum Chordata; class Lepidosauria; order Squamata; family Elapidae; genus Laticauda; species Laticauda colubrina. The sequence continues at coordinate 24,859,716 of BLBF01000003.1, read as the reverse complement.
TCTCCGAGAGAAAGTGGCAGCGAAACAGGCAAGCCACTAACCGGGAGAAAGCATACCAAACTTTCACTATCAGAAGTGCTCAGACGGAAAGCAGGAAGAAAGTAAAAATAGTTGTAAAAATCAAAGACAGCCCCTGCGAGATGGAAATTGATTCTGGATCATTCCTATCCATGGTGTCGTGGGACACCCTCAAAAAACTAATTCCTGACATCAAAATTAAGGAACTCCAGAGACAAAAACTAACCCTCAAAGATTATCAGGGAAACCGAATTTCTGTAATCGGCCTGGGACATTTTCGAATCACCTACAGGCAACATGTCGCAGTACTACCATTAACAATAGTCGACCGAGATCGAGCAAGCCTCCTGGGTATCGAATGGTTCACACCATTGGGCATCGGGATGACCGGAGTAGACCGGGTGGCTGCAACTGACTGGGAAGAAGACCTGATCCGAGAATTCCAGGACGTCTTCGACGGCTCCCTAGGAAGGTATCAGGGAACCCCCATTTCTTTTAGTCTAGACCCACAGATAACCCCTAAAAGACTAAAGGCCAGACGGGTTCCTTTTGCTTTAAAAAAAGAAATAGAGGAACAACTAAATAAATTGATAGATCAAGGGGTTTTAGAACCGGTCGACCACACTCAATGGGAAACACCAATTGTGACACCAATTAAGCCAGACGGGTCGGTTTGAATCTGTGGCGAATACAAGGCTACCATGAACCATGTGTTGCAACAGAGCGCGTACCCGATGCCAGTTGTGCAACACCTACTGCACTCTCTTGGGGGAGGAAAGGTTTTTGCCAAACTAGACCTGGCACAGGCATACCAACAGCTCCCAGTAGACCCCTTAACGGCGGAAGCACAAACAATAGTGACTCACAAAGGGGCATTCAAATGTAACAGATTCCAATTTGGAGTAAGCGTAGCCCCAGGCGTTTTCCAGAGCCTCATGGAACGCCTGTTAAATGGCATAAGAGGGGTCGTGCCATACTTTGACGACGTCCTAATTTCAGCCAAAGATGCAACACAACTAAAGAAAAGACTCAAAAAGGTCCTAAATAAATTAAGAGAATCTGGCCTGAAAGTAAAGAAAGAAAAGTGTTGCCTAATGACTGATCGCGTCGAGTTTTTAGGATATTTAATTGATGGAGAGGGCATACACCCCACCGAAAAAAAAGTAAGAGCTATAAAAGATGCACCAGAACCAAAGAATAAAACTGAGCTGCAGGCATTTTTGGGACTGATAAACTTTTATAATGTGTTTCTACCCCAAAAAGCCACAATAGTGGAACCATTGCATCGATTACTGGACAAGAAAACAATTTGGACATGGGGGCTTAGAGAAAAAAAAGCTTTCCAAGGAATAAAAGACTTATTAACATCAAACACCGTTCTTGTCCAGTTTAGCAATACACTGCCATTGACGGTGACCTGCGACGTCTCGCCATTCGGAGTCGGTGCCATCCTGAGCCACCAATTGCCTGATGGGAGAGAGGCACCCGTCGCATACTATTCAAAGACCCTGTCCAAAGCCGAGCGTAATTACAGCCAGTTGGACAGAGAAGCTCTAGCAATTGTCGCCGGAGTGAAACGCTTCCACGAGTACCTATATGGAAGAACTTTTCAAATCATAACAGATCACAAACCGCTACTAGGAATTTTGGCGGGAAACAAACCTACACCGAATATTCTGTCGAATATTACGAATGACTAGATGGTCAGAGTTCCTGGCAGCCTATTCCTATACTCTGACACATCGCCCAGGGAAACAAATTTCCCATGCAGACGCTTTGAGCAGAGCACCATTGCCATCAACAGAGGAAGACCCGGCACCAACGATCACAGCATTACAAATAGAGACTTGCCCCAATCTACCCATATCTGCGAATGATGTCGCCAGAGCCACCGCAAAAGACCCATTGACTGCCCGCATATTTAACTGGGTAGTAAAGGCTGGCCGGAAAACCAAAAAACTGAGAACTTTAAACCTTTCCGGACCAGACAAGCTGAACTCTCAATCCAAAAAGGTTGCTTATTGTGGGGTGATTGGGTAATTATTCCTAACAAATTACAAACCAAGGTACTGGGTATGCTTCATGAAGGCCGCCCAGGAATAGTTAAAATGAAAAGCCTTGCTAGAAGCTACATTTGGTGGCTGGGTATAGATAGGGACATCAAATACTGGGTAAACTCGTGCAATAAATGCCAAAGAATCAGGCCGTCCCCGCCAAAAGCACCCATAAGAGACTGGGAAACCCCAAGAGGCCCCTGGTCACGAATCCACATCGATTTTGCGGGTCCTACCAAGGGGCATACGTTTCTGATTGTCGTGGATGCATACTCTAATTGGCTGGAGGTAAAAATTATGCCATCTACAACAACAGAAACCATTATAAAACAACTTGACAAACTCTTTGCAACCCATGGCCTACCGGACGTCCTAGTGTCCGATAACGGGCCACAATTAACCAGTCTCCAATTCAAGCAATACCTATACTCCCTAGGTATAAGACATGCCCTAACCTCGCCGGCCCACCCGGCTGCAAATGGTAGGGCAGAGAGAATGGTCAGGTTTACCAAGGAGGGTTTAGAAAAAATAGACACTGGGGATGTCCAAAATAAAATAAATCGATTACTCACCCTCCAACATATCATACCCAGTACTACAACCAACAAAACCCCAGCAGAATTACTGATGGGAAGGAAACTAAGGTAGCATCTAGACAGATAGCACCCAAATTTCACACCAGAAAACCCCCCCGACTCCTCCACTTGATGCAGGACCTTTGCAATAGGCGACTTAGTTTATGCTAAAAATTTTACCGGGGACCCATTATGGCTACCCGGACAAATTACACAAATAACAGGCCCCAAATCCTACCGACTAACGGTAGACGATGGCAGGGAATGGAAGCGGCACATAGACCAGCTTCGCTCCCGAAACATAGAACGAAATGCAAACACACAACCACACATAGAAAAACCCGACGAAATTCAAACCAAAGAGGGGGGGGGGAAATGCGAGAAATCAATAAAGAACCATTTAAATTAAACTCCGAAAACAATAACAATCAAAAAGAGCAAATAAAAGACTCACTGTTTGAAGAAAGTTGCGAGAAGAGTCCATTCGAAGGGGCCAGCCAAGCCAGCTCGACCTGCCCGGAGGAAACGGGAGGGAGCGGCAAAACCGCCGGCCTAAGAAACTCAGGCAGCAGTAAAATGGCTGACACACCCTTCCAGATGGTTCCATGGAGAAAGACTGGAGAAACAGCAACCCCATCCGAACTGGTCGAAGTCTCCGACAGAAATGAACCGCGCAAGTCCAGTCGAATCAAAAGAAGCCCCACCTACCTGCGCGACTGCGTCACTACGTAGGACTGAACTAAGAGGGGAGGGGTGTTCTGTATAAATAATAGTAGACTCCAAATACTTCATTCCGATTGGTTAACAAAACCTAAAAGGGGATTGGTTCAATAGGAACCAATCCACAAAGCCGCCCAAGGGCAGCAAAACCAAATGCTTGTCATTGGCTACAAGCCGGCAGACAGAAACATATAAAAGGGCTGTCGTGGTGTGAGCCAATGTTCCGTTTTGCAACTATACTTGAAATAAAGACTTGTTGTTGGAACCCGGTCTACCTCGCGTTTTTCCGGACGGAACACATCTGATAATGCTCCAATCAGATCTATAGAATTTTATTTTTAAAAAACCAAAAGCCTGTTTCAAGTTCAGAAACCTGTTTTTATCAGACTAATCCTGCTTTTCTTATTCTTACCTTCTCCCAGTATTTTTATAACAAGATACATTTTATGGACCCAGTTCCAAAATGCTATCATAGATTATAAACACCAGATTTGAAACCTTAAAGAATTCTTATAAGTAAAGACCATTTCCAAACAATATAGAACACCAGTCAGTGTACAAATGGCATCTGGTGAGGACATGTAATGAAACATTTGTATTGGTGTATATTTTGAAACAGAGTAAATGAACATGCCTTTCCCTCCATCAGCACAATCTGCTATGAAGCTGCTATTTCAATTCGTTTTGTCATTCCAGTTTCATAATAAATGATAGATTGTGTTACATACTATGACCAGTGATTCAGAGTTTCACAAAGTAGACTCAGAAATCAATAATTTAATTTCATGAAGATAGAAATCTGTACTGAATTTTATTTAGAAAAAAGCATAAAAAAATGAAAAGAAAATTATGTTAAACTTCATGAGTTCCCTAGTTTAATTGTAGATGAAGAAGCTAATTATAAACACATAAATTTCCACACATACACATGAACCTTAACAACATAAGAATGATGTAGGATCATACTACACAATTTTCTTTCAACAACTGTTTTTGTGAACCATATTACCTCTAATTCATAAAAATCATCTCCTAGAATCTCAACCGTCACAAATGTATCTTTAAAAAAAAAAAACAGTTTTAATTTGCTTTTTTCATCAAGATATTTTCATAAGGTCAGGCAGCCATTCAAGTTATTAGATCTTGTGACATCTTTCATATTTTAAATATTAAATAATTTAACTTTAGCTATATATATTTGTTTCTTTTGGAGGAAGATAGATAGATAGATAGTAGATAGATAGATAGATAGATATTTAATAACAAATTTATTCTGTGACATTTTTCAATTTCATCTGTATGATTTTTTTTTGAAGATTGAATTAAACCAAGACCATACAGAATCATATTATCTAGTTTTGTTTTTGTTTCCAAGCAAAGCTGTTTCAAAGACTGATACAAAGACTGATTTAATTAAACTAACAGTTGGACTCTGGTACCTAAAATCCTTCCAGCAACATATACCAGTGGTGGGTTGTTGTTAGCTTAAGATAACCAATGTTTTTTTAATTTGAGAAATGTCAAATATGGGGGATATAATTTAACAAGACATAGTTGGCTTTAAAGTGGTTTCTTAGAACTACCTACCCATAATATCAATACATCAAATTCCTTCAAAGTATTTACATCCCCAACATAGAAATGCCAACCTTTCTAAAACATAGCTTGGGATCCAATAAAGAATACATTTTGCAGAACAATATTTTGATGAAGTAATAATATTTTTAGGTTGGAGAAGGCGGAGCTTCGTCTCGGTGTTACAGCTGCAATCTCGGGGCTCTGAGATCGCAGCTGATATTTTCGCCCCTGGTCAGTCCTAACGGACCTAAACCGTCCCGTAGAGATGGGGATTGTGAAGGGCACAGTCCCAGGATCCCAGAGATATCGCAAAATCTCTGGTTTGATCTGGGAGAAGCCCTTTTGCTGGCGGCGGAAAGGCAGCCTCCAAAGCTGCTGAAGTCAGGACAGCTCCGAAAAGAAAGTGGCTGGAGCAAGGGTGTGTCGGCTGGGTGAGAAACTTCCTTTCTGTTGTAAATTGACTGAGACTTGAAAGGACATCCTGAACAAAGAAGAAATCTGTGACTTTATTTTTCTTTGACTGGAATCTGGTTAAGTGGCGTTTTTTAAGTGATGTCAAATTGAGGCTTGGACTCTTTCCTTATTTTTTTTTTTTTTGAGGACTTTAATGTGACTCTGTAGGTAACCGGATTGAATTTTCTCTTATATATATTTTTATGCTTCTTTTGATTTTTTTTAATTTCTTTTAGGATAGAGGCTCCCTTTTGTTATCCTTTTTTTTTCTTCTTGTTTGAGTTTTTATAAATATTTTTTCTTTTGGCTGGGGGGGGAAAGAGTATTAAGAGATGTTGCAACACTGCCAACTAGAGGCTTGAAAATATTTTATTTGAATTGGAGAGAAAAATGTATAAACACTCCTTTCAAGGACATTTCAATGTGATAAGATAGAGGGAGAACACAGTAAAATATTATTACAGGTGCTTTCCTGGACTCTTATCAACATTTGAGGCTTGGCTTTGAAGCTGCTGGAGAAGACAGTCATAATAAGAGCCTTGGATAAAGAAATAAAGCGCAGTGTGCAGTGCATATATAGATATATATATACTTATGAAATTCCTACTCGCCAGCCATTTTGTAAATTTTAATTTTAGTATTTTTGCTTTTTATTTTAAAGGGAAAGCCTCAGAGCTCTTTCTTTCTTTTTTTTTTCCTGCTTTTTTGCTTCTTCCATCTGGATCACCTTGTTTTTCTTTTTTGATTATTTTTTTTTCCTTCTATTTTTTCTTTTTTATGGTGGATTATTTCAATTGGACTAGGGTCTAGAAGAACCTGAAGACCTTTCTTTTTCCTTTTTTCCTTTTTCTTCTTTGGTTTTGGGCTTTTTACTATTGGATTTTTTTTTTGGGACTATAATTGGCTACGCTATCAGCTGGATTGAAAGCCAAAGAGAATTTGAAGCTTTGGAAGCATTAAAATGAGCAGGAAACCAAAACTACTTGGCATTTCTGCTTCTACCTCTGCTTCCCCACCATCTGAAGGACAACATTTAATTCAGACAATGTTGAAGCAAGATAAAGAACAAGAAAAAGTAAATTTACAGATGATTATGCAAGGAATCCAAGATATTAAGATAAAAATGGATACTATTGAGCAAAGAATAGAGAAGTCTGATGAAAATATTAAACAAATGATGGGGAAGTATGAGGAGAGATTCCAAAAAATTGAGGAAGAAGGAAAACAAAGAGAGGAGAAGATTGGAAATATTGACACTAGATTAACAGTGGTAGAACAAGAAAAAAATGGGATGTTGAGGTGGGAGATGGAAAGGTCAGAATTTTACCTTAGATTCCAAAATATAGAAGAGGAAAAAGGAGAAAATTTGGCTGCGATAATGATAGAAATGTTGGCAGGTGTTCTGGAAATTACAGAGGAAAAGATGATGGATGGAGTAGATGAGATATATCGAGTCTATACAAGATATGCGATGAGAAATAAACTACCAAAGGAAGTCCATATTAGATTTACCAAAAAATCTATTAAAACGCAAATATTACAAGTGGTAAGAGAGAAAACATTGAAATATAAAGGCAAAGAGATTGTGGTTTTAAAACAAATACCTAGAAGAGTGAGAGAGATGAGAAGAGAATACCGATTTCTGACTAAAATGCTACTGGAAAATGAAGTGAACTATAGATGGCTGATACCAGAAGGACTAATCTTTACATGGCAAGAGCAGAGACATAGAATTGACTCGATTGAGAAAGCAGAACTTTTCTACGCAGAATTTTTTGGAAGAAGAAGAGAGGAGGCAGAGAAAGAGGTCTCATTAATTGAGTTCCAGCAGGAACAACTGGAGATTGAAAAAGAGAAAGGAGTTGTAGGTGGACAGGTAGACAGTAAAGAACAACATGAAGTGAGAGCTACGAGAGTTGTTAGATCTAAATATAAAGCATAATTATGGAAGAAAAAAAACTGATTACAATGAATATAAATGGACTTAATTCAGCTGTTAAAAGAAGGAAAACTTTTCATAAATTAGAGAAATTAAAATTTGACATAATTTGTTTACAAGAAGTTCATATTAAAAAACAACATGAGCAATTGTTAGTACAGCCAAAATTAGGGAAAATATTTACTTCTTTGATTCAATGTAAGAAAAGAGGAGTGGTTCTCTACATTAAAGAGGATATCCCAGCAAAACTGATCTACACGGATGAAGACGGAAGAGTATTAATGGTGGAAATAATGGACAATAATAGAAAAATACTCCTGATTGCAATTTATGCTCCAAATGATAAACAAGAAGAGTTTTATAAAAAACTACATATGGAAATAATTAAACTGGACTATGTTAACATAATTATGATGGGAGACTTTAATGGAATTGTGGACAATAAACTGGACTATATAACAACAACAACAAAACAAAATAGAAAGGCTCTCCCTAAATCTTTTTTTAAAATGACAGATGAATTAACCTTAAAAGATATTTGGAGAGAAAGAAACGTTAAAGCTAAACAATATACTTTTTACTCTAATAGACATTTATCATGGTCCAGATTAGATATGATTTGGATCTCAACAGAATTAATATCCACTATTCAAGAAACAAGTATTGAAATAAGTACTTGGGCAGACCATAGTCCAATGACAATTAAATGGAAGGGACAAAAAAAAAAAGATCGAGATGGACATTAAACAACACTATTTTAAAAGAGAAAGACTTTATACAATGGATGGAGAAGGAATTGGTTTTTTTCTTTAAAGAAAACAAAAAAGAAGATACTTCAATACAGAATGTTTGGGATACAATGAAGGCATATGCTAGAGGTTTGATAATAGATTATACAAGAAAAAAGAATATTAGGAAAAGACAAGCCTCCAAGACCTTGGAAGATGAATATAAAAGACTTGAAAAAGAACTACAGAAAATGCCACAGAAAAAAGGTATTAAATTGAAACTGGATGTAATTAAGCATAAAATGGAATTAATAGAGAAAGAAGAACTGGCACAGAAAATTAGAAATTCTAAACAGAATTATTTTGAAGATGCAAATAAACCAGGTAGATGGCTAGCATATAAACTGAGAAAGGAGAAGGAATCAAGAAAAATATTGAAACTAATAGATGATCAAGGCCAAGTTTGTTGTGGTAATAAGGAAAAAAAGGAAATTATTCGAGATTTCTATGGGCAACTATATAAACAAGAGAATATTGATGAGGAAAAAATTAAACAGTATTTACAGAATATTAACTTACCGAAGATATCTAAAGAGACTGAAGAAATGTTAGAAAGTAATATAACAATGATGGAATTAAATGAAGCATTTAAGAGACAAAACAATGGGAAAGCACCAGGTCCAGATGGGCTTCCGGCAGAATTCTACAAAAAATTTCAAGAATCATTGAACATCCCATTGTTAGAAGTTATGAATGAAGTTATGTTAAAGAAGATGACACCCAAAACATGGTCAGAGGCTTATATTACACTTATCCTAAAAGAAGAGGCTGACCCGTTGCAAATTAAGAATTATAGACCTATTTCCTTATTGAATGCAGATTATAAAATCTTTGCTTCAATTTTAGCAGAAAGACTGAAAAAATATTTAAATAATTTTATTCACCCAGATCAAAATGGATTTCTGCCAAAGAGACAAATTAGGGACAATATGAGAGTAATCTTGGATACTTTGGAATATTATGAGGCTCATCCTGAGAAGCAAATGGCTTTGATATTCCTAGATGCTCAAAAGGCATTTGACAATGTGAACTGGAGATTTATGTTATTACTATTGGAACAGATGGGTTTTGCCAGAAAATTTATTCAAGCAATAGAAGCCATATATAATAAACAGACAGCAAAAGTAATGTTGGAGGGAGAATTTACAGATATTATTAATATAAGAAAAGGCACAAGACAAGGGTGTCCCCTATCTCCTTTGTTATTCGTATTGACTCTGGAAGTGTTGAATAGAAATATTAGGGATGACAAAAGTATAAAAGGAATGAAAATTAAAAAGGAAGAATTCAAATTACAAGCTTTTGCTGACGACTTAGCTTTTATTCTGGAAGATCCGTTAGAAACCGCTCCAAAATTATTGGAAAAGATAGAGACATATGGTGAGATGGCTGGCTTGAAAATAAATAAAGATAAAACAAAGATCTTGACAAAAAACATGTTACTGAGACAAAGAGAAGAACTGACAGATCTTTTGAAAATCCAAGTTATAAATAAGGTTAAGTATCTTGGGATATATTTGACAGCAAGATGTAGCACATTAAAAGAGAATAATTATATTAAACTCAAACAACAGAAAATTACAGACTTGAAGAAATGGGAAAGCTTGCAATTGTCATTAATAGGGAGAATTTCAACAATTAAGATGAATATTTTACCCAGAATTTTATTTCTCTTTCAAACAATACCAATTAGACTTGGAAAAGGCTATTTTGAAGACTTAAATAAAATCATGTTGAAGTTTATATGGCAAGGTAAAAAAGCGAGAATAAAGTTAAAGCTTTTGCAAGATGCTAGAACTAGAGGAGGTTTTGGCCTGCCTAATTGGGAACTGTATTATCAAGCTGCAAGTTTGATGTGGGTCAAAGAATGGATAACA
>BLBF01000003.1:24808085-24834714 GCA_015471245.1 Laticauda colubrina | reverse complement strand
TTTTTTTTAATAAAGTCTTGGTGGAAACTTTTAGAATCGGTTTAAGCCTTTGCATGCTTGTGGGATGGGTTAAGATAGCAGTGGGGTGGGCAGGGATACCTTTGGGATGGGTTAAGAGAGCTGTGGGATAGATAAACCTCCAGTGCAAGCAAAGTGGGACTGTATGGTCCACCCTCCCAGGTGCCACACCTTTGGCCCTTCATTAGTAAGCATTGATCCACACATTTGAACATAAACACAACTCTTTATTAAACGCCCTGTTCATTGTACGCCCACCCAACATACATGGCCCAATCTCATCCGTTTGATGAGACAGGCTGAAGGAAGCACCCATTTATCATCTATCATCCTGTCTTGCCACTCCACTGCTCCAGCTGGGGAGTTGCACCAGTGTCTCAGGAGGTTGTGCTGCTTCTTCCCTTCAAGTGAGGCTCTGTTGGGGCCTTGCACATCCTGAGTGTCTATCAGGTTTCACCCTTGACTCCATTCCCCAGGCTCCATGTCCCCATTGCCTTGCTGGAGGTCCACGAGCCTGTTCTGCAAGACTGGGTAGTGGGTGCGCATGAGATTGTGCAGGATGCAGCAAGCTTCCACGATCCTCCTCACAGTCTCTGGGCGATGCTGCATGGTGGTGAGAAGTACCTGGAACCTGTTGACCAGGATGCCAAAGGCGTTCTCCACCACCCGCCTTGCCCTGGACAGCCTGTAATTGAAGATCCTCTCTTCACGGGTGAGGCATCTGGAGGTGTAGGGCTTCATGAGGTAGGTTCTGAGGGAGAAGGCGTCATCTCCCACGATGAAGTAGGGCACATCTTGTGTGTCGTTGGGCAGGGGGTCTGGATCTGGAAAGCCCATGATGAGGTTGCCTTCCACCCCTCCTTGAGGTCACTGGCGTTGTATACCTGGGCATCTGAACATGAGCCGCTGCCTGAAGCCTTGATGTACATGAACTTGTAGTCAGCATCGACCATGGCGAAGAGGACGATGCTGAAGAAGCCCTTGTAGTTGAAATAAGTGGACCCCGACTTGGGTGGTGCTTTGCAGGCCACGTGCTTGCCATCTATGGCTCCAACGATGTGTGGGAAGTTCCACCTCTGATACCACTGCTCTCTTCCATCCTTCTTCAGTGGAGGGGCACTGGAGGAGCTCCTGCAGGTATTATTCGATGATGGCCTGCACCACTTCTCTGACCACAATGCTGATGGTGTTGGGTGGCACCCTCCAGCCGTACTGCATGCTCCTGTAGGTGGTCCCTGAGGCCAGGTGGCGCAGAGTGAGTGCTACCTTGAGCCCAGGTTCCAGGCTGGGCCAGAAGCTGGTGTTTGCCTTGGTCAACGTGGGTGTCAGCCGCTGTACAACTTCGTCAAACATGGTTGGAGGCATCCTCATGAAGTTCTGGAATGCCCGAGTGTCTTCGTTCCTGAGCTCCACCATCAGCTTGTTGTACAGTCCGTACTCTGCTCTTCTGGCGATCCATCTTCGGACCCAGACGCTTCTTGGCCGCCTCTTTTTCTTCCCATAGTAGAGTTCACAGAGCCTGTAGATGGCTTTGCACTGTTGCAGAAGGATGGTGGCTGCCAAAAGGACTGTGTTACGATCCACGGTGGACATGACTGGATCCTGTGGAAGAGCAAGAGGCAGATGAAGGCTGCAGAGGTCTGCACAGCTAGGCTGCTGGTCTGAAAGTGAGATGCAGGTGAGTTGCTCTCCCTTTTTATAGGCAGTATAGGTGTCCCTTTGCATCCTCTAGGCATCCTCTAGGCATCCTTAATATCTGAGATAGGTCCCCACTGCGAACGTTTTTTCCGTTTTAAATGCTTTCTTTGCGTGCTGCATTCGTTCTGCATCCGTTCTGCATCCGTTCCACTTCCTCCCTGCGTCCGAGCAGATGCGAGTTGCACGGATGCACAGCGGATGCCTAGCGGATATAGTGGATGCATAACGGATGCAGAATGGATGCATAGCGGATGCGTAGCGGATGCAGAATGGACGAATTGGATACATTTTCCGCACAAAAGTTTTGAGCAGCTCAAAACTTTCTGAGCGGATGAAACGTCAATAAACGGATGCTGGATGGATAGAGAGGAAGCAAAACGGAGGCAGTGAGTACATCGCTTTTTCCAACGGATAGCAAGCTTTTTTGTCTGTTTTACATCCTCTTTGCATCCGTTGGTGCAGTGTGACAGGGGCTTTACACAGCTTTAGCAAATGAGGGAACAGTAAACACTAAATTTATGTTTTTCAATTAGCTGGCATGCTGTGCAGATTGTCATAATTTTAGGAGCCAGGATCCTTTGAAATTCCAACTGTTTCAATGAGGTTTGCTAGCAACAGAGGGGAAGAATAAGAATTGGGCTTTATTTAAATAACTAATTCAGAAGAAAGGAAGAAGGAGAAACATAGCAGCTGGTAACAGCTCTTCAAAATCTCATGCCAGATTTCCTTCCTACCAAATTATTCCAGCGAATACACGCACTGCTACTGAGCTATGGCCCATTTCCTAGAATGTTAGAGAAATATTTTTCAGCCACATGCATTCTACTGGATTTAAAATATGGTCACTGGACAGCTCTGTTGATCTATTCATCCCTGGTGTCTAATGGACATCTGGAGAATGGGATGTGCTCTCTCTTAGCTGCCTTCATGACACAAAGCTTGGATTTATTTATTAATCACATTTATATAGTTGCCCATTTCATGAATGTGACTGTAAGAAGCATACAATAAAAGCAAATGAATAAAAAAAACTTTAAAAACTGTTAAACCAAACAATGGGAGAGTATGCAACTAGAACATCAGTGGTTCCCATAATCTTTAAACATTGGAACAGAAATCTTTTGGATTTGTGTGTGATATAAGATAAGGTCAATATTTGTGACAGTGATTAATATCATTAGATATTGGAGGAATTGGAGGAAAAATTAATTATTAAATTTTGTGACAGTGTTTATGATTTATTGTAATTTCTACTTTTTAAAAATGTTAAAATTAATTGTATTTTGCTTTGGGAGATAATTAGGATTTTTTCTAGCTTGTATTTTGTATGTTTTGTTTGGAAACTGTATTTTTTTTCTGAACTGGGAGATCAATTATCTTAGTAATTTGTTTTGAATAGTAGTGATGGAAGTGCAACTGGGACCCCGAATGCTTAGAAACACAAATTGAGATTTTGTAGATGTTTGGAGTTGTTCCATGCAATATTTAGAATTAGAATGTTGAGATGATTTATTTTTCAACAACCAGAAGAAAGTCTGGGAGTAAACAAACAAGTTAATGTAAAGTATGCACTGCAGTATTGGAGCATATTTGCAGTCATGGCTTGATTGCTAAATTCTTTGTATTTTCTGAGCTTCCTTTACTTTAATCTTGGTAACATCGCTGCTTTAACACCAGGGAAGAGGATGGTGGGCTTTTTACCTTTGATAATTTTTCCTGCCTATCTGATTAGATTCTAGCAGCTTGTGGTGCCTGTTTCTGACTGGCTGACCTGCCTAAGTTGAATACAGTATGTGAATCAATCCAAATGTATCTTAAGCAAACCCAAAGATCCAGTGGCAGGAGAAAGCAGAATAAGAGATATTTATAGCACACTGTGCTAAGGCTGCAAAAGCTACTATATGGGGCAACTGGAAAACTAACTGTTTTAAGTTAAGCCAGATCAAAAAATACAAGTTTCTAGAAGCTTGGCATTTGGATAGCTCAGCTATTAACCCACACAGAAATATATCTGATTATAAAGAATTTGTTTTTCTAAAAAATAGGTAATTAAAGGCCTGAGAAGGAAGCAAACAATTCAAAACATAAGTACAATCAGGAGAAACAATATATTTGTATATATTGATGAAATAAAAGAGCAGAGAAAAGACTTTTATGGATACATTATTATATCTGACTGAATGTTGAAGTAGATTGTTCTGGGCTACTATATTGTATTCTTGTCTTTTCTTGCCTTACAAAATATGAGAAATTGGAAAGATTGGGAACATATCCACTCTTACGCACGCAGGGAGAAAGGTGGCAGAATATGAGTCAAGGACTTTCCTTTATGCACTAACTCAGGGTGCCCAAACTTGGCAACTTTAAGACTTGTGGATTTCAATTCTCCTGGCTGGAGAATTCTGGGAGTTGAAGTCCACAAGTCTTAAAGTTGCCAAGTTTGAAGACCTCTGCACTAACTGGTTAGGTGTGAAAGTAAAGAGAAAATGGACAACGTACCTCTTGAGGTTATGTTATCTTTCCCCTCTGGTTTACAAAGGACTCAATGCAGCATTTCCCCAACAGGTTCCAAAGCTCAGTAATTAAAAGGAAAGATGGAGCAAGTGATCCCAACAACAGTGGGTCAGAATCAGAACCAGAGGTGATATTCAGCAGGTTCTGACCAGTTCTGGAGAACTGGTAGTGGAAATTTTGTGTAGTCCAGAGAATTAGCAAATACCACCTCTGACTGGAGATTTTACAATCACCTTCCTCTGCCGCACCTACTAAGCCATGCCCACAGAACTGGTACTAAATAATTTGAATCACACTACTGATCAGAACATTTACGTAATACAACATCTCACACAACCACACATGATTTTGGGGGAATTTCAGCTGTATGATAGCTAAGCTGGAAATAAACCAATTTGGCTCTCCAATATTATTGATGTCATGGAAACACAGAAGTCCTGGGCAGCTTTCATACTGATCCAGAAGTCTTTATGGAAGTGATCTCAATACATTCTAGCTTGATAATTCTACAATCATATCTTAAACTAGAGAAGAGATATATGCAAGGCAGGGAAAAATGACCTCAGTGTGCCAAATGATCACTTTCATAAATTATCAAAGTTTCATACCCATAGCAATCAGTATGCTATTTAAAAATGAAAGAAGTCTCATGAAAAATGGTCCATTTCTATTTATTTTAAGGCCTTGAGAAGAAATTTAATAAGCCTAAAAGAAACCAATCATCATGCATCATTATTTTGTTAAAAATACTCTTCCTACAGGTGAGATGCTAAAGAATATTTGCCCCCTTTTATTACACAGAAAAAATAATTTAAATTATACCTTCGATGAAAGCACAGCTGAATACAGAGGGAAAAGAAAGGATGTAATCTCTGTAAAAGTGCCACAACTTAGATTGCTAAGATGTTCTGCTCCATGTATGTTTGTATAAAACAGCAACTGGATTTACACCAGTAGCTCAGAACTGAACCAATCACATAAGGTACTAACAATACTGCAAAACACAACTTGATTTATCTATGGAGATTCTCAATCATCCAGTTCATCCTGTTGTCTCCAAGGTGCTTTTTCAAATGACAACTGGATTTTTGAGGGTTTTTTTTCCTTGAAAACATTTCACTTCTTATCCAAGAAGCTTCTTTTCTGACTGAATGGTAGAGAATGTTTATATTCCTGGAAATTTATATTCCTGGAAATCATTTGGTCATTAGCACTCTCTCTGAGAGTCTTGAGGCCACTTGGAGGTTTATCTTTTTTTTAAATAATTTCAGCAGTTCCGAGAAGGTTCCACACCCATCTGCACTGATTAAAAGCATATTTCTGAAATGTCATCACACAGAAAATTTTTACAGTTAAATAACTTGCTTAAATCACTGTCACCATTTATGACTTTCAATTGGCATCACTGCAAGCATTAATACTGTGAAGCATGCAAAGCATACAGGGAGAGGGGAGGTGGGGGAAGGAGGAGAGGAAGGAGGGGAGAGACAGAGAGATTTTAAAAATTATTATAAGCTAGGAACAGAGGTGGTATTCAGCAGGTTCTGACCAGTTCTGGAGAACCGGTAGCAGAAATTTTGAGTAGTTCAGAGAACCGGCAAATACCACCTCTGACTGGCCCCACCCCCATCTATTTTCTGCCTCCCGAGTCCCAGCTGATTGGCTGTGCCGTCTTTTGTTGCCCTGCACAGGAGAACAGAGCTGGAAAGCAGGATAGTGGGGTGGGGAGGGAATGGATATTTTGCAATAACCTTTCCCCTGGAGTGGGGTGGGAATGGAGATTTTACAATATCCTTCCCCTGCCATGCCCACCAAACCATGCTCACAGAGCCAGTAGTACAAAAATTTGAATCCCACCACTGGTTAGGAGATATCATTTTACTGCTGAATTACTTCACTTGAGAGACTAGGACTCCCAGAAGGATTCCTCAAATATCTTTTATTGGATTAAAACAGAAATGTATTAAGAAACCATTTGATTTTAACAGTGTCTTAAAAGCATGGGATGAATACAGAAAAAGAATAACTCCAGATTTATTTGAAATATTTACTGTATTTTTGTGACAATGAACATAAAAAAGAAATTAGTCAGTAGAGAGATTTTGAAAAACATGTAGCACTCAGCACATTTTAGGAACTTAGCTACAGGTTGTTATTGAAATACAATTTATAAACCAAACAAGTTAACAATTATATGATCAAAAGAACAATTGATTTGCAATAATGGAAATATCAATGGAAGCCCAAATGTCAAATTCACTGTGAATCTTAAATTGGTGCAAGAAATTTTACAATTGGAATATAATTCCAGTGCTGATTGCCAAAACAAATAATTTACATTTGAAAATGCTGAAATGCAGTTACCAGGCTTGATCATTTTTTTTATATTTGGTGGCAATGTTGTAAAGCTCAGAAATTTTGGAAGAAAATTGACTATGGAATGAAAAAAATCTTAAAGATTGAATTTTCTTTCCTAACGGTTGTTTTTCGAATAAACATCATCAAATTGTATATTGCTACAAAGTATATAGACTAGAGTTGTGTATGACAACAGTTGTCTTGATACTTTGTTTCTTACTGGAAATCAAAGAAAACTCTGTCTCTAGAAAAATGGCAGACCAAGCTTTGGTAATTTGTATCAATGTCAAAAATAGTGTTTTTTAAAAATAAGTCTGATACACCTGACTTTGGAATTGAAAAATAAGGATGAGACAGAATATTACAAGATATGGAATAAATGTTACAAATGGTGAGAACAGAAAGGAAGGACCCAGAATAAAACATGAATAGGATTTGTCGTATAAGTAATTGAGGCTATGTAATCAAGTATAATGGAATATGAAGGATATCATAATGGGTATGAACTAACTGTACAAAAGTAAAAAATGTATAATTATATATAAGATATGTATTATATATTATAGTATATATAGCAAAAAGTATGTCAGGAAGATCACATCATGTCCAATGTTTTAATAATTTAATAAAATAAATATATATTAAAAAGAAAGAAAAAAGAAAGAAAAATGTCTGATACACAATGTAATTTAGCTCTCTGAACTTGAATATTTTTTTGCAGATGTTTCAAATACCCATACTAGGTAACTGCATCAGTGCTGGTCTAATTATTTTTTCAATTTTATTTATTTGTTTGAAGAAACTATATGGTGTCAGGCACAAAGAATCAGGACCACACATCAAGTTCCAATTAAAATGATTTATTGATCATGCCAATTCACAAGAACCTAATCAATTAATGTTGAGCACTAAATTGGCATTAGTTAAGAATCAACAGAATTCAAGAGGACTTAGACTGTTTGTGGGAATGTAATGACTCTAGGCTGATTGCTAGCTTGACTTTGTCTTCAAGCTCTGTCTTCTCTTCTCCTACGTATGGGTTCACAACAAACAATAAGAACAATAGAATAAAAACAAAACAACTCTTCCCACCAGACACCACACAAATCAAGCTATTAATTCCTGATTCACCCCTCCCCTGTTTGGCAAAACAGTCATGTCTTTACTGCCTTCCAGAAGGCTAAAATTATAGGGAGCCTTTGAATTGGAGGTAAGGAGACTCTTCCAAAGGGCTGGGGTAGCATATATAGGGTCAGATATACCCTATCTGACATAGTGCGGCATTAGATATTCTCAGAAAGAGGTGGTAAATAACCTGGCCCTGTGTCATATGGACAACCAGCTAAATATGAGCCAGCAGTGTGCAGCAGCAGCCAAAAAAGCTAATGCAATCTTAAATGGTATTAACAGAGGGACACAATCAAGATCAAGGGAAGTATTAATACCACTTTATAAAGCCTTAATAAGACCACACCTAGAGAACTGCATCCAGTTTTGGTCACCACATTGTAAAAAAGATGTTGAGACTCTAGAAAAAGTACAGAGAAGAGCAACCAGGATGATTAGGGGACTGGAGGCTAAAACATACAATGAACAATTGCAGGAACTGGGCTTGTCTAGTCTAGTAAAGAGAAGGACCAGGGGAGACATGATAGAGGTCTGCCAATATTTGAGGGGCTGCCACAGGGAGGAAGGGGTCAAGCTATTTTCTAAAGCGCCTGTAGGCCAGACAAGGAATAATGGATGGAAACTAAACAAGGAGAGATTTAACCTGGAAATAAGGAGAAACTTTCTGACAGTGAGAACAATCAACCAGTGGAATGGGTTGCCCTCAGAAGTTGTGGGAGCACCATCACTTGAGACTTTCAA
Organism: Laticauda colubrina; assembly: GCA_015471245.1. NCBI lineage: Eukaryota > Metazoa > Chordata > Lepidosauria > Squamata > Elapidae > Laticauda > Laticauda colubrina. The sequence goes on along the minus strand of BLBF01000003.1, from coordinate 24,826,257 downwards.
GAAGAGATTGGACTGCCATTTGTCAGAAATCGTGTCAGGTCTCCCGCTTGGGTGGAGGAGTTGGACGAGATGACCTATAAGATCCCTTCCAAGTCTGATTATCTAAATCTGTTAAATATAGGACTTTAAAACTGAAAACCAGCACCTTGAATTTCACCCAGAAAATACTGAGAGCAAGTCCAGCTTCTGCAGCAGTAATGTAATTTGGTTACATTGTAGGGTTCCCAGAAGTATGTGCACTGCTGCATTCTGGATCCACTGCAGCTTCTGAGTAGTCTTCAAGGGCAGCTGCATGTAGACTGCATTGCAATAGTCCAATCAAAAAGCAACTAAGGCATCAGTGACCTTTCTGCATATGGACTTGAGTTTTTCTTAACATAAGGATTAGATCTGGAATATATATTTTAGATAAGACAGAGACTTTTGTTGGTTGTTCATATTCATTGATGATTCTTATTTTGGCTGCCTTTGTTAATGACTGAATGTTGAATTGATTTTAATAGTGATTTTTGAAATGCTGAATTACTATAAGATCATTTTTATATGCAGTACTAATCAATATTATTCTGAAAAATCATATTCAAATTGATGTGGATTTTTAATGTCCATATATATTTAGAACAGTGTCAAGTTCTCTGCAAGAGCTGCTTCTCTTTTTCATTAGTTCACTTTATTGACATTGCACCTCATAACAAAATCAAAGCCTTTTCAGCAATTCTAGAAATTATCATACAATCTACTCCTACTTTAAATGGACCAAACATAAAACTGTCAAAGATCAACAGCACCCTTCAAGTTGGGTCTGATTGACATCAGTGTGCCTTTCCCTATTCAGCAATCAGAGATAATCTAGCATTCTCTCAGCAGCTTTTACATTTCCTTCACACAAGTCTTATGTTTTTTTTGCAACTTTTGGCAAATTAATGTTCAGTTCCATCCCAGAATTGTTTTATGTATAACTGGTGTAGATGGGATTAAAATGTAAGAAAAACACAAACACTATATAGTAAAACACAATATTACTTCCTTTGTTCTATGGATATTTCTGAGGATCAGGCTGGTCTCACAGTTTGAAAAAAAAACATTTCTGCTTTATTTTTATGACAAATGTATGGTTAAATATATGGCTGTTGTGTGAGCTGCACTGGCTGCTAGTTTGCTTCTGGGTCCATTTCAAGCTGTTGGTTATCACTTTCAAAGCCCTTTATGGCATGGATCCACGGTATCTGAGCTAGTCATCTTGCCCCAATGAGATTGGCCCATCTCACTTGCTCCAGCAGAAGAGACTTGCTTCAGATTCCGTCTGTCAAAGAATTTCAGTGGGCAGCATCCAGGAGAAGAGCTTTTTCTTCTGTGGCCCCACCCTCTGGAATATTCTCCCACTTGAGGTGAGGTTGGGACTGAACACTTCCAGCCTTCTGGAAAAGTCTTCAAACTTGACTCTGCTGGTTGGCCTAGGACCCCAATGGGGTGTTCTCTGCTGGGGGATGGTTACACCCACATGTAATGGAGAAGGTCTCCATCCTCATATCCCCGTCTTCTTGGTTTTTAGTCTCCATTTAATCTTTGTTCATTGTAATAATTTTACATTATCTTTTTATCATTTTGTAAGCTATCCAGAGTTGTTTCAACAGTGATATGGGTGTTATATAAAACAAATAAAACAAAGTCCATATACTCAGGGAAAACAGAAATAACATTTCTGATTTATATCCAAGTGAGGATTCAAATTCCTTTGAAGGGAATTTGTCCATTTCTTCTTATAGTGTATTGCATTTGAATATCTCATAGTCTTTCATTGAATTTGCCTCATTGAAATTGCATTTATTGCCAGAGTTTGCTTGTGATCAGTAAGTAGGCTTTGGGTGATTGCTTGTATTCATAACTGATTAAAATGATATTTCTGAAATGGCATTGCATAGAAGGAATTTTTTTTACAGTTAAATTACTTGCTTAAATCACTGCCACCATTTATGACTGTTAACAAATAAGGATTAAATTGCTTTCTCTTTCCCTTTTATTTCACATCATTCTTTCTTTTGGCTTTATACTCATCTTTTCCATTGATTTCCTCTTCTCCCTGTACTGCTAAACAGCTTTTTCTCTCAGCCCTCAAGAGCAAATGAATTGCTTTTCCATCCTAGTTTTTTGCTTGTTGAAGAAGCAAATACCTCTGCAGAGGGTGACAGATTCCATTATCCATCTTAGCCTCTAAATGTATCACCTTAGTGCTCCTTACTGCTCTGTTTCCACTGCTTGTGGCTGAGGAAAAATGTGGGCCCTTTACCCAAGTGTGGCTCAGCAACACAAATCTGAATATAATTTGCTTCCATAAAACTTCTGAACAGTGAAGTTAATCAGCTTTTCCAGTAAGGATCTGAAAAGAATTAACTCAGTGTTTAAAGTGCTTGTTAATTCAATCATGCAGTTGCTTTACTATATAAAATTTTATGAAAGCCCCAAGTGCTTAACAAGAGCAAGGAGTCAATTCTTTTAAGAAGGAACAGACAAACCATAAAGACAATGTACTTATCAGATTTCTGTATGGAACCAAATTCATACTTTGAAGTCTCATCAGAGTCTGGTCTATCATGTGGCCTAAAATTACACTATGAAAAAAGGGAACAGAACAAGGGATGGAGTAGAGATGCATAATTTATTACTGCTCAGAAACACAGTCTTTTGTGGATGAAGTTCTGAACTTTTTCTATTCTCACAAACCTTTGAGCCTAGGTATCCTTTCTGAAACACAATCACATCAAAATGACAAAATGGGCATGGTAGCATGAACCCCCTCCATTCTTTCATATTTGTGCTGTGATGTTGCTTATGTGTACTAAGATACAGAGTTTGAATCGATATTACAACCCTCATTTATTACTCACCCCTGCTCTGCTTTTAACTCTCCCCTGCAAACTTGGATACTGGATGGGATAAAAATGAAATATTTGTTTCTCAGATGGTAACCCACATTGGTCACTGTCTTGTTTTGTAGTCTCCTCGACCCAGGATGCTCTGCATAACCCAGGCTTATATTTAGTATTCATCTGAACAATTGGCACACTCTGCTAAAAAAAGCCCACTGGTCTGTAGTCACTCATTTTCAAAAAAAATTAAGCAAACTTACAAAGTGTTCTTGGAAGCTACAGCAGCCCTTCCCAACGTGAGCACTCTCGAGAAATATGGATATCAACTGCCAACATTTTCAGCAACTGTGGTCTACAACTCTGGGAGTTGAAATTAATATGTGTAGAAGATTGGGTGAAGGCTATGTTAGAAGCAAGTGCTTAGCTTTGTAACATGTCAGGTTCCCATTTATTTAGTTTTCATTAAAATAATATAAGTTGTTTTAAAAATGTTCAGAAATGCTATCCAGATCATAGACGTAAGGCCACTTTTAACAGTACCACAGCAGGAGAGAAAGAGTTTTATTTCAGCTTTGACTCTCTGTATATTTTCATCTAGTTCTTTAGAGGTTCACAGAAACACATAACAGAGCCTTGACAATGCAATTGAAGGGGAGATGGAAAATCAGCTGAGACCCAGGAATTGTTAGGATAGAAAAGTCGGTTATACCAACAATCAGTCAAATCCAAGGGCATGAAATAGAGAGCAAAGAATCCTTTGAAATGTGGCAAAGATGAGAAGAAAAACACTGTGGCTATAAGAAAGAAATGCACCTTCATGCTGACAGAGGTCATTCAACTGCTTAATACTATTTTATTCTAGTGTGCAATAAAAATTCCTATTAGTTGCATCCTAAACTTCTGGTAGCCATGATTTATTGCTGTGTTCAGATCCAGAAAGCCAAAGAGTGGGAATCTCTAAAAACTATTTAAAAAAACATAACCCTAACGGTTCTTAAATTCTTGCCAAAAGCTCAAGAATAGATCATCTTAAACTGTGTTCCTTTTAAAATATTTGATCCTTCCCAGGTGTAGATCAGCATGTAGAAGGAAGATATTCATTCCTGACCAAATGAATAAAGATGAATATTACCAACAAAATTAGCAGGTCTAATGTCAGGCAGCCCAACCAAAGTTAATTGAATTTCAACCCATCACATGTTGCATAAGTAAAAGCTCCAGATACCCAGTAATTCAATGCATCAATCACCTTCACACAACCATCAGCCATTTATTTATCATAACTGATTTGAACCAAATATAATTTGCACAATAAATGGATTAACTAGCTGAATCAATGATCATAAGAGCTACCTGTATATAAAAAAGTTATTTCCATTCTTCATTACAATAGGTATAAACAAATTTGTATAAGGTTACAAACAGGTATCTATTCATCCCACATACTATCCCTTATCAATAAGCAAATCCACGAAACATGAAGCCTATAAACGTTTGTGAAAACTTTTCAAAAAATATCTTATTTTAACCATAGACCTTTAAGCCACTAACAGCCACTCTTAGCTAACAATCTTGCATAAACTTGCTGTTTATTTCAATTTTTAAAAAAATTCTTAAGTTTATTTACTTTTATATGAAGTTGAAGATAAAACTCAATAACTTTTCAAGTTTGTCATTTCGAAGGTTGTACCATATCTTTAAAATGGCTAAAAGTCAATTTCTGAAATTGATTGGAAAATGAGATTGTAAGCTTACTGTGCTTTAAAAGGTTTTGCTGCAGCAGAAAGTAAGGGGGCTAATCCCTTCATCTTCTGGCTCTCAAACCTATGCAAAACTGCTGTCCTGTGGTCTCCTTGTAAGAAGCAGCCATCAGGGGCATATGTGGACAATCTCCCATCTTCTCCTTACTTACTTGCCAGTTCCATGCCCCTTTCCATGGTTGTTGGCTCTATTTTACAGAAAGACCTTAATTTGTCATACCTCTCCTTGAAGGCCAGCAAAATGAAAAGGAGAAGGAAATATTTTTCTACCCTTACTTCCAGCTTCCTGCTGCAATGGGATTTGTAGATGATCTTGGGAAAAGAGGGGAAGAGATTCGGCCAAGGAAACCATAAGACAAGATAGGCAGTAAAATCCAGTGACTTAATGGACACACACACACAAACACACACACACACACACACACCTGTAGGAAGGACCCACTCTAATGGATCAAGTGGTGGCACAATGTTTGCATTTTCAGACTTGTGAGATTGTGTTAATGTTCTTTTACTTTACAATAAATTAGAATTACTTCATCTTGTCCTGTTTCCTGACTGGCTTACCTGGGAGGACTGGCAGAGGATAAAAAGAAGTTATTTCTTTAAATAAAAGTTGAAATCATAAAATATGTTTGATAATGTGTTCAAACATAAAGACATGGTTCTAAACAGAACTCAACTGTTCTGATGTATATGTAAAGTTTATAAAGGGAAAGAGTTATTATGAAAGTATATCAGGAAAAAAAACCATGCATTTTCTTATTTTTCTGTTTTTCTCCTCAATTTTTTATACCACTCTAACATTTTCAGAAGCCCAGGGCAAAATTAATTATTAAATACTTTGGCTGAAACATAGTCTGACAGTTCACTATAGAGACCTCCATGGAAATCTGTTAAGTGAAGACAGAGGTATTACACAGACACACATATTTATTTATTTAAGCTACTTCACAATTCCCACTAACTTGGGAGAAGTCCCTACCAAACTCTCTGATAATAAATATTGATTTATCACAGTTAGAAAAATGAGCAGAATAGAAATGAGGAAAAATGCAAACAAACAAACAAACAAACTTTATGTATCATATTTCTATTCTTATGGCCATCTATTCTTATGGCTTTACAGGAAATGTACAATAGCTGAGACCTGTAGATTTATATGGTGGTGGTTAATAAGGGGTAGTTTTATTTTGGTATGACATAAAACTGGAAAATAGGCTTTGTTAACCTTCAGATTCTCTTCCTTCTTGTTCTCATTGCATCCTAGTTGTTCTGTATGGAACTTGGTAGGTTCCAAGTACTTCATTCTGATTGGCTGAAAAAGCCACTTACGGATTGGTTCGCTAGGAACCAATCCAGGAAGCTGCCAAATGGTGGGAAGAATTAAATAACTGTCATTGGCCACAAACTGGCAGGCTAGCCGCTATATAAAGGGCTGCCGCAGCTTGGGCTATGTTCCATTTCTTTTACCTAGCAGTTTGAAATAAAGAGTTGTTGTTTGGAACCCGGTCTCACGCACTTCTTTCCGGATGGAACACTGGCGAGGAAGGTGGGATTGTTGTAGAAGCAGAGACCGAAGCGATCTGAATCAAGCGAAAAGAGATGGCTGGTAATAATGTACTGCCTGCACCCTTAAATCCAGGTGTAGAGGATTGGGAATTGTATATTGATCGCTTTCTTATGTTCTTAGAAAGCAACGAGATGGAAGAAATCTCAGATCAAAGGAAGAGGGCTGTCTTCCTTACACACCGCGGACCGGCCGTATTCAAAATGGCGAAGGCGCTGGTGAAACCCAGAGATGTCAAGCAGATCTGGTCCGACCTGAACCGAATGCTTTGAACACACTACGCACTGGTGGTCTCAAATCTAATCAAAAGGCACGAATTTTACAAAAGGGACCAGAAGGAGGATAAAACTATAGCAGACTTTGTGGCAGCTTTGAGACACATTGGAGGAGCATGTGAGTTTCAAAACATGGACGAGGCTATGAGAGACCATGTAGTCCTGGGCCTGAAAGACTCTACCCTTCAGAGCAAACTACTCAACAGGCTGAACATAACTGTGGCCGAGGCCGTTGCTGAGGCAACCGCCACCAAAGCAGCGAAAAAGTCAGCAGCCACCATGCGGAAAATGAACGCAGTTCCAGACCTGCCAATCCAAACCAGGGAGAAGAAGGCAGAGGGAGGAAAGAAATAGCCCACAGTGACAACCCACCACGAGGACGTTGAAACCCAGAGTGACACCGAAGATGACGACGAAGATGTCCATAGACTCTATTCAGACAGAAAATGGCATGAAAACAGGAAGAATTGGTGGGAATTTCAATGTGCAGGCTGCGGAGGCAATCACCCGCGGTCTGAATGCAAGTTCCTCAACGCAATATGCCGGGCTTGTAATAAAAGGGGGCACATCGAAAGGGTCTGCCGCAACTAAAGGAGCTATAGTCCAAAAAGACGCGGTAGCACCCACCTCCAGACACTATGACAGACAAGCCAGCAACTGATGCAACCGCAATAAAAGAACCAGTGACAGAGAAGAAATGCATCAGACAGTCACCATCGATAATGCCAGGGCGGAAAGCAGAAAGAAGGTTTGGATAGAGGTGAGCCTGTGACAGGAGACCCTGTGAGATGGAGGTCGACTCAGAGTTGTTCCTAGCGATGGTATCCTGGAATACCATCTGGTGCCTAATTCCGAACATCAGGCAGAAAGAATTAAAGAAACAAAAACTTGTGCTAAAAGACTATCAGGGTAATCAAATCCCAGTAGTTGGCCTTGGACATTTTTTAGTTGAATTTAAACAACACACCGAAGTCTTGCCTCTGACTATCGTCGACCGTGACTGCCCTAGTCTGCTAGAAATCGAATGGTTTGTGCCTCTGGGAATCGGGATGACCGGGATCAATCGCATCACTACTACCAACTGGGAGGAGAACCTACTCCATGAATTCCAAGATATATTCGACGGGACTCTAGGCAAGTACCAGGGACCCCAATTTCATTTAGCCTAGACCCGAAAATAGCCCATTCGTTTAAAGGCCAGACACGTTCCATTCGCACTTAAACCAAAAATTGACGAACAGCTAAATAAGTTGATAGCGCAAGGGGTTTCGAACCAATCGACCATGCCAAGTGGGAAACCCCTATCGTCACACCGGTGAAGCCAGATGGGTCAGTGCACATCTGTGGAGACTATAAGGCAACCCTGAACCACGCGCTCCAACAAAGTGCATACCCAGTGCCAGTAGGGCAACATTTATTGCACTCGCTAGGGGGAGGAAAAATATTCGCAAAACTCGACCTAGCACAAGCTTATCAGCAGCTACCCGTTGATCCAATAACAGCAGAGGCACAAATGATAGTAACACATAGAGGGGCATTCAAATGTAACCACTTCCAATTCAATGTTGGTGTTGCCCCAGGCACTTTCCAAAGCCTCATGGAATGACTACTAAATGGAATCAAAGGTGTCGTCCCATACTTTGATGATGTACTGGTCTTAGCAAAAAATGCCAGCCAGCTAGAGTCCAGGTTAAGAGAAGTCTTAACTCGCTTTAGAAAATCAGGCCTAAAAGTTAAGAAGGAGAAATGTGAACTGGCCACTAACCGGGACGAATTTTTGGGCTATTTAATCGATGAGCAAGGCATTCACCCAACCGAAAAGAAGGTGAAGGCTATCAAAGACGCTCCCAGACCAAAAAACAACAACACTGATCTCCAGGCGTTCCTAAGCTTCATAAATTTTTACAATGTGCTCCTACCCCATATGGTGACAATAGCAGAACCCCTACATCGACTACTAGATAAAAAAAACCGTTTGGACATGGGGCCACTGGGAACAGAGAGCCTTTCAAGGTATTAAGGACCTATTAACATCAGACACTGTTCTTATCCAGTTTAGCAACACCTTGCCTCTGACGGTCACCTGCAATGCTTCACCTTTTGGGGTCGGCGCCATCCTGAGTCACCAGTTTCCAGATGGCAGAGAGGCACCGGTCGCCTTTTACTCAAAGACACTCTCCAAGGCGGAACGCAATTACAGCCAACTTGATCGCAAAGCCCTGGCAATCGTCACCGGGGTCAAATGATTCCATGAGTACTTTTATGGTAGACCCTTTTTCTCGTAACCAACCACAAGCCTCTCCTTGGAATCCTAGCGGGAAACAAGCCAACCCCGAACATACTGTCTCCGAGAATGATGAGGTGGTCTGAATTCCTCACTGCCTACTCCTACACTCTACTCCACAGACCTGGCAAAGCCATCTCGCATGCCGACACCCTGAGCCGTTCCCCATTGCCCATCACAGAAAACAACCCTGCTCCAACTACCTCCACATTTCAACTTGAGACCTGCCCGGAGCTACCGCTGACTGCAGCCGACGTCGTGAGAGCCACAGCCAAAGACCCTTTGACAGCGCACATACTGAACTGGGTAGGTAAAAGCTGGCCAGAGGAAAATAAAGAAACTGAGACTTTTAAACCTTTCCGTGCCAGACAGCTGTCTATCGAAAAGGGGTGCATCTTATGGGGTGACAGGGTGGTAATCCCAAGCAGCCTAAAAGAAACCATCCTAGGCATGTTGCATGAGGGTCATCCGGGCATAGTTAAGATGAAAGCCCTGGCCAGGAGTTACGTCTGGTGGCCAGGGCTGGACAAAGACATTGAACGCTGGGTTGCAACATGCCACGCCTGTCAGAAAGCGAGGCCTACCCCCCCCCACAGGCACCAATACAGGACTGGAAAACTCCACGGGGTCCATGGTCGAGGGTGCACATTGACTTCGCTAGGCCAACAAAGGGGAACACCTTTTTGATTGTTGTTGATGCATACTCAAACTGGTTGGAAGTCATCCTCATGGCTTCCACAATCACCGAGGCTGTCATGAAACAGCTCGACAAACTGTTTGCGATGCATGGGCTACCAGATGTACTGGTTTTGGACAACGGGCCTCAGTTTACCGCCTTGCAATTCGAACAATACCTGGCTGCCCAGGGTATCCATCATGCCTTAACCGCGCTGGCCCATCCGGCTGCGAATGGCAGGGCCGAACGCATGGTTAGGTATACTAAGGAGAGTCTAGAGAGAATGGACAAGGGGGACATGCGGGACAAACTCAGCTGACTCCTAACCTTGCAACATATTACCCCTAGTAGCACTACAAATAAAAGCCCGGCTGAACTGTTAATGGGTAGGAAACTACGGTCCTACCTGGACAGGTTACACCCCACCTACACATGGGACAAGCCCCCCGACTCCTCCAGAAAATACCATACCTTCAAAATTGGCGACCTAGTCTTTGCCAAGAACCTTACCGGGGACCCTCTATGGCTGCCAGCCACCATCACACAAGTCACAGGCCCCCGGTCCTACCGACTAATGCTAGACGATGGGAGGGAATGGAAGCAGCACATAGACCAGCTTCGTTCCCACAACCTCAAAAGAAAAACTGCAGCAGAACCAAAAATAATAAATTCTGATGAAAAAACAACCAAGGGGGGGGGGAGTACAAATAAATAAAAAAGGGAGAGATGAACCTCCCATAACAAGACAACAAACTCTGCAAAACGACAGTCTAACCAAACAAAAAGAGCACTCACGGTTAGATGAACCCCAAGAAAGAAGTCCGGGAGCAGGAGAGCGAATTGAGGCCTTCCTGGAAGGTGGCAGCCAGGCCAGCTCAACCAACCCGGCCAAACCAGGAGGGAGCAGCAGAGCCATCTCAACCAGCCAGAGAGACTCAGGCGGGAGCGGCATGGCTGACTCACCCTTCCAGGAGGTTCCATGGAGAAGGTTGAGAGAAGCAGCGATCCCGTCCAAACTGCTTGAAGACCAAAACAAGGCTGAGCCACGCAGGTCAACTAGAACCAGGAAAAGCCCCACCTACCTGCACGACTACGTCACCCACATTGGACTGAAATAAAGGGGGAGGGGTGTTCTGTATGGAACTTGGTAGGTTCCAAGTACTTCATTCTGATTGGCCTAAAAGGCCACTTATGGATTGTTTCACCTAGAACCAATCCGGGAAGCCGCCAAACGGCAGGAAGAATTAAATAACTGTCGTTGGCCACAAGCCGGCAGGCTAGCCGCTATATAAAGGGCTGCCGTGGCTTGGGCTATGTTCCATTTCTTTTACCTAGTGGTTTGAAATAAAGAGTTGTTGTTTGGAACCCGGCCTCACGTGCTTCTTTCCAGACGGAACACTAGTCATGACAGAAATGCCAAGGGGCTTCCGGGTTGAAAAATTAGCTGGTTGACATCACCGTTGCCTAGGGAATGCCCGGTTGGGGTTTCTTTTCATGTCCCCAGCAGAAGCTGGAATGAAGGAAGAGAATTCACCCCACCCCATGGCAAACTTAGGTCTTGAACAAAGGCTTGCTAACCTCCAATCCAGCATCCTAACCACATGAGCCAGCTTGCTCCCTTTTCCTTCTTATTAAAGTTATTGTGATTTTTATAAATCTTAATAGCTTTTTTATGTTGTCATGCATGATGATTGCTAGAAGTTGTTTGTCTTTAAACTTAATTTTGTGCTTATTGTTTATCAACACATGTTCAACTGCCACTGAATTGTCACATTGTCCTAGCCAGCAATATCTATCATGTACTTTTACTCAAGTGTTGGTGATCGGAGTGGACTTCTGCCACCCTTAGATGTCACCCCTAAATCATTTATTGGATTTTTCTCTTTGGTTTGTAAATAGATGTTTAAATTGTGCTTCTCTGGTAATTTTCCAGTTTGTCTATAACCTTCTCAATGTAAAGGAGGTACACCTTTTTGATTTGTCCTAATATTTATATGTAATGTTATTTTGATTGCTGGACTGCATCGCCTGTCTGATCTCACTGACAGAGTAACCATTAGCCTGTCAAGGTATCTCAACTCACTGATAATCTTTCAGACTCACAATCAGAAGCCTAGCACCATCAGTGAGAGTTTCAATTATTATTTTCCTTCTGGCAGGGAGGATAGCTGGACTTTTAATAAGAATAATGGTCAATGTGTCTTGGTGTCAGTATGCTGTGCAGTGTTTCTTGGTTTATGATTTCTTGTTTTAATGAAGGAAACATTAAAAAAAAATGCAAGCTGGTCATCTTTTTCCTTTGCTATTGTGAATGGAATATTTGGTTGTATACCATTTGGATGCTCATTTCATTTTTTAACTCCAGATTGCAACTATGTCATCCACATCAGGGTGAGATTCAAAATTTTTTACTATCAGTTCTGTGGGCATGGCTTGGTGGGCATGGCAGGAGAAGGATACTGTAAAATCTCCAGTCAGAGGTGGGATTTTCTGGTTCTCTGGACTACTCAAAATTTATGTTACTGGTTCTCCAGAACTGTCAGAACCTGCTGAATACCACCTCTGATCCACATATCAAACAAGCTGCAGTATCCAGTGCCTATTGCTCAAATTTGTCCATGTAGGAATTGATTGTGCAATGTGGGACTCAAAAAGCTGCCCATGACAAACCTTTCAATTTGTTCAGAGAATTAGTTGTTCCACTGCAAAGCAGTGGCAGTTAGTAAGTTAATAATGTCCTTGGAAAAGATTCCCTTATTGTGACAATTCCTTAATTAGCTTGTTGTAAAAAAGGAAATCATTGTCAGAACTGATTAATCTATCACTCTGTCTAAAGTTGAGCTTGTTGAATCTTCGACAAAACTCTGAGATAAGTTTGCAAAAGCACAAGAAGGCAATATGATATATAAAAGAACTACATTCACTCACAATTGAAACAATGGAACAAACTCATCCATGCTCTTTGGTAACCCGAATAGAGATGTTGGATAGCTTTCCATCTTGCTAAGACTTGTGTGCATCTCAGATTAATTTAATGATGAGATGATTTAATTTTCATAAGAAAGTTTTTGAGGCACATTTAGTTTTTTTGTAAGCTGGTTGTTATAAACCAGTATAAGAAGTCTTGGGTCTTGATGTGATAGTCTTTTGTGTGCATAACCACTGTAGCATTTCCCTTATGTGCTATCAGAATATTCTTTTCTGTATTATAGTTCTTTAAGGCACATGAAAACAATTCCTCCCATTGTCAAATTACTGGCAGGGGGCAAGACCTCTTTAAATTTCTGAGCATCTTCTGTCTAATTTTTTTCAGCAGCATCATTAAGAAAATTATGAATATTTGAAATGATATCCTCTGTAGGCACCACTGATGGCACAACTGCAAAATTATCTCTTTTAGCTAAAACCAATGTCTCACATCTGCTGAGTAAGCTGCTTTGCTGTCTGTTGCATGGACAAGATTGAGAATAGCTAGCCTGCAAGAACAATTTTCAGTAATCTGGAAAGCAAACAATTTTACTTTTACTGAATCTGTTGTTTTGCCTTTTGTTCCCAAAGCATTAATCTAATGAGTCAAAAAAGCAGCGCAATGAAGTCTGTGAAAAAAAACATCCCAAAATTATGCTTATTTAATTTCTCTTGTGACTTTCATTACATCAAAGAGAACACCTAATGTAAATAGAGGACATGCTATGCTCTAAAGGGGACATATAAAGAAGAATATGTCAACCTTGGGCAACATATGTTTCTCCCAGTAGCAGCTGATGGACTTGACAGCCAGTTTCAGAAGTGGGAGAATGCACAACATATGTCATCAAATTGCTCTCCTAGGAAACACAGGACTTAGTGGAAGACCAAACATCAGCAAACATAATGCTTATTATCTAAGAGCCTGAAATAAAATTCCTTGGGAGGGATTATAAAAATGGACAGGAATACAAGCTTAATATCGAAAAGATCTAACAAGATCTAACAAGATTTGCAATATGTAATTGAACGTACACTTAACATAGCTGGGTTTTCAATTAATTTTATCTTCCAGGAATGCTGAACTTCTTGAAGAAAGAATCAATAACCTATTGTAATAGTAAGAGTTTAGGAAACAGAAAGACTCTAAACCAATACATCAACAACACAGTAGGAGAAACTATCTTAAACGGACGTGGAACAGACACGCAGCATTAGTAGCACGGATGTAGAAAGGATGAAAGCGGATGCAGCTCACATACAAAGCATTAAAACGGAAAAAACGTTCGTATAGGGGACGTATCTCAGATATTTAGGATGTCTGCAGGATGTCCAGAGGATGCAGAAGGACACCTAGAGGAAAACCTATATTTCCTATAAAAAGGGGGAGAAATCACCTGGATCTCACTTTCAGTCCAGCAGCCCTGCTGTGCAGACCTCTTCAGCCTTGATCTTGCTCTTGCTCTTCCACAGCATCCAGTCATCTCCACCATGGATCGTGGCACATTCCTTTTGGTAGCCGCCATCGTTCTACAACAGTGCGAAGCCCTCTACAGGCTCTTTCACCTGTTCTACAGGAAGAAAAGGAGGCGTCCAAGAAGTTTCTGGGTCCAAAGATGGATCGCGAGAAGATCCGAGTACGGACTGTATAACAAGCTGATGGTGGAGCTCAGGAACGAAGACACTCGTGCATTCCAGAACTTCATGAAGATGCCAACAGCCATGTTTGATGAAGTTGTGGAGCGACTGAGACCCAGGTTGATCAAGGCAAACACCAACTTCTGGCCCAGCCTGGACCCTGGACTGAAGGTGGCACTGACTCTGCACCATCTGGCCTCCGGGACCACGTACAGGAGCATGCAGTACACCTGGCGGGTGCCACACAACACCATCAGCACAGTGGTCAGAGAAGTGGTGCAGGCCATCACCGAAGAATACGTGGAGGAGCTCCTCAAGTGACCCTCCACTGAAGAAGGCTGGAAGAAAGTTGCAGAGCAGTGGTGTCAGAAGTGGAACTTCCCCCATACCGTTGGAGCCATAGATGGGAAGCACGTGGCCTGCAAAGCTCCAGCCAAGTCAGGGTCCACTTATCACAACTACAAGGGCTTCTTCAGTATCATCCTCTTTGCCATGGTTGATGCTGACAACAAGTTCATCTACATCGATGCTTCAGGCAATGGCTCATCTTCAGATGCCCAGGTATACAATGCCAGTCACCTCAAGGAGGGGCTGGAACGCAACCTCATCATGGGCTTCCCAGATCCAGATCCCCTGCCCAATGACACACAAGATGTGCCCTACTTCATCGTGGAGGATGACGCCTTCTCCCTCACAACCTACCTCATGAAGCCCTACACTTCCAGATGCCTCAGTGAAGAGAGGATCTTCAACTACAGGCTGTCCAGGGCAAGACGGGACAGGAGGCCTTTGGCATCCTGGCTAACAGGTTCCAGGTACTTCTCACCACCATGCAGCATCACCCAGAGAGGGTGAGGAACATCATGGAAGCTTGCTGCATCCTGCACAATCTCATGCGCACCCGCTACCCAGTCTTGCAGAACAGGCTCGTGAACCTCCAACAAGGCAATGGGGACATGGAGCCTGGGGAATGGAGGCAAGGGCGAAACCTGATAGATACTGTGGATGTGCAAGGCCCCAAAAGAGCTTCACGTGAAGAGAAGAAGCAGCGCAACCTCCTGAAACACTGGTGCAACTCCCCAGCTGGAGCAGTGGAGTGGCAAGACAGGATGGAAGATGCTTAATGGATGCTTCCTTCAGCCTGTCTCATCACACTGATGAGATTGTGCGATGTATGTTGAGTGGCCCTACAAAGATCAGGGCATTTAATAAAGAGTTGTGTTTATGTTGAAATGTGTTGATGAATGATTAAATTGTTATTGATAATAAAGGGCCAGAGGTGTGGCACCTGGGAGGGTGGACCATCCAGTCCCACTATGCTTGCACTGGAGGTTTATCTATCCCACAGCTATTACCCATCCGACAGGTATCCCTGCCCATCCCACTGCTATCCTTACCCATCCCACAGCTATTACCCATTCCACAGGTATCCCTGCCCATCCCACAGCTGTTACCCATCCCACAAGCATGCAAAGGCTTAAACCATTTATAAAAGTTTCCACCAAGACTTTATTTAATAAAATAAATGAAGCAAGTGTATGAAGCAAAGATAACCCTTATTAATAACAAACTGTAAAAGCAAAATGACCCAAGTAAAGTGTCCCAAGAAAAGAAAAAGTCATCAGGTAGCAACCCAGTCTCTGGCACTCTTCTTAGTCACTCTGAGGCGTGCCCATAGTCTCAGGGATGAAGGGTCCAGGTGCTGTGGAGGTGGCTGCTGCTAGAGTGCTGGTTTGAGGCACCATTGGGGTGCCTGGCCCCGAGAGGACAACAGGGGATGGTGTGTGGAGGAAGCTCTCAGAGAGCTGGCTCAGTCCCGTGATGTTGAGAGCCCCTTCCTCCATTACATGGGGTGTCAGTCCCAAGACCGATGACAGATGTTCTGAGGCCAGGCTTGGCTGTGGGGTGGAGGAAGGAGGAGTGTAGTGGGGTTATCTGGTCTGCAGCTGAGTGAGGTGAGGCGTAGGTGGCATCTGTGGCGTGGGTGGCATCATTGTCGTGGGTGGCATTGGTGGCATTGGTGGCATCGGTGGCAGGTGAGGAACCTGTGCCTGGACTGGGAAGGGCTGCCCATGCTGCTAGAACTCCTGGTAGCCGTAGCTTTGGTAGGTGAGGGCCTGTGGAAAGCCTTGGAAGGTCTATGACATCCCCTGGGGTGGAGGAGCAGACCTGGACTGGGTTGGAGCAGGTTCAGCTGGGCCTGGAGGGTTGTGCAGAAGACCTGTGATCCTCTCCTTTATCACCTGGTACTGTGATTCAGACATGTCCATGAGGGTCTGGTTGACGTAGGTGAGGAAGGGCTTGCAGTTTGAGGATGGTATGTCGGTGTGTACCAGCTGAGAGAGGAAATCTACGCTGCTTTTGATGGTGTCCCTGATGTCCAGCAGGACAGTGTGGCTCTGCCCCTCCGGTCTGCCTCTCTGCCTGCTTTCTGTGGAGGTGGAGCTGGGGGTGGGTGTGGGTTGGTCTTTGTTGTCAGCGCCCTCTCCTTGCTCCCACTGCGTCAGAGGGTCCTCCACGCACTCTGCCACAGGGAGTGCAGCTGTTGGGGTGTCTCCGTTGTGGGGCACTCCACAACGCCTGGAAACTCTGGTCCACTCTGCCTGGACACAGGAGCTGACTCTTGGCCAGAAGACGACTGGCTCTCTGTGGGCTGCCTGAGAGAGAGGGTAGACAGAGGGGCTGCTCCTCGGTGGCAGACTTCACCCTCCAAGAAGCTGCACTTGGCCATCACGTAGGTCTCCCGGTCGGTGAGCTTGACCGCGGCCTGGCCAAACTTCTTGAGGTGCAGCTTCCCATACCAGGTGTGCATGTGCTTCCACCACCCGAGGAGGACCTCCGAAGTGTAGCTGAGGCTCTCTGCCTTCTCTCTCCAAGCCGCCTTCTTCCTCTTGGTGTCTCAATAGAGCCTGTGTCCCTTCCGCCATAGGTACTCGTTCTCCCTCAGCCATTCGATTACCTCATCCTCATGTTTCTCTTCGATGGAGTACTGCCTCCTCTCCCTTTCACACGATTGCCTCTTCCTCCCTCTGGGAGGGCCTTCTGGGCCCTCATCAGAAGGGCTTTGAGGTTCTAGGGGCTGGTCCTCCACACCACCACCAGCAGCAGCAGCAGCAACAACAGCAGCAGCAAAAGCAGGACCAGCAGCACCAGCAGGACCAGCAGGACCAGCGGCACCAGGAGCACCAGCAGCACAAGCAGGACCAGCAGCACCAGCAGGACCAGGAGCAGCACCAGCAGAGTAAGCATCAGAAGAAGCACCAGCAGGACCAGGAGCAGCACCAGCAGAGTAAGCACCAGCAGAAGCACCAGCACCAGGAGCAGCACCAGCAGAAGCCCCAGCACCAGCAGAGTCAGGACCAGCAGCAGAAGCCCCAGCAGAAGCAGAGTCAGTGACAGGGTGTGGGATGGTGGCCCTGTCCTTCTTGCCAGGGCTGGCATAAGATGGCACAGGCTTCCTCTTCTTCCCTATGGTTGTTGGCTGGAGATGTGTCTGGCAGCAGGTCTTTCCTCTGAATGGTGACCTGCTTGTGAGCTGCATCCTTTTATATCCGCGGGGCTGAGGCAATGCATCCTCCCCGCATGCGCAGTGAATGCTTTGCATCCGCTAGGTGTTCACTAGGCATCCGCTAGGCATCCACTCTGCATCCGCTCCTTCCGCTGCGCGTTCACTTCGCTGTGTTCCCCCGGAAGCTCTGCGCCCGTGCCATCCGCTTCCATCCGCCTCCATCTGCTAGGCTTCCGTGGAGCATCTGCTTTACATCCTGGCTACATCTTCCCCCCGTCCGTTCCTTTCCTTTGTTGTCTGCTCTCTTTATGCAAATTTGGGGCACTTTTGACAGCAGATAACAACGGCTGGAAAATTTTCTCGTCCGCTGTGTCCTTTTTACATACTTTTTGCATCCGTCGGCCTATGTGACAGGCCCTTAAAATGCTATGTGGATACTAAATACTATTGCTATATAGCCAGTATTCGGGCTGCTGCAAATTGATGCAATTATTCCCATGACCCATTACCTCAGGAAGAGAAATCTGTTTTGTTTGCCCATCCCTCCCGAACATTTTACTTGAGAAATGACATTGCATAATAAAATGTTTTTCAACCTCAGCAACCTTAAGATATGTGGATTTCATCTTC